>CM070818.1:11830720-12210073 GCA_036326025.1 Chrosomus eos | reverse complement strand
AGCAATAAGTCAGGCATTTACTGAGAGTGGTACTTCTATTAAAAGCTTGCAGCTTATTTTGACCAAAGTGCATGTCTCAGCTGGATTCTCCTACACCAGTGCGGGTGCGTTTATCTTAAAAGGTCACTGGTGGCACAAGAACAAACACACATTAAAGAAATCAGGTCAGCAGAAGACATCCTGAAACAGAAACAAGTTCGGGTCTGCTATTGCTTTAGTGCAAAGACCACAACATTAGACCAATGCAAGCTTAACACTTTGCAACTAACCGCAAAAAGCATACTTTAGCTATTTTGAATGATAGAAAGTAATGTGGGTTGGTTATCGCACATCAAAACATTTATAAACAGAGAGAGAGAGGTGTGTGTGTGTGTGTGTGTGTGTGTGTGTGTGTGTGTGTGTGTGTGTGTGTGTGTGTGTGTGTGTGTGTGTGTGTGTGTGTGTGTGTGTGTGTGTGTGTGTGTGTGTGTGTGTGTGTGTGTGTGTGTGTGTGTGTGTGTGTGTGTGTGTGTGTGTGTGTGTGTGTGTGTGTGTGTGTGGTCCTGGCGTGTATGTTGGAATGTGAGGGCTGTGTTTAGAAGATAGAATATACAGTTTGTACAGTATAAAAATCATTATTATGTCTATGAAAAGTCCTCATAAAGCATGGAAACCCAACATGTATGTGTGCGTAGCCTAAATAAACTTTCTCAAATATAGCATATGAAAGTAGCCTATGTTTTTTTTTACGCATACAGTATTACCTAACCCCGATGTTGCTTTTAAACTACATAGAAAATGGTTTGTAACATTTAAAAATATCTGAGTTTTACTATTTGTCCTATAATTCCAATGCAACTGTTGTTATTTCTTTAAACAGCCTTTCTGTGTAACTTATTGTATAAGTGTTCATTTATTGTTCTGAAATCAAATTAAGACAACAACCCCTTACAGGCAATGTAATGACATAGAAGGTTATCTAATTCAACTATATTAATTAAATTGCACTTCCAAAAGTCCTAGATTTGTGAGAAAATAAAACATATTATGGTAGTGACTAATATTAACTATCATGAGCAGGCATATGAAAATCTAGCAAAAAAAAACGAATAAGACGGAAAAATAAACAGGTGTGTGAGCAGTTACAAAAATAAATTCTCCCTGTGCTTTTCCAAAAAAAGCATTATGCAACAAGTATGCGCTGTTCAATGAGTGCTGAAATCAATTACTCATCATTAAAGTCATTTTAGGTTCATTATGGCTTATAACTTTAGGCATAAAGTTAAATATTTGTCATACCTGACCAGAAGATGTTCAAATAAATGTCACAATAGACAAGGAAGTTGTAGGTTGTGTTTGTATAATTTCCATATCTTATTTAGCTGAGGTAAATTAAATGCAATTCTCAAGTATGCTTGATGATGAATGAGACAGTTCAGCGTTTGGTTGTAATTTAAAAGGCTGATTTTCGCACGTCAGGGTAGAGACGAGTACATGTTGTCCAGAAACCATAGGCACAACCTTAAGGTTTTTTAACATTAATATTAGTTCCCCTAGCCTGTATTTGGTCCCCTTGTGTCTAGAATTTTCAATCGGGGTAAACCGAGTTTGGCTATCTTTCTGAGCACAGCCTCAGACGCGCTGATCTTGAATCTCCTCCTTATGATGTCATCTGCTTTCTCTGCTTTGGCCGCCCAGAGAATTTGGCTCGTCCATGAGAAAATGAGCTAGGAAGTACGAATGCGAGAGCGCGATTTGAGTTTTTCCTCGAAAGATATAATGGCTTGCAAACGAGCGAAGCATGGCAGTTGATCAGTGTTCGGATGTACAAATGAACCCAAAAGTATTTTTTAGTTCCTTCATCCGAGCCTCTGAAGAAACAATGAGTTAATTTTATTTTCTCTGGAAATGCGGCGACACAACTTCCCAAAGTTTTGGATGGTCCAAACATTTCACCGACGACTGTTTCCTCAACTTGGGCCAATACAGAGCTGGCCTCGATGAACGTCTGAAAATAAATAGATCGAGCTACCAAGCAACATTCAAGATATTCAAGTTCAAGTTCAGACAGGTAAGTTAATCTTTCTCTCAAAATCGTTCAATACTGCTAATGCATCAGTAAGTCAAGCCAGTGACTAAAATATCAACTTCACATCATTTCTTTTAGTAGGATAAAAATAATCTTTTTAAATTGTGAACAAATTATATACAGAAAGCGATCAAAGAACAATCTTTCCACACGCGAGTTTATCTGGACAACTCGTTATGAAATCAATGACGCCGCAGGGAGCCGTATCGTGGAAGAATGCACATATGGGATCACCGTAGGGATTGCAAAATATGTACCCAGCCTAGCACAAGTTCCACCAGTGCATACGAGTGGCAGGCCTGGCTTCGGACGCTCCGCCGCATCCGTCGCCGGAGGGTGTGGAGGAACTCAAAAGGGTTCGGTTTAAGAGGGAACTCTACTGGAGCAAAAATTGCGCACATATCTAGTCCAAAGGAGGGGAATAGCGCAGCAAGCCGACACTTCGAACCGGGCTCACTGTGAAACTGGCTTCAAGAGAAGGGAGCCCACGGGAAGCAGCGGTTCAACTATAGGTGTCGCCCAGCCCCCAACTCTAGAATATCTGTCAGCGAAGCACGCTGTGTCAACACCTAGGCAGAAGCACACACTCACTTCAGAGGAGCTCACCACCTAGGTGGACACGTGCATCTTGGGATTTTCAAAAAGATGAAGGCAGCCACTATTTCAGTGGCCTAACCTAGTTTGGAAAAAGCCTTCCCTTTCTTCTGATTTCCTTAACAGACATGAGCTGGTCTGAGGTGCCTAGGCTTGAGTTCTGTGCACATATAACCGCAATGAAGTGGACGGACAGAGAAAGCCAGGGCTGGGTCTGCCTCCTCCGGAGCAGCGCTTGCAGTCTTCACTACGTGGTCCCACCTTTAGGGAGAGGTAGGAACCGTGGCCACATATCCAGGCCGGGTCTCATCTCGTGCCTGAATTCCAGGCACAATTAGTTGACCGAAAGTGAGCAAGTCCCTACCCTCTAGTAGAGACCATGCAAGCAGGAGAACTCTTTCTTTAAAAACAGCCCCAAAGTGGTCCCTGCCCAGCTGGACCACCTGGGGATGGAGTCTCCACTCTCCCTGGCCATAGGCTGTCGTGAGGCTCGGCGGCGGCACAGTTGAGCAGGCCGGAAGAAATAGTGGAATGAAGCGACCTCAGAAGCTTCTGACTCCAAGGATGAGGTGACTAGTGAGTTGTAACATGCTGTCGTGATGCTGTCTTTTCAGTCCAGTACAGTAAAAGCGAGGTGAACTCCAAGAACTTGAGGCAAATGCCCTTTGTACATGGCCCCTCAGTTAGTGCTGGTGGACCTCGTTGTAGGAGCAGACAGGCCCGGAGAAACGAAAGGTCTGATCACGGACTGAGGGTTTGGCGGCAGGCCGGGGATGATCTGTTGTCACCCAGGGCGTGCCGCTCTGCCATGGTCACCTCGGGACTCGACCATGTGCTGAAGCTGTCTTCATATGGAGGAAGCCATGCGGCTGCGTCTACCCTATCCCCCAGGAACCTCTGAAAGTTCTCGCAGTCCTTTTTTAGTACCTTTACTGCAGATTTCTAAAAAAAAAAAATTGTTCATGAAAAGTGTTGCATTTCGTAAAATGGCTTCTTTCCATAGTGAAAGTTTCAACTAACATGGAGAAACTAAACCTGATGCATGTTTGGGCTCTTTTTTTTGATCATGTTGACTGATGTTGATAAACTGGACAAACCAGTAATAGGCCAAAGACAAACTATGTCTGACGTTCTCGACTGAAGGGGAACAAAAGGTACAGCACTTATAGAACAAAAGCAGTCAAACACAGCCATAAAAGAGGACGAGCCCGACCACTCGACTTTCTGCACTAACAGAACAGCTAAAAAAAAGATGGTTGCCCAGGGGTGTTACTTAAATGACTCTAGTCCTGTAGGTGGCAGTAATGCATAGCTGGTTTAAGAAAGAGAGAAGAGAAAAAACAGCAGTGGGACCAGGAGACTCAAGGGAGAAATTTACCATTCAAAATAAAGTTGGTTCTGTGAAGAATAGAGGAGGAAATAGAAAATAATAAATAGTTATGGCCAGATTAAGAATAGGTCTCAGTAATTTGAATAATACACCATACATTTTAGGGAAGCACTCAACTATTTTTTTTGTGATTATTGTAAGGTTTTTGAAAGCTATAGAACATGTGCTTATGATTTGCAGGTCTATTTGTATTACCACAAAAATAATATCCAATTACTCGATCAAAAGAATCGTGTCAGGTTTGGGTGCAGGTTGCCGAAGATGTGGACACGGTAGATGCAGTTTAGGAGATTTATTTTACAAACAGGAACAAAAGAACAGACTCCCGAGGGGTATTGCACAAAAGTAGAATTAAGAAAGCCAGGATAACAGAACAGTCCCGGCTTGACCTAGCTTAATCAGTGTATCCTGGCTTAATCCGTTGCACGTTTGCTGAGCCAGGATGAGAACGCGCGGATATGTCAAGCCAGGTTTATATAGTTTGGATAAATGCACGTTCACGGCATTCTTTAAAAGATCACGAAATCGATCACAGAATCACCGATCCGAAAATGGACAAAGCGTGTGCGGTAACACAATGTATTAATCATTATATTTTTTTTCTATCCAAAGCTCCAAGCTGACAAGTGATAACAGCAAAATAATAAAAGAAAATATTCCCAAAACATTGTGGTCTTGTAACTTTTTTTATGAATGTCAAGTATACACTTTATATTTATTGATCCAGTGAAGTGGAACTAGAATTTATTACCTAACCCAGCCTACATTATCCTTTATTAAGGGATGGGCTAAATCAAAACTAAATTAACTGAAATCATTTGCAATGTATTGTTCTCTAACAAGTATAGTCTATGTATATCTATATTCTATTTCTCATATTGTATAGTATAGTTCTTTTGCACTGTGTTGGCATTCATTGTGGACAGAAAAGTTATAATTGCTCAGGAAAATCTGGGTGTATGACAATAAACGCTTTAAATCTCAAATAATATATATATTCATCAAACCTCTGACAGTGAAATGAACAGCAGTTTTTTAATAATAACTAAAATTTACAGTACGCATACTTAGATGAATGACAGTAGCCTATATCTAGTATTTTAATGCAGGACCATGAAGTGACTAAAACATTAATATCTAGTAGGATTTAGGGAGGATCTAGCCGATAAATCACTAGGATTAATCTTAGCCTGGTTGTTAGCCTGCTCCGGAGCAGGCTAGCTTCAAAGTGTAAATCTCCATAGTAACTTAATGTAGATTAATTTAGCCTCCCTTCATGCAACCGAGTCAGGGCTAAATTCAGCCAGGATAACTGGAAAATCCCAGCTTAATCCCTTATCTTGCTTTTGTGCAATACCCCCCTGGACTTCTAGACACACACAACCATTCATAGACGACAACCAACAAACATTGAGGGAAAACACAGGGCTTAAATGAACTGAACCAAACGAGATAATTAACTGAAAACAGGTGAAGAAACTAAACACAAACGAGGAGCGGGAAAACTAACAGGACTAAACCAAAATCACAAAAGAAAGGGGAAAACAAGATCACAAAACAGAACTAAACACATCAAAACCGTGACAGAAACCCCTCCTCCCCGAAGGCGCGTCCTCACACCGTATAACATCCAAAGGTGTGGGCGCCCTGGAGGCTGACGAGGGCATGGTGCAGGTCCGGGAAGCCTCCAGGGCGGAGCAGGCTGTGGGCGTGGCCACGGCAGAGCAGGCTGTGGGACCCTCGGGCGTCCAGGGCGGAGCAGGCTGTGGGACCGTATAAGGGCGTCCACAGGCTGCGTCCAGGGCGGAGCAGGCTGTGGGACCCTCAGGCGTCCAGGGCGGAGCAGTGGGACCCTCGGGCGTCCACGGCGGAGCAGGCTGTGGGCGTGGCCAGGGCGGGGCGGAGCTGTGGGACCCTCGGGCGTCCAGGGCGGAGCAGGCTGTGGGACCCTCGGGCGTCCAGGGCGGAGCAGGCTGTGGGACCGTATAAGGGCGTCCACAGGCTGCGTCCAGGGCGGAGCAGGCTGTGGGACCCTCGGGCGTCCAGGGCGGAGCTGTGGGACCCTCGGGCGTCCAGGGCGGAGCTGGCTGTGGGACCCTCGGGCGTCCAGGGCGGAGCAGGCTGTGGGACCGTATAAGGGCGTCCACAGGCTGCGTCCAGGGCGGAGCTGGCTGTGGGACCCTCGGGCGTCCAGGGCGGAGCTGGCTGTGGGACCCTCGGGCGTCCAGGGCGGAGCGGAGCTGGCTGTGGGACCCTCGGGCGTCCAGGTAGCGGGGCTGTGGGACCCTCGGCCGTCCAGGGCGGGGCGGAGCTGTGGGACCCTCGGGCGTCCACGGCGGAGCAGGCTGTGGGCGTGGCCAGGGCGGGGCGGAGCTGTGGGACCCTCGCGGCGTCCAGGGCGGAGCAGGCTGTGGGACCCTCGGGCGTCCAGGGCAGAGCTGTGGGACCCTCGGGCGTCCAGGGCGGAGCTGGCTGTGGGACCCTCGGGCGTCCAGGGCGGGGCGGAGCTGTGGGACCCTCGGGCGTCCAGGGCGGGGCGGAGCTGTGGGACCACCAGGCGTCCAGGGCGGGGGGAGCTGTGGGACCCTCGGGCGTCCAGGGCGGGGCGGAGTGGAGCTGTGGGACCCTCGGGCGTCCAGGGCGGGGCGGAGCGGAGCTGTGGGACCCTCGGGCGTCCAGGGCGGGGCGGAGCGGAGCTGTGGGACCCTCGGGCGTCCAGGGCAGGGCGGAGCTGTGGACCAGCGGGCTCTGGCGCAGGATCAGCGGGCTCTGGCGCAGGATCAGCGGGCTCTGGCGCAGGATCAGCGGGCTCTGGCGCAGGATCAGCGGGCTCTGGCGCATAACACATTATGGGACTCGGAACTGGACGGAACCAGCACTTATGACTGGACTCATGGGCCAGAGCTGAGGTGTGTGTAGCCCACACACAGAATCGCTGCAGGCATCACGATCAGCGCGGTGTCTTCTGTGGACTCTCGTGCGGTGTGCTCAGTCTCTGGTAGGCAGGTGACGGGCTCAGGCGCTGGCGGGCAGGTGACGGGCTCAGGCGCTGGCGGGCAGGCGATGGGCTCAGGCGCTGGCGGGCAGGCGATGGGCTCAGGCAGGCAGGTGATGGGCTCAGGGCATACCAGACTTGGAACTGGCTGGAGTGGGAGATCTTCCGCGACGTAGCTGGATCCACACGCCCACAGCGTGTGATCCACGAACTCCAGGAAGGATAGATTGAGGTCCTTTACCAGAATTATCTGGGCTAGCGGGTCCTTTAGTCCACCCCAAAAACTTCTTGTAAGTTTCTCCTCATCCAGCGTCACATCATCATAAAGGTCTAGGTAAAGACCAGCGTATTCTTCGAGTAAGCGCTCATGTTAGAAAAGGATAGGTATTTCCATGGGGCCCACCTCTTTCTTCCTTCCTCTTCTCACCTTGCTCATTTTCAGTTTAAGGTTGAGTTGCAGGTTGCCGAAGACGTGGACACGGTAGATGCAGTTTAGGAGATTTATTTTACAAACTTAAACTTCAAAAACAAACAGGAACAAAAAAAAACAAACAGGAACAAAAAAAACAAACAGGAACAAAAAAACAGACTCCAGGACTTCTAGACACACACAACCATTAGACCAACAAACGCTGAGGGAAAACACAGGGCTTAAATGAACTGAACCAAACGAGATAATTAACTGAAAACAGGTGAAGAAACTGAACACAAACGAGGAGCGGGAAAACTAACAGGACTAAACCAAAATCACAAAAGACAGGGGAAAACAAGATCACAATACAGAACAAAACACATCAAAACTGTGACAAATCGACAGATTACTCGATTACCAAAACAATCATTAGTGACAGCCATTAATGTTTAAGTTACAATGACCTACAACATAAACAATTCATCTGGTATTTCAGGCTATTTTTCTAGAATGCTATGTAATTTTCCAACTAACTTCTTAGGAAATCAATGCTGAGAAGACAACTATCACCTATCACTAAAACTGATGCATGTTTGGACTATCTCTGTTTTGAACATGTTGATAAACTGGACAAACCAGTAATAGGCCAAAGATTAACACTCATCCCCCACCCCCGTCAAACTCAAAGCTCCAAGTATGTACACTTACTTGGAATTTTGACGGGGTGGGGGGAGGAGTGTTAATCTTTGGCCTATATTACTGGTTTGTCCAGTTTATCAACATGATCAAAACAGAGATAGTCCAAACATGCATCAGGTTTAGTTTCTCCTTCACTTCAGTTGAAACTTTAACAATGGAAAGAAGCCCTTTTATGAAATGCAACACTTTTCATGAACACATTTTTTTTAGAAATCTGTAGTAAAGACACTAAAAAAGGACTAAGAGAAGAATTGATCACTGAGAAGGATTAATTATTATTTCAAGCAATTTATTTTATTTGGATTTTACAATGGCAGACGGTAAGAAATATCAAATGAAGCATTTTAGGATGTGGTGATTCTTCTTTCTCTTCTTTTGTAATCAAACACTTTAAAATAATTTTCATGAAAATAAATTAAAAATATAAATATAATGTTTAGTAGATAATTAGTTCAAATATATCAATACTTTATCATTCTCATCCTGCTTTTGTTTTACAGAATTGCGATTAGTGTTATTAGGAGCACATCAGAGTGGTAAGAGTAATGTGGCACACTCCTTTTTAAATGTTAAATGTGAATCTGATCAAATGACCACAGGGTGTGTGAAGATGGAAGGAAACATAAACGGCAGGAAAATCATTCTTGTGGACACCCCAGGCTGGTGGAAGTGTTTTCAGTTATGTGACACCACAGAGCGCCTGAAAGCAGAGCTTGTTATGAGCACCAGTATCTGTCCACCGGGACCTCATGTTTTCCTCCTGGTGATAGAGGTTGATTTAGCTTTCTCGGAGAAGTACGGGAAAGTAACCGAGGGTCACGTGCAGTTCATTAGTGAAGACGTCTGGGATCAAACCATTATAGTCTTCACAAAACTCAAACATTTGGGTGGCAAAACTATAAAGCAATATGTAGAACCTGAAGTGGGAAACTTGTACAAGCTTACTCAAAAATGTGGAAACAGATATGTTTGTTTTGACACTGACCTGAATACAGATGGTTCCCAGACGAAAAAACTATTTAGGCAGATAGAGAAACTTGTTGCTGAAAACAATGGCCGCTTTTTTAAAGCTGATGCAAGACGGCTGATGGATTTGGAGATTAAAATAAAAAATGTGGAAGAGAGAGCAACTGCCAGAGCACACCAAGTTATGGAGAAGAGAAGAAAACTGGAAAAAATAAAAAGTGATGCAGGTCAGTCTCCACTTTTAGTTTGTTGTTATTTATAACAATATATTGTATTGGATAAAAATGATCAATTGTTGTTTTCATTGCAATCAGCTGTAGAACACAGACAAATACAGTATACTAAAGTCTCTAAATGAAACGAGTGAAGTTTGTTATAAAAAAATAAAATTATTATAAATAATATTTATTTAAAGATATTTCACAATTCTATATTTTAAATATATTATAAAATACATATTTTCAACAGAAGCAGAGCATGAGGTTACACCTCTGAATATTGTGTTGCTGGGATGGGTCCTGTCAGGCAAGACATTAGCTTGCAGTGTCATCTTGGGTGCTGACATTACATTTGACAAGACTGTGAATTGTGTCAGAACATGTGGAGAAGTGAATGGAAGACAGATCAGTGTGGTGGACACCCCAAGCTTTTGGAAATTTCTTCCATATCAGCTGAACGCAGATTCTGTGAAAACTGAGATCTTGAAGGCAATGGATTCTTCCCCCCATGCAATCCTCTTGGTTATACCAGCAGACACGTCGTTTTTAAAAGAGCAGATGGAAGTCATCTTAGAAAACATTAGACCACTTGGTGAAAAGGTCTGGAGGCAAACCATGGTTCTCTTCACATGGGGAGGATCATTGGGAAATAAACCTATTGAGTACCACATTGAAAGTGAAGGGGACGCCCTTGTGGGACTTGTCGAGATGTGCGGGAACAGATATCATATGTTTGAGAGCATGAGAAAAGATCGCACCCAAGTAAATCAGTTACTGGAGAAGATTGAGGAAATGACAAAGGAATGTGCTCTGCTGGAAAGCCATGATGAACCTCAGGGGAAGAAAAAGAAGTACCAAGAAAGAGAAACCCAATCTGAGTGGCTTCGAGTTGAGAATGTCAAAAAATTACTTAATGAAGAATGGGAGAGGAATGATGCTGTGATGAAAGAGATGTTGAAAACAATGAGGCCACAAACATTTGTCAGAAGAGGAGAAAGTTTAGATATACCTATGAATTGTATGTGTAATTTTTTGCAATCAATTTATTTTGATCTCAGTGGCTTATACTCACTTAAATTGTCTCATTATGCTTTTGCTTGCAGTAAGAGAAGCAATAAATACAGAATTATTTATCAATAAACACCAGATGAAAGACGCACTTGAGAGGGAATGGAATCGTCGGGAAGCAGTAGACAGTGCTAGGATCCAGTATAAACTAAAATGCCCGGATCCCAATTGTAAGTACAGAAAAAAATATACGATTCACTAATTTGTAAAAGTTTGGCTGAGAGTGGCTGGTAGCTCACGGTATTTAAGTTTTGTGTTGCCATCTGTAATGTAGCCCACTGGCAGCAAGCAACAGAAGTTACAGTGAAACAATACTTAACCCATTTGTGCCCAATTGTGTTTTTTCTTCTTGAAAATCGTATTTGAATGTGCGGCAATGTGTTGTATGCACCCCCTCAATGTATAGGAGGAGAACATTTGGCATCTATCTCAAAATAATTGCTTTTAACAGATCAATCTATATTCATAAACAAATTTATTGTGTATAAAAGTCGAAGAACGTTTGATGCGAACCCAAAAAAGCGGAATCTAGCTTATAATCTCTTGAATATGAAAACACAACAAACAACAAATCCATTTGTCTTAAACCTTGTGTGCTGTTTAGGGTCTTTTTGACCCACATTTGTAACTTTTCATTTTCATTTATGGGGATAACATGGATAATTTGACATGGTTTAGTGTAAGATTTTGCCCATTTTTTGGAAAATGCCGTTTTAAAAGTAACAAATTATCACTTTAACCAGTAGATGGCTGCAGAGTTCCACTATTTGCTATTTGCTATTTGATTAAATGAAAGACATATTTTCACAAGTTTTTCTAGTTGTATTCATATCTACATATTATGAAATCACAAATATAACAATAAAAGTTACTTTTTGTCGAAGTTTAGGCATTTTTTGTTTAGGTGTTTGTCACAAGGTGACAAATACAGCGGAACTAATTTCCGCTAGGAGTGCGTTCCCCCCGGGACGATTTCACTGACACACCGCGCTGGTTTGCTTGTTGTCAGTTGCCATGACAGCGGCAGCTGATTAGCTAAGCGGTACCAGGTGCGGGTGTTTGGTGTGGGGATGTGTGATTGGGAAACACGGCTTTGAGAAGCAGTTAAAAGGAGAAGGAAAAGGCATTCGAGTGTGGTGCTCCCCCGGGAGGAAGTCGATTATTTTGGCAGTGGTTTGGATTCGCTGGGATCTTTTGGAGCGGCTGTGAGGATTTGTCTGTAAAGGGGTGCAACGGTGATTGAGGAAGTGCAAGCTGGAACGAGAATTGGATGTGAAGTGAGTGCCTTGTGGAGATCGAGTTAGGATTGGAGGAGGCCATCATTCGAGAGAGAGAACGATAAGCGATGTGAAATTCTCTGCATCTCATCTGCTTCTGGGTGTTGATTCGGCATAGCAGCGGAGGGATTGAGCGCTGGAACGTTCCTCTGCCACCGCCGTCTGGTGTACTGCCTGATCGGAGGAAAGACACACCCCAGTCTGAGTGTTGCCGTGGGAAACGCCCAGTCCAGCCAGGATATCCTTGTCTCTGGCCGGAGCCGTCAAGGGCGGAGAGGCACCCGGAAGACCCTTCACCTGCTGTGCAGTAACGTCACGGAGGAGACTTGCTTACCCTACTACTTATCTGCTACCCACCTGCCCTGTGAAGAGAGTTCCCTTCTGGCCCGTGGTCCCGGCTCTGGCCTGCCTGAACCGTCGTCCAGCCGTAAGTCCCTATTTCGCCGAAATAGAATTGAACCTGCCAACTTGTTTCTGTCTCAAATTAGAGGATATCCTTGTCTCTGGCCGGAGCCGTCAAGGGCGGAGAGGCACCCGGAAGACCCTTCACCTGCTGCGCAGTAACGTCACGGAGGAGACTTGCCTACTCTACTACTTACCTGCTACCCACCTGTCCTGTGGAGAGAGCCCCCTTCTGGTCCGTGGTCCCGGCTCTGGCCTGCCCGAACCGTCGTCCGCCTGTATCACGTTGAAGAGAACCTCCTTACCACATTACATATGTCTCGAATTAGAGGATATCCTGGTCTCTGGCTGGAGCCGTCAAGGGCGGAGAGGCACCCGGAAGACCCTTCACCTGCTGCGCAGTAACGTCACTGAGGAAACTTGCCTACTCTACTACTTACCTGCTACCCACTTGTCCTGTGGAGAGAGCCCCCTTCTGGTCCGTGGTCCCGGCTCTGGCCTGCCCGGACCGTCGTCCGCCTGTATTACGTCGAAGAGAGCCTCCTTACTGCATTACGTACCTGCACGCCAGACGGGCGTTCGACTCCCCCCTCCTCTGTGGCTGCCAGAAACCCGGGCCTCTGCGGTGAACCCCTCGGTCCCCTCCTCCCTGGAAAGAGAGACGAAGCCCGTATTAAGACTTTTTAACCTTTGCTTTTACTCAATAAAGATTGTTACTTTTTAGAAATTCTCCTTGTCTGTTTGGTCTCTGGTACGCTCCTCGAGGTGGTCCTGGGTTCAAGGGGTGGGTGCAGTCTGGCTTGGCCCCCCCGACCTGTGACATGTTGTTTAATAAATAAAAACACCTTGAGTGAGCATAGCTGTGGCTGTGTGTGTGTTGCAAGTCAGATACGTTGTTGCGTTTACTCTGTGAACAGGTTATGGGCCCAGAACGTCAGGAAGTCAAGCGCTTGTTTTAGTAGAGCCATGAGTAGGCATAACGCCAGAAAAATGGAACATAGCGGTCGCTGGTCGCGGCTACTGTTCGACGGGAATGAAAAGAATTATGAACTTTGGGAAGTTAAGTTTTTGGGCCACCTCCGGTTGCAAGGCCTAAAAGATAATTACTACGGAATCAGCGGGTGTGGAGACACCGGAAGAAGCGGCTTCAAATGCTGAGGCATCTGCGGAATTAATCCAAATGCGTGTTCCAGCTGTAGAGGATAATGTAAAAGCTGTGCAGACAAAACAGTGGCCTGCGAGACCCACCAGTGCTGGCTCAATTGAACGGGCTGCAGCGGATGTGGTGTGCTACAGATGCGGTCTGAAGGAACACATTGCCCGCGCTTGCCGGAGCAAACTGTGGTGCAGCCACTGCAAGAGTAATACTCATCGTGACGTAACCTGCAGGAGGAGACGGCGCCAAGACGCAACATGGAGGGCCAACGAGGAAGCGACCGACGAGTATGTTTTCAGGGTGACCGATGGAGAGGCAGGATTCCAGCCAAACAACCAGGGTGTCGACGTGAGGGCCTGATGGTCGACTGCGGGGCAACCTCGCATATCGTCACCGACACGTCCAAGTTCAAAAGGTTTGATGATGAGTTCCAGGCAGGGACTCATTACATGGAACTAGCTGACGGCACAAGGTGTAAGGGAGTAGCAGAGCGCAGAGGTGACGCTGAGGTATGCTTGGTGGACATTCGAGGACGCCACCTAAAAACAATGCTGAGACGGGCGCTGTACATTCCCTCATACCCACAGGACATATTTTCGGTGCAAGCAGCGGCTTCCAGTGGAGCAAGCGTGACGTTCAGGAAAGGTGAAGATATTCTGGTGCACAAGACGGTACAAAATTTCCCATTCATTTACATGATAGATTATATTATTTGCATACATTATCTGATGGATGTGATGACCAAGTGAATGGATGTTATGATTTAAAAACATGGCATGAGATACTGGGACACTGTACTTTTGATGATGTGCAAAGATTAGAAGGTGTTGTTGATGGTATGAAAATTGAAGGTTCATCAAACAAACCTATAACTTGTGAAGTGTGCACCCGAGGCAAGTTTACACAAACCAGAAACAGAAATCCTGATGTAAGAGATGTAACAGATTTGGCTGGTCAAATTAACCCAGAGTCCAGAGAGGGATATAAATATGTTTTGTCATTTACTGATGATTATACTAGTGTCGTGTTTGTATATAGTCCTAAAAGTAAAAGTGACACACTACAAGCAACGGAGAGGTTTCTTGCCGATATGGCCATATAAAAATGTATGGCCTTATGCAGTGCAGACCGCAGTCATAATCAGGAACAGGTGCTTTAACAAACGCACCAAACTTACACCAGTTCAGATGCTAACAGGGAGACAGCCCAATCTTGCTAGGATGCAAAAGTTTGGTTCAGAGTGTTTTGCTTATAAACAAGATAAAAGAAAGCTGGATCCAAGAAGTGAAAAGGGTGTTTTTATTGGTTATGATATAAAAGCAGTCCAGCATACATTGTCTATTTCCCTGACAGCAGGAAAGTACAAAAGCACAGGTTAGTTAAGTTTCTTTCTAAGACCTGTGTTGAGCAACAGACTCAGACTACCATTGATGATGATGATGATGATGATGAAGATGATGATGATGATGATGATGTTCTGAAACAGAAAGTCAATAGAACTAGGCAGGATGTAAATTCAAGTCTAGCAAAAGACCAGGTTTCAGTCAAAGAGGAGGAGCAGAGTAGTAGTCCTCAGACTCAATCAGTTGAAGCTATGCCTGAGCCTCCAAGATACCCTTCTAGAGTGAGGATGAAGCCAAGTTATGTACATGAATATGTTTCTCTCAACAGGCATCTGATGAGGAAACTGATCAGGTGCAGATCAACATAGATTACTGTTATATATATGTAATATACCTGTAACTTTTACAGAACCTGTAACCTCGGACAGATCAAATGAGTGGGTCACTGCAATGGATGAGGAGATGCAATCACTTAGAGAAAATCACACATTTAACCTAAGTAGTTTGCCTGAGGGTAAGAAAGCAGTGGGGGGCAGATGGGTTTATGCGATTAAGAATAACATAGATGGATCTGAAAAGTGCAAAGCACGTTATGTAGCCAAAGGATACAGTCAGAAGAGAGGTGTTGATTATGAAGAGACTTTTTCCCCTACAGCTAACTTGACAAGTATCCGAGTGATAATACAAAAAGCAGTACACGAAAACTTGATTTTGCACCACATGGATGTAAAAACTGCCTCTCTGAACGCACCAATAGATCACGAAATTTACATAGAACAACCAGAGGGTTATGAAGTAAAATCTGGCACAAATGAAAAATTGGTTTGTAGATTGGAAAGGTCATTGTATGGGTTAAAACAATCGGGCACAAACTGGAACAAGGTACTACATGAGTACTTGACCAGAAACCACTTTGTGCAGAATCAAGCTGACTATTGTGTGTATACATGGGAAACAGCTAATGAAAAAGTGATCATTGTAATATGGGTTGAAGATTTGTTGATTGTGGCAAGCGATGAAAATGTTCTTAGACGTGTGAAGGACATGCTTACTGAAAGATTCCAAATGAAAGACTTGGGCAAATTAAGGCATTTTTTAGGTGTTGATTTTAACCAGAGTGACAACTGTGTGAGAATGTCACAAGCAAAATATGTGACAAAAATATTGCAAAGGTTTAACATGTAGGATTGCAAACCTATCGACTCCTTGTGAACAAAAACTTGACTATAATAAAAGATGATTGATGTGAAAAAATATAGAGAGGCAGTGGGAAGCCTCATCTATTTGACCATCTGTACTAGTGCTGATATAAGTTTGGTTGTAAGCAAACTGTCAAAATATTTCACAGAACCAACTGTTGAGCAATGGTCCACAGTTAAACAGGTACTAAGGTATCTTAAAGGTACAATTGACAAAGAACTGTGTTACAGAAAATGTAATGAGACACTGGGAATAAGAGCATACAGTGATGTAGACTGGGCAGCTAGTAATGACAGACGTAGTACAACTGGCTATTGTGTAAGTTTAACTGAATGTGGTGCTTTGATTTCATGGAAAACAAAGAAACAGCCAACTGTCGCACTGTCCACCTGTGAGGCAGAGTATATAGCCCTAGCCACAACCATACAGGAGTTTCTCTATCTTAAACAATTGTTGAAAAATCTTGATACGTATACAAAATTTGTTACAAAATTACATTTTGTTGCCTGGGGTCTCTGAGACCACAAACAGCCCGACTGTAAACCTCAAATGAACAGCGCACAAGGGTTAGAACAAAGTGCAGCCATAACAGGGCATTGTGTATCAAAGAGTTAAATGAAAATAAATAAATACAAATAAATAGAATGAAGAAAAAATTATATATATATATATATATATATATATATATATATATATATATATATATATATATATATATATATATATATATATATATATATATATATATATATATATATATATATTACACTCAAAAAAATTGATGTGTTGGCTTTACTTAACTTTGTTTTGTAAACATGCACCACCGGTTCCACATAACTATGTTTCGTTAAACAAACATAATATGTTCATGTAACTTCAACATCATAGAATTTGGTCATTTTAAGCGACCCAATTAAACTCTGAGTTAATGAGTTAATTAAGTGAATAATTAAGTGATGATTGAGCATTACTGAAGACACCTGATGTTAACAAGCAGAATCTCTGAAAGAGAAAACCAGAATTTTTAAGTCACCATTATGGAGATAAGTATTTGTTTTAGTTGGGCTCTTGACCATTAACTTATTAACTTTAGAATTTGTTTGGTTGCTGTACATGAGTTATAACAGCCGGATGAACAATGAATTGAGGAGATCTGATGGTGTTGGTTGTGTTTTAACGTAATCAGTATTTCACAATCATTTGACCTTAATCACTGAACTCATATTGAGCCCAATTTCTGAGTTAAGTTTACCTTGCTGTCATTGTAGAGCATACTATTTTTAGCCTTTTTAATGAATTTCAAATGACCAAATCAAGAAATAAAAAATAAATTTCTTAAAAAATATTTTGTGTAGGCACACACAGACATCAGGAATCAACATATGAATATCAGCAATGGTGACAAACAGATCATAAGCTCATTATTTATTCATGCAGCAATGCATGATGGGAGCCATGAATGAGTTTTGATTGGTGGCACCCAGAATGCACTGCAACATGCTTTATAATAGAGATTGCTAATGTGACGTCACCAGTGACGTATTACCAGTGGTGAACGCAAAGCATTTTGGGGATCCGCGGCACAAACAGAAGGCGCCAATATTGATTGCATGGAGGGAAGAACGCAGTGTACAAGATTCCGTCTACCTGCTGTGTTGTAAACTGCAGTAGTCGTTCTCACGATAGAAGTGGCATAAAGCTTAATAACGGAAAATCCTTTTATCGTTTTCCAGCGTGGAAAAATAATAACCACAACAAGCCATGTTTCAGAGGTGACAAAAAGGCGACGAATGCCTGGCATGGATAGCAGCAGAGTTTAGAGTGTGACAAAAGCACAACGTTGTGTTTTATTGCGAGTGTACACAAATATAATTAAACACTTTGCAGTTCTTTTTGAATGATGTCCTGTTATGAACAAAATGACGGAGTATTTACCTCAATACCTCAAATATATAATCTTTGGAAGCCGAAATCTAATATAAAATCAGACTAATATCACAGATCTAAAATGTAACCATATAGGCTACATTTAAATGTTTAGTGGTTCTGTCCTCCGTCCGTCGTCACTCATAAGCAGGGCTCTCTCTCTCTCTCTCTCTCTCTCTCTCCCTCGCTCTCTCTCCGCTCGCGCCCGCGCCCTCTCGCGGACACACACACACACACACACACACACTCCAGGATTGCAATCTTGACATGAATTCTGACTGCATGCAGATATATGAGAGAGAGCGCGAGGAGTGTGGTGCTTAAAGGTGCCATGTGTAATAATTGAGGTAAAAATATCCCATAAATGAGCTACACGCATCAAAAGAATGAGAAGAAATAAGGGCGATGATGTCATTAAAAAAATGAAAAGTTATAGTGTTGCAGAGATATCAACCTAAATTAGCATTAGCATTACTAGCCCCGGCCCGTCAGGTGTTGTAATACCAGTTTCGGCCATGGGAGGCGGTATGCGGGCAACATACATAACCACCAGCCAAACTGCAAAACACGAATAACTCGCACTGCTTGTATCTCTTTAATCTCTAAAAATCTCCAAATGCTCCACGTGAAGCTGCGGTCTTACTATCGTGTCAATTTATTTGATTAATATGCGCGAGGGAGAGAGAGCAGGACCGCTCTCGTGTTGTTTGAAGACGTGAGAGTGCGCGCTGCGGCGCGCGGCCGGGGCTTGCTCTCTCTCTCTCTCTCTCTGCTCGTAACGCGCCCTGTCAAGCGCAGCGGCAGAAGTCATTCTAGTCTACATCCTTCACCGATCAAAATAGGCTTTGGCGGGACAAAGCGGACTATTTGACGGTTTTAGAAGATTAACAACCTGAAACTAAAAAACAGACTAGAGTAGGCCAACTTTCTGGAGGTATACTGCCCCCATCTAGTATGGAATATGTGGAGTATTAATTGATTTTTTGACATATGGCACCTTTAAACTTGCGACTTGAAGTTACTGAAAACTTCGCGTGTGTAGATTTGTCATACGTTTGTGCATTTTATTTATTTTTTTGGAATTGAGAATATATTGTCGAGTCTGATTTATATCTCATATCATGTAGTTGAATATGGGTGCTCGAAGTTGGGCAACAGGTTGACGTCTCCTGACCAGTCACTCATAAGGATCCAGTCCCTTGATTTCCTTTATTTTCTCCTCATATCTCGTCTTTGCATTAGGATTTAGTTTTAGGCGGTATGGTCCGACAATGTTATCTTTAGCCCGCTGCATTTTGTAGGATTATAATATGTTTTTTCACACTACTGTTTTATTTTTTTCATGCCAGAAAGCAAGCCTGCTATGCCAGCCCATCTTAACTCTGTGTAAACTGGCCAAACATACCCATAATTCTTTGCGTTCTGATGACGTTGCCGCCCAGTTGGTCACATGTCTTAGCGATCTCTTTAGTCACCATTGTTGAGATTCACAGGCTGATTCTTGATGTCTGTGTGTGCCTACTCAAAATATGTTTTAGGAAGTTTCTTTTTTGTTTATTGATTTGATCATTTGAATTTCATTAAGTCTAAAAATAGTATGCTCTACAATGACAGTGCTGCTATTATCCGTAAGGTGAAGTTAACTCAGAAATTCAGTGTAATATAAGTTCAGTGACTCAGGTCAAATGACTGTGAAATAATGATTATGTTGAAACACAACCAACACCATCAGATGACCTTTGTTTATTGTTCATCCGGCTGTTATAACTCATGTACAGCAACCAAACAAAATCTAAAGTTAATAAGTTAATGGTCAAGAGCCCAACTAAAACAAATACTTACCTCCATAACGGTGACTTAAAAATTCTGGTTTTCTCCTTCAGAGATTCTGCTTGTTAACATCAGGTGTCTTCAGTAATGCTCAATCATCACTCAGTTATTCACTTAATTAACTCATTAGCTCAGAGTTTAATTGGGTCGCTTAAAATGACCAAATTCCATGATGTTGAAGTTACATGAACATATTATGTTTGTTTAACGAAACATAGTTATGTGGAACCGGTGGTGCCTGTTTACAAAAAAAAGTAAAGTAAAGCCAACACATCATTTTTTTGAGTGTAAGCTGGCAAAAAACTAAAATAACAGTACATACAGACAGTACTTATGAACAGTAGAGATGCCATTTGAAGGATAAAGTTATGTTTATGCACTAAACAAGTCCAATAACCTTGAATTATTAACCTATTAACACAGTATACCCCATTTCCCCATGATATATGTACTTACAAGGCATTTGCCCACCGGCAACTATAGTTGCCGCTTAGACTTTTGACTAAGTATACAAAAAACTATAGATCTATTGTAAGATTTGTTTTGTTTGGAGGATTCTAGAGACCTTCATGATTATGTAGATATATATATGTCAACAAAAAATACTTATTAGTAATATTAAAATGAGCTTTCTTTGGGAGGGTTTGCCTTCGCCATGCTTCCTGGAAGTAGGGGTAGGAAGTTGACAGCCTTATGTGACAGGAAGGAAGTAAATACCTTTTTTTTTAATCCTTTATTTGGTTGTTTTCTTGCATGGCATTGAGACATACAACATGGATAGCATCTAGAAAAATACTTAGGAAAATGACAACTATACACTGCTGCAACTAGTTGCCGGTGGGCTTAAATGGGTTAACAAAGACACATGCCAAACATGAAGGCTAAGACTAATGACTAGACAAGGGACACCTGTGAACAATGAAACAATGACAACAGAACACATGGCAGGATCACATGACTAGAGCAGGGATCACCTGACAGACATGAAACAAAACCAAAATGTGATACCAATAAACAGATTGCAAATTCAACTGCCAAGTAACGTACTTAAGTTAATTTTGAAAAACTGTCTGATAACCAAAGTTTTGATTTATTTCCTTATAGCAGAGAAGTCCTCATGTGCTGATGAAGAGGACATAAAGATGTCTTGTGCTAAAGTCAATGACTGGTATCACAAGCTTCCTTCATCAGACTATGGAAGTATTTCCAGCAATGAAGAACATGACAAGACTGAACAGAATAGAGATTAATCATGAAGACAATCTGAAAATGCATGTTTACATTTTCTAATTTTTGTCATGCAGTTATTATTATAGAATGCATGTCATTTTCATACAAACATATTGAACTTTTTATTATCTTTCACTTCACTGATCCATTCATCTGCTTTAACATGCACTTTAGCTGGGTGCACTGCACACTGTGCAATTTTGGAAATCCTAAAAGAATCCTCTGATCCTAGGCTAAAATCAGAAATCTTTGAACGTTAGTTTGACATGTTCATCGACAGCCGATTAATGACTGTTGCAATCAAATTTTACCTCCGATGAAATTCTGACAGTGTCAGAAGATTTGACTCGCAGTCCTGCAGTGTGACTTCTCCTACGACAACCGTCAAATTGTCTACGTTTTTTCAAGACAAGCCGTGACCAAAATGAACGTTAGAGATTGTCACCGTCACCGAACGTTAATGATGTAAAGCTCTGGACATGTTTTCTTGCGTGCGTCCGTGTTAACGCGTTTTGACTGTCGTACAGTCTGACATTAATGATGACTAAGATCTTACAGTGTCACATGGCTTACAGCGATGATCACGTTTGTACAGTCTGACAAGCAACAATCGTAAAGGACGATAATAAACCGCACAGTGTGTACTCGGCTTAAGGCCTGGTTTCACAGACATTAGGATTAGGCCTTCAATTAGGACATTTAAAGGGGTGTTTGATTATGATTTCACTTTTTTAACTTTAGTTAATGTGTAATGTTGCTGTTTGAGCATAAACAACATTGCAAAGTTACAACGCTCAAAGTACAAAACAAAGGGAGATATTTTCTTTTAAAGAAATTGCTTTTTAAGGACTAAACGGCTGGTAGGGACTACAGGACATTCCTCCCGGGTTAGTGACATCACTAACCCTAAAATTTACATAAACCCTCATGACAGAATATGCTAATCAATGACTATAACTACACATAAGCTACATAAATTCATCAACTACCATTCAGAAATGTTGTTCACATGTTGTCACTTCAGACTCCAGTTTGAACATAAAAGTCTAAAAGTTTTTGAAATTTTCAGGACACAAGCTGTTGTAGCTCCTCCCCCTGTGCCGGGAGCAGCAGCTCATTTGTATTTAAAGGGACAGAGCTAAAACACACACACATACACACTCTGGTGACATCAGAGACTTATTTTACATCTTGGGAAAATGGCATTATACCACCCCTTTAAGTGGCTTTTATAAATGTGCCTAAAAAAAACGTAACCGACATATTTTAAAATGTTAGTGCAAGTTTCTTAAAGTTAAAGCAGCTCAAACATGCAATTTAGTCTGTGACTAGAATTGAGCCTTGTCTGTGAAACCGGGGGTAAGTATTTATATACAGCACACACAAGTTATTCAAAGTAAAATTTGGATGAACTCTGTTTACATATGTACAGTTGATGCTTTTGAAATATCAATATTAATAATACATTTTATAAAGAGGCAAATCATTTTGTGAAGATAAATGTTAAATCTTGTGATCTGTCGGCTTGTAGTTCACTTCGCTGTATTCAGCCAGATGTTTAGCTGTATTTAGTCTGTTGTTTGATCTTCTGGCTGGAGGGACGGAGGCAAAACTCACAGCTGTATAAATCACATCTTCTGAATCTCCAATCTGTTAAAAAAAAATGCATACATAATTTTTTTCTTTTCTGTTTGAGAAGCAAATTACATTATTTTAAAATTTGTAATATTAAATGGATTAGAAGTACATATTATAGTACAGAAGAAAATTTATTTAGTATTTTTGAAAATTATACCTCACATGACGGAGATGCTAGATTTGTAGATCCTTCAAAATTAAGAAAATTATAGTTAAACTTTGACATACACATGTAATTGAATATTTGAAGAGTTTGTACAACATATTTGTATATGAGACATACGACTTTTTCTGGATCAATAAACTCTTAACGCTTAACTAATGGAAAGTGTGGGTGGAATTGTACCTCTATGCCTGTTTCCCCAGCGTTTGCAGTGAACAACAAGGAGTGTGACAATTACTATCACAAAAACAACATTGGAGGATATCAGGCTAAGTAACACAGGATCCCATACTTTTTGATTGTTGCTGTCTGAAATGGAGAAAAAGATCCAAAAAATAATTTTATAATGCACATTCTGCTCATAGTAAAATTCGTTATTAAAATATTGTGAATATACATTACTAGAACTGCTAACTATGTGTTGTGAATATACTTTTCCATGACTTGAAACTAGATAAATGAATGGCTTTGCATTAGATAACAAAGTGTCAAACCAAGTGGACTCGTTTTAAAGAAAGATAGTGCAAACACACTTTTCAAGCAAAACATTTTCACAAAAACATTTAGATTATGATAACTTGAAGAGAACTGACTTCATAGATTTACTTAAAAAAACATCTTGTGAATCGTTGGAGAAACTTTGCTGTTCTTGTTTGCATGAATCCACTTGGCTGGATATTTTGTTGTGTAATGCAATGAAATGCATGCTATTTTATGCATGGCTTAAGAATGCAAAAACTTTTTAGGGCCCTTGTTGTGACAGTCATCAAAGCAGGTTAACTATAAGTCATGAATAATTACTGTTATTCTTAAAAGTGTTTCCATTCACAACTGGTGTCTCCCCACATTCCTCATTGAAGTCTTTAGATTCAGTTCCTTTAAAAAAGCAAATAAACATGTCAAGACTCTTTTGGTTTTAAACAAGGAATGTTAAATTGTTAAAGTAGTTTACTCCAAACACAAAATCTTTAAAACTCTAGCAAACTGAATCTAATTTACCTTTTAGCATCAGATATGCTCCGGTGATAAATTCTAATAAATTCAAGAACACTATCCCACAATAGTATATTCCGATGTCCTCCTTGGTCATAGCTGTGATGTTCAGATGAAAAGATCCTTTGCTTGCTGAAATATTGAATCTCCCATTTTTAAATTCATCCTTAAATTCTACATTTGTCCAATAATTGTATGATGCAATAGGCCGAGGGATCTGCCCAATGCTCTGTTTATACCAAACCATTGTGTTGCCATAACTTTCTTTCGAGAAGCATTTGATTGTAACATCCTCTCCCAGCTGGAATGTTTGTGACGGGATCGCTACAAGACCGTGTTTGTTTTCATCACCGTGATCAGGTCGGACTCCAGCTAAAACAGAACAGTGAGGATTCATTTAAACACTATATATGCATACATGGAACTGACTTATAAATACATATACATTTAGACAGTGGAAAGAGGGGGGGAAAAAGCTACTTACGAGCCCAAAAGATCAAAATGGCCCAAATGATCATGTTTGAAGCAATGGATGTGTGAGAATGCTTTTTAGAAGACTTGCATGAGATGTGATTGGTCACTTTCAAACCAAGACTTGAAAGAGTGTGATTGGTTGAAATCAACCTGGTGTCTCTCACCCCACTCCAAAATTGGAGCAGAAGTGTTACTTAAGATATGAGGTGAGGATCAATGCCCCTGTCACTATATTCTCTGCAAAAATAATCTGGGTTTGTTGAGCTAAATTCCTCTGCTCCTGGCCAAATTTACATTGAAATATACACAGACAACTGTGAAGGTATGTTACAAGTCAGTGGTAAATCTCACAGAGAGACAAAAGTACTCGAACGAGCCTTTTTAATTCCCAACAAATGACATCAAAGGGCCAAAAAAGGAAATACTGGATTTAAAAAAAAGTGAATTTAACTAGGTATGTGTTCATGTGTGGGTATATCAAAATCATATCCAAGACAAGAATATGAACAGACCTGGAATCAAGTGAGTCCAAAAATGAAAACTGCAGTGAAAATCCTATATTTGTCAATCCATCCATCGATGTTATATATTTTTGATCTCCAGTACCTTTAAGATAAATCAAAGACTCCACACAATGAATACAAAAAGCACATACAATATGTGAACTTGTCCCAAATCTTTATTTTTGTTTGTTTGTTTGTTTTGTTTTGCTATGATGAAGTGCTGCATTGTGTAAAAACAGTTTGTGGTTTTCTTGTTTTTCTAAAGATGGCTATCAGAAACGACCACCAACCACATCAGCACCATATATAGTAATTATATAAAAACAGGTCACAGCAGGACGTTCATACATCCTGTGTGCACATGTGAGTAAAAGTGCAAGCGCAATTCTTAAATCATAGGTAGGACTGCCTCTGAAGTGTTTCATGACCACAGTGTTAACTCGTCGGAAAAGTACGAATGCAGGAGACCATTGCATATTCAAGTGTGCATGAGCGGGTGTTTGAGGCAACCACATATTACACATGTGACCGTGGAGGAAACATGTAACCTTTTGGGGGAAAAAATAGATCATTAGATGAGATTATAGAAATTAGGTCATATTTTCTTCTTGACTTTACATTGAGTATGTCATTGTACACAAGAGCACACTTATAGATGAGAATACACATATCTGAAGCAGGCACAATCAGAGTTTTTATTTGGGTCATCTATTGAGCAATAAATCCAAGCAAACCTACTCCAACTTTGACTACACTAGTGTTGATGATAACAGTAACATAATATTATAAAATAATCTAATATATATATATATATATATATATATATATATATATATATATATATATATATATATATATATATTATATTATATATATTGACAGGCCCTCCTGATATGATACAATTGGTTTAATTTTTTTTAGCTTTAGCTCCCTCTTGAGAATGGATCCAGCTAATTATAAATACAATAACCAACAATACAGAGCATTTAAAGGGGCAGTTCACCCAAAAATGAAAATTCTGTCATCATTTACTCGCCCTCATGTCATTCCAAATCCTTAAAGGATTAGTTCACTTTTAAAAAAACTTTTGCTGATAATTTACTCACCCCCATGTCATCCAAGATGTCCATGTCTTTCTTTTTTCAGTCGAAAAGAAATTAAGGTTTTTGATGAAAACATTCCAGGATTTTTTTTCCATATAACGGACTTTAGTGGCAACCAAACGGTTCAATGTCCAAATGACAGTTTCAGTGCAGCTTCAAAGGGCTTTAAACGATACCAGACGATGAATAAGGGTCTTATCTAGCGAAACGATCGGTCATTTTTTTAAAACAATAAAAAAGTTGAAGTTTTATTAGCACAAATGCTCGCCTTGCGCTGTCCTCTGATGCACGTTCGTGACTCTCCTGTTCGAACTCGTTTATCAAAATGAACGAATCTTTTGACTCCACCCCCCCCCCCCCCACCCACACAGTGAGATATATTTTCCTGCAGTTGTGTACTTACAATATCCCAAAAGTTCCCAAAGATTTTTAATTTCAGAGAAATTCCAATTTTAAATAATGGCTCGTCCATGTTCACTTGTCGCCTGTCAATGATGTAATATCTGTGTTATCCCTGGTTTCCGCTCGTACTGCCATAGTAACCATGGCGACAGACGTGGACAACTGCATTACGTCTAGCGGCCAGTCAAACTGTTGTTGTTTTGTTCAAACATTATGGACCATGGTAAGCAGAATTTGAGACAAAAGGAGAACTAAAACGAGGATCAATATCAGCGTGGCGTTTCCGAGATGCCGAGAGCTCCAAGTCCGTGACATGTACTTTATTAGACAGGTGAGCAAAGTACATAAAACTAATCAATGTTATATAGCTCAACGTGATAAAATGTTAGACTATGATCAGTATGTTATTCTAATGTTGATCTAGCTTACTGCTAGTCTCATACAGACAAACTAACACAGAATAAAATTATAACTGTCAACACATTAAAATGCAGTTTAGTGTAGAGCAAGTGAAACAGCGCTGTGTTACCTAACAAGTTTAATTCGTATAATAAACTGACCTGTGTGAGAATTAATTCTGCACTTGTGGGTAGTTCGGTAGAATGCAATGTCCTTATCCTTTTATATCCGCGGGACTCGCATGTGGCGCTGATATCTGTCTCTCATTAGCAATCGCGCCACAGTCCACAGTCATGTTACAAACATCAATGTATTCACTCATCCATGAACATTATTAGATCCATCAGCTGACGACAAGTTCCATAATTCCGCTTATGCGTCATCAACCTACGCCTTTGTTATTGTAAGAGGTTAGAGACCCCTATCGGCGAAAAAAATTACATATTGTAGCTTTAAATTGTACAGACCAAACAATACTCAGATGAATCAATATGTACAGTTTGGTTTCACTTTATAAGTTTATTAGTAGTTATCACAATCCTTCCATCACAAAATGATCACATGATCTTTTTAATTTAAATACAGTTGTTTAATCCAGGTAATTTCAGAGTTCATGGACAACAATGACAAAAACACATGTAGATGGACAAACAAAAGCCAAAAACCAAGGCATTCCTTTCTGTATCTTCACAATCTGTACCAGTGAGATCGACTGAAAGACCGCATTCAAGGCAGGTGCACAGTTCTTAAAGTCTCTGTATTAACATGCATTTTGACATATTTTTGTGATGCATGTTATTTACAGGTTCTGTCCACCGGCTTCCCTCAGTAACTACTCTCGTGACCGGTCAAAATGTATAAATTGTTAGTAGCTGAAGGGTTTTCCGTCGGAGTGCTTTGTAAAACGATGTCTCTGTAAACCAAGATTTGAGAAAAATATGTAAGCAAAGGCATCCACAAGAACAAAATCAGATGTTTATTCAAGTTAAAAGGAAAAACTACAGTCAATACCTGTGCGTGCCTAAAACTTTGAACACTCGGCTTTCGTCTGTGATTTCCTGTGTTATCTAAGATGACACGTGATGATGGGTTTAAATTATCTGATTAAATATATCACCTATTAAAATTCACAAATTGTGACGAGATAGTATTGATACACAACGCATCATAACACTTTACCTCGCAGTTGTGCAGACTCCGTCCTTTAAGACCATGTTTCCAGAAAGCTAAAACACTTTCTTCTAAACAAACTGTTGAAAAATAACACATTAAAACCATTTTTTTTATAATATTGTAAAATTTCACTGTGAACAAACAGTGTATTTCCATATGTCATGTTTGTACCTAAAGTCTCGATAGAGAAGTCAAAATCCAGATCTGATACTAACTCCTTGCTGGGAATACCCTGCATATTGACAATCTTCACTGTTTCTAGAAGATGACAGCAATATTTAATTTACAATACAAGTATCAGTGTATGCTTTATTCACATATAAATCACACATACTTTCCAGTGCAATTAAAACGGTGTCTCTGTCCAACTGTGTCACTTGTACAGCTTTTATTGTATCACTGTCTAAGGAAAGACACAAAGATCACACATTAACACACTTGTCAACACACAAAAAAAGACATAGTAGGCCCGCACAAAATATGCATGTTTTTTCATATTTTCTTTGCTGATTTCATGCAAGACCAGCAGTCACTCACTAACCTGGCTGAGGGTTTGGCATGCCATTTAGATGGATAATGTCAAACTTTAGCTGGCACTCGTTTTGCTGTTCGGGGTTTTCCTGGACGCCCACACAGAGCTGAGGAAGCTCATCTGACATTAACACCAGCAGCTCAAAGATGGGCAATGTGTCTGGCAGGGGCACGGTAATGTGCTACAATGAGAAAAAAAAAAGCGAAGAAAAGAGAATGCAATGAGAGAATGACTACAGTACAAAAACAGGATGTTACATGTTTATTTCGTATTGTTTTACTATATCATAACTGTAAATTCAACTTCAACATAACCAAGTTAATGTTAAATTGTATATGCAAGTCAATCTATTAAAGCCTGAAATGCAAAATGGAACCGTTTATTAAACCTTAAACAGTCAAAAGAGTTTGTTCATTTGTTGAGCATTTTATTTATCAGGCTTTTATGGTTTACATAGTATAGCGAGAGTATACGGAGCTCATACTCAAAGAGGAAAAAACACCCGTTTCATTTAGAGGAACAACAAACTGACCAAAAATATGCAATTTGGTGCAGATGCTTATATTTTTAAGTAAGTAATCCCTTAGATATAGAAATATATCTATAGATATATCCCTTAATAAGAAAGCCCTTAGATATTAGTGTATCAAATGTGATCAGCTTTGTAGGTTAAGATTATTACCTTAGGTGCATGAACTTCTGCAGACGGTTCATACCACAACAGCAGAACAAGTCCAGAGGGAACGGCGGCGCATAAGAACGTGCTGTCTGTGTATGGGTTACGAGCTAAGGAAGAAAAATCAAGAAGTGCTTTTGAGATTCATGACCTGTCATCGTCATCATTCAGGTTTTTCCCATCTCAGCCAATTACAGGAGGTCAGCAAATACATCAGTTTAATTTAATGAACAAGTATTGATCCAGAGTGAGGCGTAAAATGGCTCTCACCCACACTGCACTTTCGACAGCCCTTAGTGTCTGGGATCTTCACTGACACAGCAAACTTCCTGTGAAAATATTATTTTGAGTTCCAAATAAACAACTTATAAGCTGAATCATTAAACTAAAGATGTCAGTCTTCGGTTTATGTGACCTGTGGATGATCCGTTCTGTGAACCGGTTGGTGCCGAGGGACAAGTGACCCTGTTTCCTCTGCAAGTGCCCTCGCTGCTCAAACAGAGCCGTCAGTCGATGAGAGTAGAGTTGAGAGGACTTACCTAACAATAGAATAGAATAGAGAAGTTTAAAGACTACGGAGGTGTACATTACCTTTTAGAGTTTTTCTCAATTTCACGTAACTATACACTTAAACCACAAATAAACCTTTAAAGAGCCCCTATCATGGATTTTTGAAAATGACTGTTCATGTAGTGTGGAATATAGCTCTAAGGGAATGAAAACATCCTGCAAAGATTTATATCTGAAAGTTCACCGTATATAAAGTTATTGTCTTTCAAAAGTGAGAGTCGACTCTGAGTCTATGAAATGAATTGTTTTTGAAACGAGTCATTAGCTGTTTCGTAGTGACGTAGATACGATATTGGCTGCGCCCAGTTACTGCACGCGCAGACGGAAGTGTAAACTTGAAGTCTAGAACACATTCAAATACTTCAGCTGAATAGCATCATGTCGAGAAGATGCTGTGTTCTACAATGCAAAGACAGTTCAGCCACTTTGTTTTCATTGCCCATGGACGAGCATGTGAAGAATCAGTGGTTAGAGTTCATATTTGCAACGATACCACAACAGTATAGCCCGAACCTTGTGTTGTGTTCTCATCATTTTAATGACGAATCATTCAAAAACATAAATGAATTCAAATGTGAATTCGCAAGCCGGTTGTTCCTGAAGGAGGGTTCAGTACCCAGTGTATATGGATCAGCTTTGTCCTCCTCCGAATCACAATCTGTAAGTATTATTAATAATGTTTGCTGTTATGTTTTCTGTAGCATGCGCAATATGTATTTTGCTGTGTGTGTTGTGTACGCTCCGCGCAGCTTCTAAGCGGGGTAAAGTTAGTTTTGTTTTCGATATTCCCCAGACATTCGCTGAAAAATGGCAATTACCTTCTAAACGACTTGCCCAAAAATTATTTAAACCCCATTGCCGCTAAAAAGGCCAGGCTAACAATGTTTCACAAGCTTAATTTTATGTATTTTCTCTCTATATAATAAGCAATGCCCCTCAAAAGTGGCCGCAATGTGAGTTTCGCCGGGAAAGCTCGCTCTTGACGGAGACGCGAGTAAGGCACGGTGTGGATGTGTTCTCTATCAATTGTTTAGAAATATGTCTAATTTTTGTCGTTGTTATTACTTGGATTGTACTTGGTGTAGCTACTACTGCAGTGCTTTATCAATATGTTTCTGAGCTGGGCTAACGCAAATAATGACTTGATTGTGTGTTTACCACCTAACTGTGGCCTATGGTCGCTAACATAAACATAAATCAATTTATTCCCTCTCTGAGTTATTATTTTTTACAACAAAGCGTGAGACCACCATTATTATTGTAACACAATATAATCCGACAATCTCTGCCTACGGTTTACCAATCACAACTGACTGGGTCATTTGACCAATCACCGCAGATTTGCGTCACACAAAGGAGGTGTTTGGGAAAATGAATCGTCGAATGAATCATTTGGGAGTCGTTGAGCAAATCAGGTCAAAATAAATGCATATTATAAGACAACTAAAGTGTGTTTTGTCCTTGCATGCACGTGAAACTGTTTTTGGGAACTCCCAAAACAAAAATAGGAACGTTTCAAATGCTATGATAGGGGCTCTTTAAAGGGTACCTATCATGGAATTTTGAAAATTACCTTTCATGTAGTGTGTAACATAGATCTAAGTGAACGAAAACATCCTGCAAAGTTTTAAATATGAAAGTTCACCGTATACAAAGTTATTATCTCTCAAAAGTAAGAGTCGACTCTGAGTCGTTGATATGAATCGATAGACGAACGATGCACTTTCTGTCATGATTCTGCCATCTAGTCCTTGTCTTTCTTTTAGTCTTGGGGCAGAATCATGACAGACTCATGTTTTGTGTACAAGCACATGGCCTTTTGTTTGGGCCATGTGCTTGTGTTGTCTCGTTACGTAATCCCGCCCCCTTGTTATCCTCGTCTTGTCATTATTGTCTAGTCAGTTTCACCTGTTCTTGTCATTAGTGTCTCCCTATATCATCCCCTTATGTTTGCTGTCCTGTGTCGGTTCATTGTGATTCTTACATGTGAGTTACCTTACCTTGTTAAGCCTTGTGAGTATCCTGCCTAGAGTATTGTTGAGTGAATTCTGATACTATATTCACTGTTTGTTTATTATCTAGTCTTTTGTCAAGTCATAGTTCAGTTCTGTCACTCCTCACCCTGTCCATGTTTTGCCCCCTCGTGGGTTTTGTTTTACCTGTTTTTGTCCATAAATAAACTGTGTGTCAAGCATCCTGTCTGCGCTTGGGTTCATCCGCAAGATCTTAACAGAATGAACCGACCAAACCTGAACCCAGCAGACAGCATGCCATCGCCCGTGTATCATCAGTCGGACGATCTTGTACGTTGGTGGCAGGAGACTATTTCTGATAGTAGGAACGGCAAACTTCCATTTCCTTCCCAGGGTGAGCGGTCCCTCAAGGAGTATGCCCGCGTCGTGGATGAGAGGAGGTTTTTCTTGCCGGACATCCTCCTAAATCGCTACCTTGTCGCGGGCCTAAATGATCTTCCTCCACTGGCTGAGCGGGAGAGGCTGGTCCATCGCCCTTTCCTTGATATGGTGACCTGTTTGTCACAGAGGGAATCGCAGGCCTCCACTATGTCATCTCACCTGATAAGCTGCCCGTGATCCCGGAGGGTCGCGTCCTCGCTGTGGTTACACAGGGTAACCAAACTCATCCTAACTCGAGTTCCGAGGCGTCATCCCCAGCTACCAGTCTTCGTGGAAAACGAGGAAGACGGCTGTCGTGGGAGTCGGCTTCGGAGTCCTCCTCTGCTGAGACTACAGTACCTGCAGTGGTTCCCGTCAAACTTTCCCAACCGGTCTCCAGTCCGGTTTTGGCCTCTGCTCCGCGGCCAAGGAGAAAGAGGAGGAAGAGGGGAGTTTTCTGTCCACCATCTCTGTCTTCCCCGGAGTCCGCGATGGCTCTCAAACCCGCCGTTGTAACTGAGAGCGCTGTGCCTGAGCCTGCTGCTGTAAGCGCAGTCCTGGACTCTGCAGCTGGAAAGGCTGTTCCTGAATCCACTGCAGAGAGCTCAAGTCCCCAATCTGCGTCGGTGAGAGTTGTTCCTGAGGCCACTGCAGATATGACTGTTCCTGATCCTGCAGCAGTGAACGCTGACCTCGAGTCCGTTGCCGTCAGCACCGTCTCTGAGTCAGCTTCAAGAAGAGCTACAGCAGACACAGCTGCAGAAGCCCTCCTCCGGTCTGTATCAGCTCCCCAAGATATGCCTGTCATCATTGCTGCCAAGACTTTGTCTGACTATCTGTCTAGTCTTGTCAAAATTTTAGAGATTCCTCCCAGACCGGTCTTGTCCTCAAGTCCTGTGCCCACAGCGAGGAGGGGGCTGTTTCCAGATCTGCTGCAGAGAGTACCATTTCAAGACCTGCCGCTGTGAAGCCTGTCTCCATGTCTACTACAGAAGACTTTGTTTCCGAGTCTGCTTCATTGAGTGAGGGTTCCGAGTCTGTGGTTGAGAACGTGGTTCCTGTCCCAGCTTTACAGCCAGCCGCAGCGCCTTCCTTTCCCGATCCCTTACCACCTGCCACACCCCTTGTCTTCGCTCCACTGCCGGCTGCAGCAGTTCCCACTGTCACCCGACCTCTGAATGTTTCCCCGGTCTCCCCTGTCATGGTTCAACCCCGGACTGTATCATCTACTTCCCACACTACACCACCCAAACCCACCCGGATCCCTCATCCGAAGCCCACTTCCCATAAACCCAAGACCACCGTCCGACCTACACACCCTGGACAGTTCCCCAAGAACTTTGTTGTGCCTCCACCTCCCCTTCCTTGTTTATTATTCCTAATCTTTCACCCTAATCCTGTCATTGTGTATTCGTGTATGCCTTTATTATTATTTGTCATGTTCTGTTGGTTTGTGTCGATGTCCCAGCCTGTCATGTCTTGTGTGTGATTATTTATTTTTCCCTTGAGGAGCGTCTGGTAGCCGCTCCTTAAGGGAGGGTTCTGTCATGATTCTGCCATCTAGTCCTTGTCTTTCTTTTAGTCTTGGGGCAGAATCATGACAGACTCATGTTTTGTGTACAAGCACATGGCCTTTTGTTTGGGCCATGTGCTTGTGTTGTCTCGTTACGTAATCCCGCCCCCTTGTTATCCTCGTCTTGTCATTATTGTCTAGTCAGTTTCACCTGTTCTTGTCATTAGTGTCTCCCTATATCATCCCCTTATGTTTGCTGTCCTGTGTCGGTTCATTGTGATTCTTACATGCGAGTTACCTTACCTTGTTAAGCCTTGTGAGTATCCTGCCTAGAGTATTGTTGAGTGAATTCTGATACTATATTCACTGTTTGTTTATTATCTAGTCTTTTGTCAAGTCATAGTTCAGTTCTGTCACTCCTCACCCTGTCCATGTTTTGCCCCCTCGTGGGTTTTGTTTTACCTGTTTTTGTCCATAAATAAACTGTGTGTCAAGCATCCTGTCTGCGCTTGGGTTCATCCGCAAGTCTTAACACTTTCGTACGTCACTTGTACAAGTTATTTGAATAAGATACGCCCACTCATTGCATTAGGAGACACCAGGGAAAACATCATGTCGACGAGACGCTGCTGTGTTTTGAAGTGCGACGCAAAAGCAAACTTTTTTCATCTGCCCAGTGAGGAGCATTTGAAGACAGTGGCTACAGTTCATAACTATACCACAGAAGTATTATAGCCCGAACTTGTTCTGTGTTCGCGTCATTTTGAAGATGATTGCTTCACAAACCTAAATGCTATAAAGTATGAATTGCGAGCCGGCTGATACTGAAGGAGGGAGGTTCAGTACCGAGTTTATTTGGATCAGCTTCCTTCTCCGAATCACAATCTGTAAGTAGGCTGTTGCTTTTACGTTTGTATCATGTTCTATAATTATTTTGTGTGTTGTGTACGCACAGGCACAGCGCAGCTTCTAGCAGCTAACTTAGGTCTGTCAATTGTATTGAAATATGTGAAGTGTTTGTCGTTAATGGAGTTGTCACAGGGCTCTCGAGTGTCACGCATCCCGCATTGAGGGTGACAGTCACTCATTTCGGTCTTTTGTCACGCTCTCCGGCCACACACTGTATTTCTCACGCTGAAAAACTATTTGTAATATATTTAATATGCCGCAGTGCCCAAAACTCACTCACTGTGGAACCGGCAGGATTCAAGCGCGTCTCCTCCAGTGTTGCCAGGTCCGTATGCCTGCACTGTTTCCGCGGGTTGTTTGTGTTGTGCACGCTGGTTGACGCGATTGTTTTATCCACTGGAACATGATTGTTATTGAGGAAACACCCGGGAACGCTATTTGAATATTTTTGGCCGTGATTGGGTTAGTTTGATGAGCAATTGGGCTGGTTTTGTTGTGCAGACCTGGCAACCCTGGTCTCCTCGGGTGTTGTTCGTCTGGTGTTGTTAGCCAATCAAAAATAGCACTGTTGTATCTGGGTAAGATCTAGCGCAACAACCAATGACACCCCGTCGGCTGGGTGTCTAACATATCACAACAGATTAGCGTCACGCAAAGGCGGGGTTTGGAAAAATGACTCGCTAAACGATTCATTTGGGAGTCGGTGAGCAAATCAGGTAAAAATAAATGCATATTATAAGACAACAAAAGTGTTTTTTGTCATTGCATGCTTGTAAAACTGTTGTTGGGGACTCCCAGAACAATATTAGGAACATTTTAAATGCCATAATAGGTACCCTTTAAAACAAACATTTCTATTAAAATGTTGTCTTCAGTCGAGTGGATGTTTAATGTCATTGATATCAGTACTAGAGCCAGGGGCGTAGCAAACTTTTCTAAAGTGTGGGGGATGGATGTGGTCAGGGCTGTAAAACTATGTTGTGTAGACCTCTGTCGTTCTAGGGGGGTTCGGGGACATGCTCCCCCGAAAGAAAATTTTGTAAATTTTAAGGTTAAATGCATCAATCTGGTGCACTTTGAGAGCTCAAATTTAAGAGCTTCAACTGGCTTTAACCCATGAACTGTGCACACTGAACAAAGAAAAAGCATTGACTTGTACCTAAAGAGGGCTCAAACATCTTTTTAGTTATGATAGAGTCTCAGTCTACATTACATTATCACTGGTGTTTTAGAATGCCAAACATTTATTATAATAATAGGCTATAATAATGATTTATATAATTATTCCTATGATGGAAAATCCTTATAGCCTATATTAAATTACTAAATGTATGCAACTGTATAAATGAAAATAAATATATAAAAAGTATATTTTATATTACGCTATAGAATAAGAAAATTACAATACTTTTGTCCTAATTTCTTCACTTGCAAGAAATAAACCCTTGAGCTTTTATTTTGGAGAAAACACCAGTTCCATGCTGATCACGTGAGCAAAGTGCGCAAACAGCCTACTTAATTAAAGTATTTTGCTGTTTAGTCTAAAAAACTAAATATAATACCGAAAAAACTCGACATGTCAACAAAACATAAACATTACATCCTCCCAAACCCATATCAAGCTTATTAAAAAACCTTGAAAGTCATTCAAAGTACCTGGAAAAGGGAGAAATAACCATAAGTTCCCGCCTCCTCAGCACGAGCTGACAGATAAATCTAACACAGCAAGAGAGGCGGGACTTAAGGCAGAACAGCCAATCATCAGCCGGTCACACTACTCAAAGCCGGTGTCGTGTTCGAGAGGGCGGGGGAGAGGAGGAGCCGCAGCGAGCGCACACACAGAGCAGCCAGAGCGGCCAGAGAAACGGAGGAGCGACTGTAGTAAAGCGTTTGTGCAAAACTGCGGAAAAACTGCAGAAAAAGTGTGGGTGTTGAACCCTCTCACTGGGAAAAGTGTGGGTGTTAAAACACCCACATCCCCCACGGGGCGACGCCCCTGACTAGAGCGCATGACCAGTAACACGAGTAATCAGATTTGAATCAGAAGTTACTTTTTTCAAGTAACTTTCGTTTAGCTGCGCCCTCTACTGTACAGGTGTGAATTAGCAATTCCTCCAGCCTGAGGTTTAATCTTGCACTTATTGGGCCCTATTTTAACCATCTAAAACCAACCGTCTAAAGCGGTTAAAAAGGTTTTTCCTATTCTCTTAATGAGTAATGGGTGTGTTTTGGGCGTAACGTGCAATAAACCAATCAGTGTCATTTCCCATTCCCTTTAAAAGCCAGTTGCGCTCGCACTAACAATGCGCCTGAACACAAAAGTAACGTAACACATTACTTTCCTTAAAAGGTAACTCAATTAGTTACTTTTTTTGGGAGTAAGGCGATATTGTAACGCATTACTTTTAAAAGTAAAATAGATAATGGCAATATGGTTTTAAGATATTTGGCTAAAAAAAATTAAATGACAAAGCAAGTGAAAGTTCTTTAATATATATATTTTTTTATTTTATTTTAGAAATGCAATATGAACACAGTTTGTAATTTCTAATACTGGATGGCTGTTACTGGTATAACATCACAACTTCAGAAACCTCAACCATGTAATTATAAAAATGATACGTACCAGAGATGGACATTAAGACATTGTTCATGACATAAAGCCACGTACATCTCTGGGGAAGCAACTGCAGTGGAAATCAGGAGGTAAAAACATATTAACCATTACAAATTAGATGTTTCTTTTGGGTCAAACACTAAATCATGGTGTCGCCATACAGCGGTACCTTTTCTAAGGTGTCTTCATGCAGCTCGTTCAAGTTAAGGATGTAGACACCCTCCTCTGCCCCCAGAATTAAATACTGATCTATGGGGAAATGATTGAGAAACACAATGATATTCTGATTCTATATTACTGACACTGAAAAGCTTTTCAACCTATATTTCAATTAGACTGTATTTTTATTGAAGTAGTAGGATAGACAGAAATATGTACCTCTGGTTTTAGGCAAAACCCATGTCTCTGCACAGTGAATTTTCAGTGGACATCCATTAAAGACTTTGCTAAAACAGGCCCCCATCTGTGCAACAAGAAGTGTTACAATTTTTCAATCAGTCGTGAAATAAGTAACTTTTTCTTTAAAGCTACAATATGTACGATTTTGTAATAAAATACCCAAAAATCACTTGCACAGTGAGTTTTGAGAGCTCCATGTCCGTGACAAACTTCGACTTGACAGAGGTACTTTATTAGACAGGTGAGCAAATGTATATAAAACTAATTAATGTTATATAGCTCAACATGATGAAATATTAGAATATGATCAGTATGTTATTCTAATGTCGATCTAGCATACTGCTAGTCTCATACAGACAAACTAACACATAGAATAACATTATAACTTCTATAAACATTATTAGATCCATCAGCTGACGGCAAGTTTCATAATTCCGCTTATGCGTCACCTTTGTTATTGTAAGAGGTTAGCGACCCCTATCGGCGAAAAAAAAATTACATATTGTAGCTTTAAGATACATTCTTAGGTTCAGAAATATAGATACCAGGCTTAGAGGTGCATTAATGACAAACCAGTCATTAATTGTGTATTATTGTGTGTTTTGTCACACTGAAATGTAGCAATAGCCAGGTTTAACACATTTAAAAGGTGTGATTAGCTGGTTAAACTTACATAGACTTGGGGAGTGGGAGGAAGTCCATGAGAATCGGCTCTCTATGAATTAAAGGTTAAAATAACAAGGAACAGCTTCTGAATGATCACTTTTAGTCTGTCAGTAATACTTTTAGTGACTCAACAACAAATAAAAACATACGCAATGTGTTTCTGAGCTTTGTCCATGGTGCTGAAACATCTAGCATTACATTAACACAATAATGTGCTAGATCTGATGCATTAACATACAAATATTTAATATATTCATGTTTCAACCATTAAATTAATTAAAAAAAAACTACTTAATAGTGGTTGACCAATGTAGGTCCAATGACTAATTTAATGTTGATATATTTAGAGCTATTAAATATATAATACTACAATATGATACAGAGGATTGTAGCGTATTTAGGGTGAATCTGAATAATTAAATATATTCTGGATAACTAAAATCCTAAGAGCCTTCAAAGGCCGGGAAGCTTCCAAACCAGCGTTCCCCACCCCCAGGACTCAAAATTAACACACACATATATCCAAGCACACATCCCCCCCAGGAATGTGGAATGTGCCACAGGAAGTTTATGTTACAGAGAAAAGAAACTTCTCTTTTTAAAAGACATTTTAAACAGAAATATTCAATGTGGTTTATGTGTTTGTTTGTTCATGTTACATCGAAATAACTGAGTTTACCATTATGTATTTTTTTTTTCATGTAACTGCGTATTCCCTTGATTCCTGGAGAAAGAAAAATGAAACCTTTTTAACTCTAATATATGTATATATATATATATATATCCTATGCATAACTTTGTGATACATGTTCATCTCATGGACACGCACACACATACACAAACCTCTAACGTCATCATATAAAGACTTTATTGAGATATATTTTGATATGCTTATATGTGTGTCTGTTACCCAGATTCCATGGTTATCTGCGACCGTACCGTAGTCCTAAAATAACTACAAATGCTTGGAAAGTATGCCTTTTAATGTATAACTTTACAGTATTATCCAACTTATGTTGTTCTTCATATCTTTAGAATCCTCTTGATCTGACCAAACCATATCTGTATGTGTACAAACCATAGGATGTGTGTTACGATGTTTTATCATCTCTGGAGTAAAATTGAACGCATTTTACGTCACCGTCATAAAACATGCAAAGTCGATCTGACAAGACAAAGAGAAATCTTCCGCGGGAACTTTCCTCCCAGCTGATTGGCGCAGTCTTCCAAAAGAAGGCGTGAACCGAAATGTTTTTAAAAGAGGCGCGGAGCTCCTCCTCGCTCTCTTCCTGATCCGAGTCATCATCATGTAACGTCGCGCCTCCGGCGAGCTCATCGCCGTTCTTTATTTCTTTTCTTTAAAGTTAGTTTTGTTTTCATATTCGACGCTGTTTACTTCTACGAAGTGAAAAGAACACCGCGTGACATATCTCTTCAGCAAAGCCAGCTAAGAAAAGATCCAAACGAACGCGCGCTCTCTCTGAAGCAGAAGCGCGCGCACGTGACGCACCGGGCTGCGAGACACCCACACACGCTTCTTCACAAGCCATGCACAGACCAAACCTCTGCAAGTATCCGTGTTTGATCACGTTTTTGAGATTTGTTGAAGTCTTGTTGTCTCTCAAAGTTCCGTTTGTCTATGTGAATTTGCTAACTTATTTAGAAAGATCATCTCTCTTCTTAATCTCACTGCAACCATGCAACTCTCTAAACTCTCACCCCCTCTCTCTCTCTCCCTCTCTTACACGCTTTCGCGTGTAAGTTATCCATTGCCCAAACTTTACGCATTTCTCATTCATTGATGTCATATGTTTCGTTCGTGTTGATGTTTGTAAATATGTATTCCTGTAACGTAGTAAATATATATAAGTAGACATGCCTTTATTAAATCATTATATTCACTTGACTGATGGACTTCCTCTTTGCTCAATTTCGAGGCTCTTAAGTGCCAAAAGATCTTTTATGCTACAAGCTTTACGAATTAATTAATTATTTCAATAATTAATAATTTAAAGAGTACTTATTATGGGGCAGGAAGCCCAATTCTTCTGGCCAGAGAATTGCGTTTCCTGCAATCCTATAAAGTAAGATGATATTGGGGAAAACCCCCCAATATTCTTCTGACAATTGAGCTAAATTAATTTTGCCTGATTTGTAAAACGTGATCTGTGTAATTGACTGCAATCAACTTGTTGAAATGAAAGGATTGCAGGTATACATCCAGGTAAAATGACATTCTCCTTTAGAGGGAGATTTATTAACATGTAAGACTGATCTAATCCAAACATGTATGAATAATTATTAATTACCAATTATTAATTATGATATGCAAATTCCCCATGGATTAGATCCCCTAGAATCTTTACAGGATTTAACATGTGTGTGCGGACACAATCTTGGAAAGTTCTGCAGGTGATCTACTAGGAATGTGAAAATTCAATCGGTTAAGACATGCTTTTTTTGGGGGACATTGTGATTGATAAATGATAAATAAGAAAATGAATGTAGCTAAGACATATTAAAATATAAGCACACATTAGAGTAAGTATGTTATTTGTAACATTCAACGTTTTATAACTCACAGAGTCCTCGGTTTTCTTCCTCATGGTGCTCCACTCCGGGGAGAGAGCCGTGTCTCTGCTGAGAGTCCTTGTAAGAGTCCTCTGTTGTTCCTGTTTATCTTTACTGTCAGGAACACAAGGGTCACTGCACCACTGCCGCACATCTTGACTCGCCGAACACCTCAACAGCACTGACGAAACACAAAGAGAGACATCTTTTAAAACTGATGGTGAATTTCTCCAAGTATGTTGTATGTGTGGATGGTAATACCTGGTTTTGGACTCAATACGGTTTCAGGGCATAGAGTAGCACTAGGTCGCAGTGTAAGGTCCTTGTCCTCCAGATCAGAGTCTAACGAGCTCATGGGAGGAAGTGATGTCGTAGCAGAGACGGGCGGTGGGCTGAACAGTCCACTTTTCCTCTTACTCCACTGTGCAACATCAGAAACCATTTACATCTTTATACAAATGTTCATAGAATTAATCATTTACACATGCAGTGTCTCAAATTCCATACCTCGAAAGACGAGAGCCTTTTTACTGTCAAACTCCTAAAAGAGAAAAATCTTTGTCACATACATATACACACACAGTGCAAATTATGCATGTCAGCTCCAGTTTAAAATTATGAATGTTTAAAAAAAAAAAAAAAAACATTTACTAACATAATAAAAACCAAAGAGAATATATAATAAAAGATGAAAAATAAAACTAAGGTTACACTTTACAATATGGTTTAATTTATTTTTAAGATCAAAAGCTGGAACTGTTAACATTAGTTAATGCACTGTGAAGTAACCTGAACATTTATATTAACTAACATTAACGAAGCTCAATAAATGCTGCAATAATATATTGCTTATTGTTAGCTCATCTTAGTTAATGCATTAACTGATGTTAACAAATTAGACTTAATTTTAAAGTGTTACCCAAATTATAATAAGTGCTATTAAATAAATGCTATACACATGATATCTAGTGACAAAAATCTAATAATCAAATCCAGGAAAGGCAGCAACAGTGTATTTTTATTTAGGACTCCACAAGATGGCGCCAGAACAAAAGCGCGTCTCACCTCTGCTGTAACTCTTCCTCTACACTTTCCAAAAGACCCCTGTAACAATGAATACAGTTCAAATGAAAGGTTATAAAAACTGTGTAAAACCATAATGCAATTATAAGTCAGTTTCAATCAATCAACACTTACGGTGACTCTGGTTCATCTCCAGATATGCTCCAATCATCACATGATCCCTAATATAAACATACTTCATTTTTTTCTGAGCGATGACCATGTATTATGACAGAATACTCTATGAAGTGTGTGGTTTGTGTCTATGTGAGAACAATAAAACTGACCAGGTCAGGATAGGGTTCAGTCTCTTTCCTCCTGGGAGGGGTAAACTTCACCTGGTCAACTGAAACAAACATTACTCACTTAAATACATTATTTACATATTTGTACTACTACTATTTGTAAAAAGTTTGGCTTTTTAATGTTTTGAAAGGAGTCTCTTGTGCTCACGAGGGCTTGGCGTTTCCATCCAGAATTTTTTTTATGCAATATCAAAAAATGTGCATAAAAATAGTTTTTTTTTTTGTCTGGTTTGTCTGCCTGTGAATGCTGTAATCTTACAGTCAAGATGTGTGACAATGGATTCTCAGTAATCATGGCATCGACTTGCCAAACGATAACACACACACACACGCATCGCACTCTCCGCTTCGCCTTGAATGTGGCCACTGGATCCAGTTCACACGAGTGAGTGTGTGAGGGGGATGGAGAAGGACATGCCATAGACGTGTGCTAAACAGTACCAGCTCTATGAGTTGTGTGCCTATTGACATCACTGAAGCTATGCTCAATAGCAGCCTTGTTAAAGCAGCGACACATCCATACATTCAACTTGCTAATCATGCACACGCTGCAATGAAAATAGACATGTGGCAGTGAACATCAGAAAATGAAGTGATAAAAACATGTCGATCAAAAAACACATTAAAGTTTAAAGAAAAATAGAAATAAGTTCATTACTCATATGATAAGTTCATATGATTGCTTAACAGCGGATACCAATATGAAATTTCTAATTAAAGCTACACTTGTAGAAGAAAAGGTTCTAGTCGTTAAAGGGTTCTGTCAGGTGCTTCATATAGTATAGTATAGATAGATAGATAGATAGATAGATAGATAGATAGATAGATAGATAGATAGATAGATAGATAGATAGATAGATAGATAGATAGATAGATAGATAGATAGATAGATACTGTATATACAGTATATATGTACACTATTAATTAACAAGGCTGCCAGTAGATTTTGGACACTAGGAATAATTAGGCACAACTATAAGGTGATTAATGTTAAAAGAAATCTATAAAATATTACAAATAATATGAAAACTGTATGGTAACATAAGTGTGTGTTTAGAATTTACACTGTTCTTCAGACAAACTCCTCTCCACTGGCATATGTTTCCCTTTAGACTGGATTCTATCCGGGGCTGTTTCATTTGCCTTTAACACACACACAAACACACAAATATTGCTCCAACAAATATTTGTACACTTTGACAAACTTTACTCTGATATGCATTTTTGAAAAAGAAAAAGAAAAAACACTTGACTTCTTAAATTAGGGCAAAGTTTCCCAATAATCCTGTATCATATGCTTATCTTTATGTTCATTATTTATCCTTTATTTATCTTATCCAAGAAAGAATACTTAGAGTTTTAAGTAAGGCTTAATTCTGAATTTCTGTCTTGCTTAATAATGAAATTAACTGCCATAAACAAACTTTCAGAACGATTCTGTGTTCATGTCATGTCAGAATTACCACAGGCCTAATTATGCATAAGGAGCATAAGAAGTTTAGTATAAAAATGATTAATTTCTGAGGCACAGGACACCTCTCACCTCTTCATTCTCCTCAGGACTGGAGGGATGGTGGAGGTCTGGGTTATTTGCCATGTCCAGTAGCTCAATCATCAATTTTCTGGTCAGTAACTGTGTAGCAAACGGGTGCTGGGAAGAGAGAAAGCAACAATAATCAACTTTTTTAGAAATACTAAATTTAATAGAACTATTGTAAAAATTAGGATTTTTCTTGAATGGTCGATACCGATCCATATTTTATCATAGCTTCTATTCTTAGATCTGTTATATCTAAGCTTGCTCACTATCAATTTTAACTGGATTAATAAAAAGTAATGACTTAAATAATTTCAATTATAAATATTGATGTTATATAAATAGTGATATCATATTTTATATTAAATTATTAACAGCTTTATAATATTTCTTTTTCAAATCTGGGGTTGTTCATTTTATGACCAGTTGTCTTTCTAGTGAAATCTGGCAACATTGCAAGAATCCTGAAAAAAATGGATCACGGTTTCCACAAAAATATGAACTGCAGCACAACTAATTTCAACATTGACAATAATAAGAATAGATACTGTCAACTAATACAATTTGAACTATGCATTGCGTTGTATTGTGTTGTAGGCTCAAAGAAAATGGCCGTAAACTTAAAAGAAAATGTGCTGGTAATATTGAAATAATATTTCCCGATATTACTGTTTTTACTGTATTTTGATCAAATAAATGAAGTCCTGGTGAGCATAAGAGACTTTGTTCAAAAACATTATTTAAAAAATCACAGTCCCTTGTGCCTTGAAAGCTTCAACCTGTCTTCTGATCACATGAGGAAAGTTGTTATATGTACATGATATTCAGCAGCAATGCAAACACAAGTATTAAGTTTGATTATTCTGTCACCTGGAGAAGAGTTTCTGCGGTCGGCCTCTTGCGAGGACTTTTGATCAAACACATCTTCACAAAGCTATGAAAACCTGCAGACCTGCAAAGACAAGGACACAAATCATGTCAGCTTCTCACAGTAAACATCGCACTTCTTTCTGTGAGGTTTTGAATCTCACCATTTGCTCTTGTCTTTTAGTTTGGGAGGCTGGAAGCTGCTCTTAGACATCAACATCAGAGCTCTACAACAGAAGAAAATAAAACCTCAGTTCAAAACTGCTTCATGTTACCAGGGTATTTTCTGTTCTGGTACATGATTTCGATGCGTCATTCTGACCGCATGGGGTGAAGGTCAAACATAGGTGGCTGTAGCTCTGCCAGCTCTATGCCAGTGATGCCCACTGCCCAGATATCACACAGATGGTTATATCCACCCTTCTTTTCCACTGCTGCCACCTCAGGGGCCATCCTAACAAAATAAAGACACGTTTCCATTAGATACATCACATCCTGCAGTCGGACTGAATTTCAGGGTAATGTACAGAGTAAAGGGGTGAATTTATTCAGTCATCTACAGTGATCTTTTGGAAGTTGATTTTAATGCCTTAATTTAAAAAATGAGGAAAAATCAAACCTTTAAGGACACCAAATTTCTTTGTGAATGAATAATGTATCGTACATAAATAAATGTTCTTCCTTAAATACAGGGGCATAAGTCAGAACACCCCTATGTTAAATTCCCATAGAGGAAGGCAGATTTAATTTTTAAAGGCCAGTTAAAGTAACACCAAGTAACTTTTCCTCTTCGGTCGCCCTACTGGTTGGAAACTAAATTGTCCATTGCCGCTGTCGTAAATAATTTAGCCTACCGTCACACACACGCTCGCTGTTTATCCAGCACCGGCTTTAGAATGAACGATGTCCACAGACAAGGTAGAGTATGTTACATGATTTCATGAAAGGATGATGTATTGCGACATCAGAAACGAAGAAAAATGAAATAATGACTATTGTAGCGCTTGACGTAAAGCAGTCGAATATTGTAGTTCTTTTTGTGGTCGGGTTCCTACCCGAACCCTGAAGTTACATAGTGCCAGTAAAAGTGACACAGACCCCGTCAGGCTATGACAGAAGTGCCTTTCACCCTGTTACGACTTGATGAACCACTGATAATATTTTGGAAACATTATTTTAAGGTAAAAAATGTTACATAGTGTTGCTTTAATTTATGGTTCCAGGATACTATGCATCCTAATAAAGTTCCCTTGGCATCACATCACATCATCACACCATACCTACAGATTGGCATGGTTTTATTTCAGTTAGCCTAATAGCTGGTTTGATTTGCATTGAGAGATGGTCTTATGGAAAGTACCCCATGCCCGTTGTAACGTAGAGGCGGAGACGGTCGGATCCATTTGCAGATATTTATTAATGGAGATGACAAACTGAGAACAAGCAGACAAAAACTTAAAAGATGTCAAGGGCAATCCAGAATCGTAGTCAAACACGCAATGGTCAGAGGCAGGCAGCAAAGGTTCACAAAACTATATCAGAGTCCAAGTTCAAACACAAAAGATCAAGTCCAAGCACAGCTAAACAAGAGGTACAAACTGAGACAGAGTTTGGGTAAAACAATACTTCACAAAATGGGCACAGAACAGAACAGTCCAGATAAAGGGTAGCTGAGGGTACACAGGTGAGACTGATGAAACCATAATTAAACATAATGAGTCCATGGTGGAACATAACGCAGGAAGAGAGTGCCCTCCAGTGGCTCATGCGGGCACTCCAGCCGCTGATTGTCACACCCGTTTACCCCTAAATGTTAATTAATGCATTAACTATCAAACATGTACTAACATGTTTAAGGCTGCTGTTATTCATGAATGAATCATTCCCAAAAAGAAAATTAAGTCAGTAATTACTCACCCTCATGTTGTTCCAGCCCCGTAAGACTTTTGTTCATCTTCGTAACACAAATGAAGATATTTTTGATTAAATCTGAGAGCTGGATCACTCCTCCATAGGCTTCTAAGGGATTGAAACTTGCCAGCCCCGAAAAGTTATTAAAGAAATAGTCCAAGTGTATCAAGCGACGAGAATACTTTTTGTGTGAAAAAACAAACAAAGATAACGACTTTATTCAAGTATTAATTTCTTTCTCTCCTGGCCTCGAGATAGTTCACGTAATATAATTGCGCAGCGCTTCTGGTTGAACGTCATACGCATTACACACATGACCAGCGTCGACCAAAGTGAGTCTACGTGTGACGTACAGCACAGACGTGCTACGCAATTACACTACATGAACAATCTCGAGGCCAAGAAAGAAGGAAATTAATACTTGAATAAAGACGTTATTTTTGTTTGTTTTTTGCGCACAAAAAGTATTCTCGTCACTCGATAAACTTACGATTGAGCCACTGTAGTCACTTGGACTATTTTAACGATTTCTTTAATAACGTTTCTGGGCCGGCAAGTTTCAATCCCTTAGTTGCCTATGGAGGAGTGATCCAGCTCTCAGATTTAATCAAAAATATCTTAATTTGTATAACTACCAACAGAAATTTCATTTTGGGGTGAACTAACCCTTTAAGGATCTCTCTTCATAGGTTCATGTTGAAGTAACTATTAATTCAGGTATTAGTACGTGATTATTCATGCCCTGTTATTGTAAACTGTTACCAGTATCGTTACTGTCGTTACTATCGTCATATTTTTGTGAAAAACAGGATACTTTTTTTCTGGATTCTTTTTTGAATAACTTGAATAGAAAGCTTGAAATATGTTTTTCAAAAATCTCACTGACCCCAAACTCTTGAACGGCAGTGTAGATATTCTTTTTTGGACTAAAGAGATCCATTTAAAGGTATAGTTCACAAAAAAATTCTGTCATCATTTTACACAGCCAATCCATTTCCCATAACCTAAGATGATCATAAACACCATTGGTGCATATTGGCATACAATGCTTTTGGTGAATAGACCTGGTCAGTACATAATTCAACATTTCTCCTTTTCTGTTCCATGGAAGAAAGAAACTAATACAGGTTGAAAGTACATAAGGGTGAGTAAATTATACATTTTTGGGCAAACTATTCCTATAATAACATTCGTAAGAGATAGCATGCTAATTGCTTTAAAACAAGAAAAATCAGACAGTGTAATTCTGCAGGATCTCTTCTCAGACGGCTCACCAGTAGGGAGTTCCTATGAAGGACTTTCTCTTGGCAACAGAGGCACTGATCTCAGCCGCAACCCCAAAATCAGCTACAGAGAGAGAGAGAGAGAGAGAGAGAGAGAGAGAGAGAGAGAGAGAGAGAGAGAGAGAGAGAGAGAGAGAGAGAGAGAGAGAGAGAGAGAGAGAGAGAGAGAGAGAGAGAGAGAGAGAGAGAGAGAGAGAGAGAGAGAGAGAGAGAGAAACAGACTGATACAATAATCTAAAATGTGCACTGTGTACTTTAGGGTTCAATGAGACATAAAATCACTTACCTAATTTGACATCTCCTCGATCAGTAAGAAGAATGTTAGCTCCCTAAATCAGAAGAGAGATTTATATTTTTATTTAACTATTTTGAAATCACCAACACTTTTATTTTTTTATTTTTTTTTTGTAACAACTTTTATTCAGCAATAATACATTTTTTTACAATTCTATTTTCAAATAAATGTCCCTTTGAACTTCCTATTCATCAAAGAATCCTGAAAAAATGCATCATGGTTTCCACAAAAATATTAAGCATTTATAATACTGTCAACATTGAAAATAATAATAGGACATATTTATCAGCATCAAATCATGCATATTAGAATGATTTCTGAAGGATCATGTGACACTTAAGAATGGAGAAATGATGCTGAAAATTCAGCTTTGCATCACAGGAATAAATTACATTTCAAAATATATTTTTTTACTGTAATATATACTGTAATATTTTTGATCCAATAAATGCAGACTTGGTAAGCATAAGAGATTATATAAAAAACATGAAAAATAATCTTACTGACCCCAAACCTGTGACCAGTATTGTACATTGTGTCATAGAAATGCCTCATTCACCTTAATGTCTCTGTGTATTTTGCCTGTCTCATGGAGATGATTCAACCCCTGAGAAAGACAAGAACAGAAGTCTTCTCAAAACGAAGGCATGTGTCATTGAGAAAGATTGAAAGATCTTTTTAAATAATGAATTAGCCCTACCTGGAGTGTTTCCCTGCAGATGAAACGCAATCTGTTTTTCCTTTAAAGGTCCAGTTACTGCAGAGGGCATATTATATTAACTCTCACAGTGGTTAAAGGCATATTAATAATAACAGTTCTCCATCATTAAAAAAATAGTCTTAAATGCTGCATAAGATACTAATGCCCAGTTTCACAGACAAGGCTTAAGCCCACCCAGACTAAAATGCAGTTGGCTGTTTTAACTGAAAGCAAGTCAGTGCCATTATTTAGTCTCAAAATTCACACCAGTAATGTTTTTTTTTTTCTAAGCATGTTTTAAAAAGTGACTTAAATGTCATAATTAAACTAAGCTTAGCCCTGGCTTGTTCTAAACCCTGTCTGATAAAACCAGGCCTAATTTATTCAGGGTATACCTTGGTAAATATCCTGCAACGATCCCCGCCACAGTATTCCATGCAAATCCACAATTTAGTATTCCTGAAAAAATGAACAGTTCAGTGCAAAGTCATTTTCAATAGACACATATGCACACACCCATAACTTACAGACATGACAAGAATCTCATAAACATAATGAAAGCTTGTGAGTAGGAATGCATGGCTCTGAAATATAATTCAGGAATGCACAAGTCATCTAGAGCATGTGCTGACACGTGTCGGCAACTATTTACAAAACCTATTCGGTGATTGGCGCTTCGTATATGATTGTGTAACTCAAATAAAACATGGAATGCACCTTTCCATGCCCTGACAACTACTGTAGAAATACCAGGCAGTGCACAAACATTACTGTACCTGTGGTAAGTGCCATAATAGGCCACAATGTTCTTATGTTTGCATTCCTTCATCATTGTTATCTCCTGCTGGATGGAGGTGATGTCATCACCTGAAGACGGAGAGAAAGAACGAGAGAAAGAGTGAAGTACTTGTCCATAATACATACTTGTACATAAAACAAAATATGTCAAGTATCTTACTCCAGAATTCAGTGATTGACAAAACAGGACAGATATTCATAGAGCAGTGTAAAAATAACTTATAAATATAATCAATCATCACTTCATGTGAGCCCAGTCATTTTTAAAATAGTTTTACTTGTGAGTGTCTTGACAGGGAGGCTTTTGAGAACTAGAATTATGTGTAAATATAGCGCTCATTATAATATAAATCCTTCATACAAGGAATCGATCCAATAAAAGCCTCTATAATTTTGAGGGATTTGTTAGAAAAAGCACAAGCCTCTAAATGTTGTCTGTATGTTCTCTACAGTACACCACTGATACATGTAAATGTTCTATGCAAACCTATACAAATGTGTATAACGTTAAAACTTCTCACACACCTGGATCCAGTTTAACAATTTTGATAGCAGCCATTTCTGAGCTCCTAATGTTTCTAGCCTGGAAGAAAATGCATAATATTACACGATGAACAGGAAAGTCAGATTGTACTTTGTCTTTTACAAAATAATAATTTGACTGTGAAATCAGAAGAGCCATTTCCAACTGCTGTAAAACAGCCATGTACGTATATCAACGTAAATTTTATTTATTTATTACGTCCATACACTGCCATTTAAATGTTTGGGGTCAGTAAGATTGTTTTTTATGTTTATGAAAGAGATCTATTTTTCTCACCAAGGCTCCAATTTAAAATAACTGTTTTCTATTGTGATATATTTTAAATATATTAATTTTGATTTTTCAGCATCATTACTCCAGTCAGTGTCACATAATTCTTCAGAAATCATTATAATATGTTAATTTGCTGCTCAAGAAATATTTTCATTATTATCAATGATGAAAATGCTTAATATTTTTTGGTGGAAACCATGATAATTTTTTAGGATTCTTTAATGAATGCAAAGTTCAAGAGAACAGCATTTATTTGACAGAAATTTGTAACATTGTCACCTTTAATAAGTTTAATGCAGTTGGTAGAATATATCGATAATTTCACTAACAGTTGCAATAATTAACTATTACCTGAAGAAGAATTGTTTTATTGTGATCATTATTATAAATAAAAATCAGTTTAGTTAAAAGAATTTATTATTAGAACATTGTTGTTTTTTTATTATATGAAGACAATGTGCTATAGTGATTGTACTATAGTTCAGGTTCAGGGTTTTAGGTTTAAAAACGCATTCTAGCCATATTAAAATCACTGCTGTGTTTATATTATTATATATTTTTTTTGTTCTGGTTTTCAAATGAACATTTTACATTGCATGTGACTGAGCAAATGCAACACAGAGGTGAATAAAAGTGACTTTAAGGCCATGTTTACTTTGGTGAAATGTTTGGGATGCTGTAGATATCCAGGAACGGATCCAGCTCTCCTGGTAGGCATCATAATGACAAATATCCTAGTGTCAGTGTGTCCTGCTGTGTCCTTCACTGTAACCTTGTTCTGTAGCCATTGCCAAGACCTGATGTTCTCCATACGATACTGAACCAACAGTTAATCACTCTTATGAGTGCAGTATCATACGGTCTAGATTCTCTCAAGTTGCTATAAAAACACTATAACCACTTGCCAAAGATTCCTCAAATTCTTTTAGCTTTGGAATGGGGAAACCCATGTATATTAAATGTGAGGTTTATTTAAAGATTTGCTTTTAATGCTTCTTTTTTTTACATTTTCAACTTTCTTTAGTGTGTGTTGGCACTAAATAATTAAATGAATGTTGCTCTTTTAGCATGAAAAAGGTCTGCAAAGTTACAAAGCACAAGGTCACTCCAGAAAGGGAGTTATTCTCTCTATCAGTGCGCACTTTTTCTGAACTCCCTGAAATGCCTCGTTTGGTGTCTTGAGTTTTCTTCCGAGAACGAACACATCACAAAATTCCTCATTTAAATAATTCCCACCAAAGGCTTACGCAAAAAGGCCTGGGTTGAGTTGTATTAGGAGTGTTGAAACTCACGGTTAAGGGGGTGACATTTCTGAAACATGCTCAAAGAGGTTGACCAATCACAACACACTGATCCATCCAACCAATCAGAGGACATTATGCTTTTCAGAAGGAGGGGCTTCATAGAGAAAGGAACTAAACAGGGGTGCGTTTCCCAAAATGATAGTTGCTAACTAAGTTAGCAACTTTGTTGGTTGCAATGCAATTTCCCATTGCCGACCAACTAAGTTGCTAACAGGTTAGCAACTATGCTTTTGGGAAACGCACCCCAGAGCGATACTGACAGACTGGGAAGAGAGGTGCTGCAACAAATGTGAAAAATAAGGTGTATTTGAACATTCAAGCATGTAAATCTATTCAAGTAGACCCAAAAACAAAATCAAGACTTTAAAAATATATGTGTATATAAACCATCAAAAAAAAAAAAATGTTAATCAGGAAAATGAACCTCTTTGAGCTACTCATAAACATAACAAATCGGGCATTTCTGGACAAAACCTGGAACTACACTGAGCAGCTTTCCTGTTGTTTTTCCTGGCATGCCTGAGGGCTTCCTGTCATAACTAAAGCGACAGTGCAACATTCTCTTAATGGTTTAACTGTACAACCTGAAATAACGCAGCCACAAACCAAGAACAATGGCCCAGCTTCGGTATCTGCCCACACCTTGTCCAAAAATCCCCAAAGCTTGTTATTTTTTATGTTGGCATAGTCAGACCTGACAAGTCCATCAATTGCAAAACAGACTGTTTTGTTCGATGGCAGCTGGGAATCCTCACCATGAAATATTTTTAGATCTTGAGAACTTTCTGACTCAAAGTTGAGAGAGCTGGAGGACATTAGAAAGGATTCTTTGTGCATTGTGTGATGGGCATTGTAAGGGTTGTTGGCTCACCCACTGAATTATGATAAAGTGGACTGTGTTAGGGATTGGAAGAGTGACACATTACTTCAGCAAACATATAGGCCTATAAAACACACGTTTGCACTTTACAAACGTCTTGGAGAATAACACACCTGCAAGAGTCTTGGTTTTAAGGTCAAGATTTGTAACATTTCATAAATCTTGCGGTTGAGCTAGTAAGATCTCTTTTAAGTAGAGTCAAATTTCTGAGCCAACCATATGCTATCCTTAAAATCATAAACTACTTTAATCGCATTTATTTTTTACCAATGCTTTGCTGTTTGGAAAGAGCTGATTTGCATGTAGGATAATCACTGAAGACAGATTGACTGACGTTATAACATATTTTGTTGAAAAGAATGACCTGATTCCCTAACAAAGACATTTAGATAGGCTAATAAAATAAATTGCATGGGGACCAATGTGCATAATTATTAGTGTTATAATGTGTTGGATGGATAGAGTATCTTTGCACACATGGTGTGAATACTATCACTTTAGAAAACTAAACAGTCCAGTCAGTCAAGTAATATCATGGCTCAAGTTCCTTGGAATATTCAGCATAAACAAGGACATTAACAACAAGTAAAAAAATCAAGATTCCCTTACAAAAACGTGCTGAGGCAGTACCGTGGTACAACGAGACATCATGGTACCTTGAGTTGACATTTCACATGATGCTGAATAACCACATAAAATATGTCTAAAAACACAGCATTGAGACCATGTCCAAAAAATGGCAATACAATCCCTTTTTGGTAGAATTGTGCTAGTAACCCAAAAGGCAAAGTGTTTGTGTTTTCACATCTTTACAGTGAAGCATGGGTTAAAACGTAGACGTTACATTAAAGCTTACAACACTACGTGCAATTTCCAAATGGTCACCTAAAAAAACAGCTCATTCTCACCTTAAAAACATCTCCATAGGTCCCGCTCCCGATCTGATGAATAATCTCATAATCATTCAAGGGATCCAAAAATGAAACTCCTATGGTATTCATGCCAGCAGATTTCTTTATGTTTCACTTATTCATGACAGCTGTCACACAGTTTGATGTGCAGTAAACTCATCTCATCCTGGTGCGTTGTCATCAAAAGTGGTGAAAAAGAATGTCAATGATAAAATTGCAGGCTATATATTTAATTAGGCTACGTAGTGCAAAATATTAATGTTCACATCCAGTGTACCAGTAATCACTGACTTCGCCTTGTAATCTTTCTGGCTGTCCTTCTCACAGTCGCGCATCCGTAGAGTAGAAATCCGTTCTTTGGAGTCGGATCTCTTAGATGAATCGATTCGCAAAACCGGATTGAACAATTCACGAATACGAATTGTAGCCATAGACATCATATAGATTGTACTGAATAGGCCTGAGGCCAAGCTCGTTTTTTCCGAACATATCTTTATTTGCACCGAGGCGAGAACCATTATCAACACGAAGCCTATATAGCCTAGGACTAGGCTACTATTTAGTTTTAATAAATAGCTTTAATTGCATTTTTTCAAATCTTCATTTTTTTTAAATAAATCTTTTCAATAAAAAAAAATATGTAAATGGATGTTAGTAGGCTACTCTTTAATGAAAATATAGGTTCTACTTTTATGATTTGATCAACTGAATCATGGCAGTAGTAACAAACTGTGGAATTACAATAAACACACTTATTAACGAAAGTAAACGATGCCGCAAAGAGAAATTAGGCTATATGCCTGTACGACTCAATTTAAAACATTTTGAGCACGGTAGCAAGTCAGGGATCCCATAATGACGGAAAATAACCGCTTATAAAAGAACAGGCTTTTTTAACCGGCTCTTTGAAATGAACTTTTCAACCGGCTCTTTGAAATGAACTATTCAAAAGAACCGATTCGTGGACTTGAGCGGGCTTCACCCATCACTAGACGAGATACTGTTCGCTGCATTTGCGCATGTGCAAAGCATCAAAGGGCAAAGATAACCCCTTACAACGTGCATTACAGTAAATAAAAGCAGTAAAACTCAATAGATTTGTTCAAGTTGTTTATTTAATGGAAAATACACTTTAACATTGAGAAAATAAATTTTAAACAATTTATTTTTGCAAAGATTGTTATGGCACTACTGTATCCTTGAGAACAATTATGAAATCCATCAGAATAACAGAACAAGTGCAAGATCTACTCATGTAGGCTGGAAATCCCAATAATTTGTTAAACACATTAGACTTGTGAAGCACAGAAATTTTAGAAGTTTCATTGTATTGCAGCCAAAAGAATAGCATCTTTTCTAATAACCTGATAAACACAAAATAATCACTTTGGCTTGTTTTAATCAGTTTTTCCCCCATATAGAACTAATAGTAATTATACAGATTTAAGACAAATTAATAAAATTACTTTATGCTATCAAATAATAAACCAAAACTACTGGTGCATGATAGACGAGTTTTCTGACTTCAACTTGTAATGGTTATAAAGAAGTGAATTACAAAAATTCAGCATCATCTTAACAGAACATTTGTAATTTCCAGGCAAACTAATGAACTTCACACCAGGTGAAAATGAAGAAAAAAATCTCTATAAATTGGCATTTTAAAGAGTTTTGCGAGGGCGTTTCATAAAGGACAAGGTGTAATCTCCAGCAGGTGTGGGTTTCTGTCTCTTCATCTGCACTTGAGACTGAGCCGTGAGCTGCAGTTTAATGGCACTAGAGTTGATCTTGGCCGCAGAAAGCAGCCCCTTCATACCCTTCATCTTCTCACTGTGGAAAGCCACCACGGGCCCTCCCTGCACTACGGGTGGCTGGGAAGGTGAAGGTGTGGGACTCGGGGACGAAGGCTCATTTTTGCCATCGGACTCTTTACCTCGAGTGCCAGCAGAGGAACGACGGCGTCCTCCTTCTCCGCCCACCTTTTTGGGAACTGGATTTTGAACGGGCAATGCTGCACTGGGAGACGATGGTCCTGCCTGTTCATCTAACTTGGATTCTCGCCTCGGGACCCGTCTACGCCCCTCACGCGGGTCCTCGCTGGATTGATCATCGTCGTCCACTGGTTCTGCATCTTTGGTGATGATTGACACTTTTTGCCTAATCTGAGAAAGAATGAATAGACAGAGTCTGATTATAAATGGCATTTTAATAAAACTTGAAATAGACCCTTTTCACATTTACAGGGTTCTCAGAACTGAAAGTCATCATATTTAGGTAAACTTCTTTAGTGGTAAAGGGGAGATGACAGCAAATATCATTTTTGTATTCCCATCAGCTTCAATGGCCAAAGAAAAATCCATATTATTTCAACAACTTTGCCAGAGAGCAGTCAGAAGAGAGAAGATGTATGAGATTTTAATTCATTTTTTGTAATTTACTGCCAAGGTAATATAGCACAAAGTTTAGCGTTATAAATGACACGTATATTACATTTCTTACAAATGAAAACACGGAATACTACACTAGATTTAGGATGTTGATAACTGTGGAAACGCATAATCACAGTCTGTGAAAATGTCTATTGAGAAAATCGAGGGATTTTACCTGTGCATCAAAGCGACTGAGGGACTGAACCAGGTAGGTGGCCCAACCTACATGAAGCACTGGCGTGAGACTTCCTTCTTCCCATTTACAAATCCCATCATAGAACCGGAGTAAGTGAGCAAAGCACTCTGGGTCCTGAAGGGCAGACAAAGCAGCGACCTGTCTGGGCTGGTCCTTTGAGGTAAAAGCATGAATAGAGGACAAGAGAAAGACTTGTTTACAACCTTGCTCTAAATTAAAAGTAAAAAAAAAGTTTTTACTTCCATTCTTAATTAAACAAGACCTCTTTTTCCATTTCCTCAGCCCCTTCGCCACCACTTTCAGCAGCAGTTGTTGTCTCTTTAAGAAGGGTGGGAATGACATCATTAGCAATGTCAAAAAACTCCTTATAGATCTCCTCATCCTCTCTGCAGTAGTTATAACTGTAGACAAAAAAACAGTTTATAGGATTATATACTACATTTTGTTCTTAACAATATAAACATTTCATATATACGCATGCACATTTATACATTTATTTATATAGGCCTAGTGTACATTGCCATTCAAAAGATTGGGATCTGAAAGATTTTTTTTTTAATTGAAAGAAGCCTCAAACCAGTAAAAAACTATAATATTGTGAAATAAATTTAAAATAACTATTTTAATATATTTAAAAGTGTAAGTGCTGTGGTGACAAAGCTATTTTTCAGCATCATTACTCCAGTCGTCAGTGTCACATGATCCTTCAGAAATCATTCTAATGCTGCTTTGATGCTAAATATATGCTAATTTCTGATTATTACCAATGTTGAAAACAGTTGTGTACAGTTTGTTTCAAGATTCTTTGATGAATAGAAAGTTTAAAAGAACAGCATTAATCTGAAATGGAAAGCTTTTGTAACATGATACACTACCATTCAAAAGTTTAGGATCAGTAAGAGTTTTTTTTTAAAGCAATTAATACTTTTATTCAGCAAGGATGCATTAAATTGATCAAAAAAGACAGTAAAGACATTTATAATGTTACAAAAAAATTCCATTTCAGATAAATGCTGTTCTTTTTAACTTTCTATTCACCAAAGAATCCTGAAAAAAATAAGAATAAGCATAAATGTTTCTTCAGCTGTAAATCATAATATTAGAATGATTTCTGAAGGTTTGTTTGACACTGAAGACTGGCGTAATTACCAATGATGCTGAAAATTTGCATCACAGGAATAAAATACATTGTAAAATATATTGAAATAGAAAAAAAGTTAATTTAAATTGTAATAATATTTCACAATATTACAGTTTTACTGTATTTTGGATCAAATAATTGCAGCCTTGCTGAGCAGAAGAGACTTTTTAAAAATCTTACTGATCTCAAACTTTTGAACGGCAGTGAATCGGCACAGACAAATGTAGATACGTCAGAGGGACAGAGGGTAGGAGACAGCTGATGTTGTCATGAAGGAAGAGGAAACAGGAAGAGCAGGAAAAGGAAGTGGATGGGAGTGAGCAGTAGTTCTAGGCGTGCTTTGTGCAGACATCCTTTAGGACTTTAGAATCAAGTATTTTTAGCACTCTCTCCGTCCACTGCTGTGTTTAGAGGGAGGAAAGTACAGATTGTCTCTGACGACAGGGACTCATGCCAAGGCTAAGACAGGAATGAGCTTTCTAAAGTCTAAGGACAAACAGCATGAGGCAACACAGACAATGCTGGCAAACAACACATATTCCATTTGGCATGAACATTTAAGAGGCTTGATGTGTTTTCATATTGTCATCTAATCATGACTGTGCAGTAGTAACAGACACATTTTAGTTTAGAGATTGATTAAGCTTTTTTACATGAATCATTTTCTTTACTTAGGAATGCATTACAAGCATTAAAGGAATAGTTCACTTCCAAATGAAAATTCTGTCATCATTTACAGGTTTCTTTCAAAAACAAAATTTCTTTCTTCTGCTGAACACAAAGGAAGATATTTTGAAGAATGTCGGCAACCAGACAGTTGATGAACCCCATTGACTTCCATAGTAGGGAAAACAAATACTATGGAAGTCAATGGGGTTCATCAACTGTCTGGTTACCGACATTTTTCAAAACATCTTCTTTTGTGTTCAGCACAAGAAATAAACTCATACAGGTTTGAAACAACTTAAGGGTGAGTAAACGATGACAGAATTTTCATTTTGAGGTGAACTATTCCTTTAATGAGTTTAATGAGCAATAACATGTATGTACCAGTAACAAATGAACACTGCCCTCTGCTGTTAAAGTCTAATAAAAATAACGGATGTGTTGCATTTTCAAAAGTGAATTACCTTACAGGGTTTCTGCAGGTTTCAGTAAGTCAAATTTAAGACCTTTTTAAGACATTTTAAGACCATTAAGATCGAAATTTAAGACCTACACGAGTAGGTCGATTTTTTTTAATAGAAAATTGTACTTTTGCATATTATACTGTAAAAACACAATTATTGTTGAATTTAGTTGATCAAAAACTGTTCAAAAAGTACTAATACTACAGAATGAAGTCAATTCAACAAGTTTTATGTCGAAAAACAGCAAATAACAAATTGATTAGCATCAATATGCACTTTTTGTTTACATAAACATTAAAATACCATTAAAAATGATGGCTAGATTTTAAAAGAGTGTCTTGCAACATGTCATCTACTAACATGTACAAGTTCAAATAAAGTTTTGACAAAAAAGGTTTTATACAAAGATAAACCTCATATTTCAACCTTTAAATATTTTTTTTTTATAAAAAGAATGAGTCAAAAAAGATAAATTACTGACATTTACACATTAGCTTATACTTATTAGTAGTGTTTGGGTGAACCCCCCATCCTTCATGTTGACTGAGCTTTCAATGTTGTTATGGAAAGGGGTGATTGGTTGGTTCCTGTCACATGACCTGCGGTGCGTGCATTTGCGGCATTCTGAAAGGTTTAGATTTTTTCCATCTCGTTGCGCCTGGTAAAAAAAACTTAACGCGTCACTTCAATTATGAGCACGCTTGCTGCGCGCCTACATTTGAACAAACTTGAGCACGGAAAAGACGCGATATGTGAACGGCCTTTGGCAAGCTAGCTCATATCAAGCCACGAGCTACTGGAGCACGCGAGTGACGTGTTGGAGACCCCTGCTCTAGAGCTTCGTTTTGTCGGCTACAACTCGATACTTTTTTGCTACTTTGTAATAACTTTCTGCGGCCAGCGTTTCTGGAAAAGACACTTTTTTAGACCTGACTAAATGATATTTAAGACCTAGGATGAAAATCTGGCCGTTTTTAAGACTTTTTAAGGCCTTAAATTTAAAGTCCAGAATTTTAGACTTTTTAAGACTTTTTAAGACCCCGCGGAAACCCTGACCTTAACAGACACAACTAAAAAAAATCTATTATTCAATGGTCAGATTTCTATGGTGCTTGACTTACTCTTGCATTACTGATGCAGCCTCTGCCCAGGAACGCAAAGCCTCCTGGACATTTTTGTGCCTGTAATAGTACCCTGCTAGATACATAAAAGGGTAGATGTGCTCGTTGTTGTAATATTTTTTAGCCGAGTCAACAGCCTAGGGAAAACAAAACAGAATAGTACAATTTTAATAAATGACAACCTTGTAAATATCTGTGATATATATTGATATAGCTGTAATCATATACCTTAAGGTGAATAGAGAGAGGGTTTTCCTTGCCAGTCATGGGTTCCTGATCTTCAAGGTCAGCCAAAGTGCCCATTGCCATGGGATACCTTCAACACACATTCAGAAAGAGTTATATATATATATATATATATATATATATATACAATAATCCGATCAAATGAGTTACATCCCTGCTCTGATTTATAAGAAAGAAGTCATACCTTTCCAAATCACCTCGATCATACAGCACCCACAACAGCCTCTGAAGAGAGAAAGAAGATGACAATAGATACATAAATATGCATATGTACAACAACCATAGTTACAGTGAACAGTACATTATAGACATTTATAGATAGAGCAGCCAATAGAATGCAGGAAACATAGAATGATGTAATGAAAGTTTAAAACAAATAAAAAGACGTACTTGCTGGAGCTGGAGTAACTCTGTACTGTCTGTGTGCAGATCTAGAGAAGGATTGATGGCGCAAACCATGAACGCTACTTCCATATTCCTGTTGCACTTCATGTAGGAGCCTTTAAGATATAACCAGCTCTAAGGAGAAAGAGAATAAAATACATGAAGCACAGATTTACAACATGAAAACTCAAAGTTAAAGAATTGTCACACATTTACACAACCGTTGAAAAGTTTGAAGTTGTAAAGATTTTTGACGTTTTTAAAAGTAGTCTCTTATGTTCACCAAGGCTCCAGTTATTTGATCAAAAATACAGTTAAAAAACAGGAATACTGAGAAATAGCCTATTACTACAATTAAATAAGTAAATATATTTTGAAATGTAATGTATTGCTGTGATGCAAAGCTGATTTTTTTAGCATCATCACTCCAGTCTTCAGTGTCACGTTATCCTTCAGAAATCATTAGAATATGCTGATTTTGTTTGTATTCATTTGAAGTCTTTTGTAACATAAATGGCTTTACAGTCACTTTTAAACAACTTGCATCCTTGTTAAATAAACATTAATTTCTTCATGCTGACACAAATCGTTTGAAAGGCATGTTGTTTATGAATATAGTAGTGTTTATCATATCGTGAACAACAGAACATTACGTACCCTTTCAGTGACTCCAGCACTGACAGTCTGACCTCTTCTGTCTTCGTTGCCCTTCCCATGCCATGTGACCTCTGCAGTCTCTTCCCCACCCTTGCCAAAGATGACCCAGGCATGATCTTCCGAGAGAGCGAGATGAACATCCTTCAGGCCCAACACCTGACATGCAGCTACCACTGCAAAAGCTACTCCTGAGCTGTCCAGTTTTGTGCCTTACAGAAAGAGAGACACAGATGCAATATTAATCTACAATGCATGGTCAGATTTGTTTAATGTCATTTAATGTGTGAAAGTCTACCTGTGATGAGACTGAAGAGAGACTGAATATGTGCCCGGTCCTTGAAATACGACCGACTAAGACTGTTCCAGATCACATCCGAGACCTTTTTCACAAGCTCACGGCTGGAGCTGCCAGTCGGTTTGCGGTACTGGGACATGTCCACGGCACCACGAATCTGGGCCAGGAAGCGTTCGTAAAGGGCAGATATGAGATTCAGCTCGACTGTGGGAAAGCAAGAGTTGGGACTGTCAGGTTTAAGAGGTTCAAAGCGAACGCCCGGGACATTGACGGGAACAACTCTGTTGACAGCCAGGAAGTGCTCGACAAAACCCAGCACAAGGGACAGCAGGGCCAGGTCTGGTTCTGGGTTGTTAAGTTCGGACTCAAAAAGCTGCACCACTCCATCGATGCCCCGAAGAGGGAAATGCTTCTTCTGAGCCGACCGAATCCCCATGGCTAGTGGTTGAGTTCAATCCCAGGCTGATGTAATCTTAAAAATAAATAAAGAACACAATACAAGCTTTTAATTGAAGTGCCAAAAAATGATCTCTTGTCTAATTAGTGTCTGATAGTGTGGGCAGGAGTTTAGGATATTATTTGCTTACTAGGAAATAATTATTTGACATTGCCATAGTAGGTACAGTCCTATTATATTACAGTACATTAATATATACCATGAAACTGTATAATAACCATTTATTTTAATTAACATGGTACTCCAATGTACTTCAATGTATATAGGCCTATTAGTGAATGTCCAAACCATGATACTTTTTGGTTAAAGGGTTAAAAAGAGGCCAATAAGTCATTATAATCTAGGTTAGGGGAATTCCCAGACATGTGTAAGACCACATTTTACCATGTGTCACAAGTTAACAAGTCACCACGTAACATTAAATATTACAAGTAAACGTTTAAATCCAAAATAAAGCTTTTGGACTGGGTGAACATGACATTAAACTGGTTAAATATTAACTGGTTGAATAGCTGTTAAATTATGCTTAGAGTGTAATATATTGATACCGAAGGGGAGAAATTTAACCCAGCTATAATACTATGATGATAACCCAGATATTATCAAAAAAGCAGCCAGTGCTTGAAATTTGAGCAATGAAAACAACGCAACTGCAACACATGTGAGTCTGGGCGACATCATCTGCGTCATGATGCTGCAGCTAGCTAGCTTATTCAGTAATATCAGTTGCTGGTGTTTTTCCAGCTTAAATGGCGTTTCACAGTGGACAGATTGGTCTCTCCCTTCTTTCGAAACAATAAAGCGTTGCTTGGCTTCATTCTCACCACATACCTTTGTTGAAATTACATCCACATGCTTTTGTTTTGCCCCGTGCTTTTGCCGCGCAGATGAGAGACGGACACTCCTACAAAACACCGGAGACATACACAATCTGTTCGTACGTCAAAACGTTGAATCGGCTGAGTTATGCTTATTCCTATTGTGAACATATCAGCGGCATTAAAAGTACTTCCTGTTATCTACAACAAGCACTTCGGGAAATGTAGTCTTCTACGACTACGTCACCTTGCGCATTAATTACGGTTGGTAAACCTGCTTTTGGCGCATTATCCCCACCAACTGGACTGGAGTTTAAAACATCGACGGGATATATATTCGTGCATTTTATAATACTTTCTGGTATCTAGTATCATATTTCCTCTAAAATGAGTCACATATTTATAGTAAATGGCTTAAATTGTAGCTTTAAGTATTCTTTACCATTTAAACAGATAATAGACATTAAAAATACTATTTTGTATTTTACACATTTTACTTGATGTATGCATTTAATTAGATCATGTTCTCAATGCACAGTAATCAACTTCTGCAAGAAATATAAACCATGAAATGACAAAAACCTCAAAATATTTTTTATTATGTTATAGACTAGGCTAAATTGCCTCTAATCATACATATAAATCATGTGAAAATATAGGTCTTTTCTTAAAATTTTCTTCAATTACTGCATCCCTGAAGTCATCTTCCACCCTGTTAGTATGTACTTTTTTGCCTTCCAAATCCGACTGCAATTTCATTGAGACCATTTTCAAGAAGTGACTTTATTTCTTTTACCCCAGCTGGAATTCAACTGTACAAACTGAAGTAAACTTCAACTCTCACTCCTAACTTTTTTTTTTGTTTTTGAAATGTTATTCTGCTTGTCCCACCCTTAAAGTTCCACCCTGTTAGGCTATGTTATGGAGAATGTTTGTCCTATTAAAAAAATGTAAAAACAAATCTGACATAGTTATAAAAGTTATATTCATCTTTAGAAGGTTAGTTAGCTAAATGTTGATCACTCAAAGAGCTATGGCTAACTTAGCTCAGGATTTTCCACCCTGTTAGATTCCACCCTGTTAAACGTAACAGGGTGGAATGTGAAACATATTCATCAAAAATTGTTTTGCTTGATTTAAGAAGAAAATAAAAATCTAAGATGACATAAGGGACATATATCCAAGAATAGCTCATTATTGTTTAACATTTACATTATTAACATGTTGTGATAACTATATGTCCCTAACAGGGTGGAATATTTTCATGGACAGTGTCTGAACAAACTACCCATAATTATTATTATAGAGTCCCTGAGCTTGACCAATATGTATTCCTTATAGTTAAACATGTCACTATTTTGGTAGAATGCTAAAAACATGAAAATCATGTTCTTTTTTTTCAACATTTATGAAGCCAAAATGTCACCGCATACCCAGTAATATAGAACGTTAATATTTTAATTGATTTCCGCTAACTAAACTTGTGTGCCACTTTGTAGTAATAAATGTGTTTTTGTTTTTGCTTCTGCCTTGACTTGAAGGTTCTCATACCTAATCAGGTCCATTATGTCTGATATTTTATTGCCAGATTCATTGCATAAACTGCTAAGTATAGTCTTACAAGTAATGTTGTTCATTTATGTTTTAAGTCAGTTGCATAAAAATGTAGATTGGTCTAATTTTATACTTAGATTTGATTGAGAAGTTAGTCAAGAAGAATGATTTCTTCTTGACTAACTAGTTGGTCATACTAGGGTGCTTGACACAGTCTTAAAGGCCCACTAGTGCCTTGAAACTTGCAGCATCATTCAGTGTGGCAGGGCAGGGCCGGACATATCGAACAGCCCCTACCCTTTTTAAAATAGAGTTTAGTTTATGTCACAGCTCGGCCAGAGCCGTTTAGCTCAGTATTACAGTATCTTCCTAATCTCTAACTGTTTCTCGTCCTAATCTCGTCCATATCGCTTTCAAATATAGCACTCTGTGCTATATTCAAATTCAAAATTCAAATGGGCCTGATATGTTTTCTGGTCTGCGTCAACTCGCACAGAAGATCCACTCTCTGTGTCTGGACCGGAGCAGACTGTGTGCACTGCGGCGGTTCACATGACACTAACCCAAAACCAGACTTCATTCGCCCCAATTAAAGCATTACACTGTCTGAATCTTTCACTGTCCCCTATATAGTGCACTATGTGCAATTCACCATGCAGAAAATAGTAAATGTGTGAACATGTGACCAATTTTAGCCGCAGCATGTATTTATAATGTAGGGGGCGAGACACTTCATAATCTAGAGAGCATTTGATTCTGAAATCTGATGAGAAGCTGAAGTGCAGAGTGATGTCATCAAAATCATTGATCCATATGGGCGGAAGTGAGAGACTGTACGTTTTAAATGCTTATATCTCCTAAATGCAAAATTTGTCATTGTTTTAGAGCACACTAGCTTATAGATAACAGTAACATATTCATACTAAAAGCCAAAAACTTCCATTTTGATTTCATGGGGACTTTAACCCTCTGGTACTGTTCACATGTCAGTAAAAAAAAATGACATTATAGTTCAATGAAATGATTGTACTATATTTTTGTTCAATAATGTTTTTTATTTCATATTTTGTGTTTTTAGGGGATTTTATCCTACTAAATTATATTTATGCAGTAGTTAGAATCCATTTATTTATTCACTTATTCATTATTGGATAAGAAAATTATATTTCCAACTTAAATGGTCATAAATCTTGAATGTTTTGGAGCACAGACTTAAGATTGGTCTCTTTTTAAAGAAACACTTGTCGATGATTGATGAAGGGATTTTTTTAAGTTAGCTTGGAAAAAAGTAACACAATTTTACATTTAATGTTATGAAAAATGCCACTTTCAATTTTTAGGCCTATAGGAAATATTTTCCAAAACGCGTTTTACTCTAAAAAAAAAGAGCTTTCAGTAGTGCTGATTGGACGCAGTACCAAATGTTTAATAGATGAAATAGAAGTGTGACTATTTTTCAGGACCATTTAACCTTTAGACCTGACCCTGAATCATGTCTATGATTTTTTTTTGTTCACACAGCAATTGCCGAAACCTTTACCAAGTTTCTTACCATTCAGATTAAGTAAAAATTCAACAACAACAACAAAAAACGAATCGGTTACCTAACGTAACCTCGGTTCTCTCTAGATGAGGGAACGAGTATTGCGTAAGCTAGCTTACGCTACGGGAAAGATTCCATCTTTCTGAGAAATTGAAGCCAAAAATTATCCTATAATTTTGTATCCATTGTCAACGCAGTTCAGCTGCAGCAGACCATGAGAAGGCTAGCTAGCCGCTCATTGGTTCGCTCACAGAGAACTGCTTAAGCCTATGAGGGAGCGCGGATGAACCCGCGACCAATGACAGTCTGACTCGCTCTCATTACGTCACCGCCCCCGAAGCGGGCGTGGACGAGGCTATAAATACCCCGAATAGGCTGAATAAATCTGGTTTTTTCAATTCTGAAGCGAACATCGCCAGTAGCACAAGCACGGCCAGGAACGCAATACTCGTTCCCTCATCTAGAGAGAACCGAGGTTACGTTAGGTAACCGATTCGTTCTCTTACGAGAGGTTCTCTCGTATTGCGTAAGCTAGCTTACGCTACGGGAACCCATGGTCAACGCCGTGCGTGCTAAGCATCCACTATTAGTCCCGCGGGGCATCCCGGGGAACACCGAAAGTGGGAATGAATATATGTATCTGTGACAAACGGCCAGCGGAGCGGGCCGGATTATTGTGTAGTACATAAGCACATAAAAGAGAGGGACAGAGCGAACTCGGTCTGTGTGAATTAACCCCCTATAGTGCAGCTCAACCAGAAGAGATGAAACATACTAGACTGCTAGTAGTTTAGCCTGCAAGGCGGGTACTTCCAGATTGTAAAATCTGACAAAGGTGGAGGGGGAAGCCCATCCCGCTGCCACGCAAATGTCGTGAATGGAAATCCCACTGGACCATGCCCACGATGAGGCCATGCCTCTAGTGGAATGAGCCCTGATGCCCAAAGGGCATGGCAGGTCTTTCGATGCGTATGCTGCTGCAATGGCATCAACAATCCATCTGGATAGGGACTGTTTCGAGGCGGCCAACCCCCTGGTGCGCCCGCCGAACGAAACAAAAAGCTGCTCGGATCGTCTGATCGGAGCTGTGCGAGTGACATATAATCTCAGAGCCCTGACCGGGCATAGGAGATTAGAATCTGATTCGCTATCGGAAGCAGGCAGAGCCGATAGGGATATAACTTGTGCCCTGAACGGGGTGCCAATCGCCTTGGGAACATAGCCATGCCTAGGTTTGAGAACGACTAATGAGTCATTAGGTCCAAACTCAAGACAGGACGCGCTGGTCGACAGCGCGTGCAGGTCTCCCACCCGTTTTACTGACGCGAGCGCGAGTAAAAAAACTTTTAAAAAACTCTTTAGCGACAGGTACTTTAGGTCCACGGTGCTTAGCGGTTCGAATGGGGGAGCTTTCATAGCATCAAGAACTATGGAAAGGTCCCAAATCGGCACCGAAGGGGGGCGCGGGGGATTCATCCTTCTAGCTCCCCTGAGGAAGCGGACTACCAGCCCGTCTTTGCCCAGTGACTGGCCGCGTCGGGGTTCAGCAAACGCCGCGACGGCTGCCACATATACCTTAAGAGTGGACGGGGATCTGCCCTTGTCCAGCATCTCTTGGAGAAAATTTAGTAAGGAGGGAACCTCGCATAACCGCGGGTCCAGACCCCTATCTGTGCACCACTTCGAGAACACAGACCATTTTGACGCATAGAGCCTTCTGGTAGAAGCCGCTCTAGCCTGTATGATCGTGTTTAACACTCCCTCTGGCAAAGCAACGGGTAGTTGTTGATCACCCATGCGTGAAGCGCCCAGCGCTCTGGGTGGGGATGCCAGATCGAGCCGCGAGCTTGGGAGAGGAGATCTGCTCTGACTGGAATGGGCCACGGCGCTGTCTGTGACAGCTGCGTGAGCTCCGGAAACCAAGTCTGACCCTCCCAGTGCGGGGCTATGAGGAGCACCGAGTGCTGCGCTTCTCTGATTCTCTGAAGCACCTGTGGTAACAGAGAGACCGGAGGGAAGGCATAAAGCGGGCGGCTGGGCCAGGTTTGGGCTAGCGCGTCCTCGCTCCTTGAGAAAAATATTGGGCAGTGGGTGTTCTCCGCCGAGGCAAAGAGGTCCACCTCTGCTCTGCCGAATAGACGCCACAGTTTCTGGACTGTAAGAGGATGCAGGGACCATTCCCCGGGGGGAATGGGGTTCCTGGACAGGCTGTCTGGACCGTCGTTCAGATGTCCCGGCACGTGCGTCGCCCTGAGCGGGAGCAGGTGACACTGAGACCAAACTAAGATGCGTTCTGTCAGCTGGAAAAGATTCCTGGATCTGACTCCGCCCTGACGGTTTATATAAGAGACCACGGCTATATTGTCCGAACGGATCAGCACGTGGTGGCCCTGAATGCGCGGGAGAAAGCGCATGAGCGCGTTCTCGACCGCCAACCTCTCCAAACAGTTTATGTGTAGGAGGCTCTCTTGAGCTGACCGGGGCCGAAGGCCGGTGAGCCCTCGCAGACCGCTCCCCAACCCGTGTTGGAGGCGTCTGTCGAGATGACTTTTCGGCGTGAAACTGTCCCCATGGAAACGCCCCGCTGAAACCATTCTACCACTGACCATGGCTGCAGAGCTGTGATACAGGTCTGCGTTACTTTTATCAGCTGGTGGCCCGTGGTCCACGCTCGGTGAGACACACGGCTCCTCAACCAAAGCTGAAGCGGGCGCATGCGCAGTAACCCCAGCTGGAGCACCGCGGAGGCTGAGGCCATACAGCCCAACGCTCTCTGAAATGTTTTCAAAGGCGTGAGTCTGTTCATCTGAAAAGATGCGGCGAAACGCTGCACACGGTGCGCGCGCTGCGTTGACAGACGCGCCGTCATCGTGACCGAGTCCAGCTCTATACCCAAGAAGGAGATAGTCTGACTGGGTTGTAGTACGCTCTTTGTCCAGTTGACAGAGAGGCCCAAAACTTTCAGATGGTCGAGGAGAACTGTACGATGAGACAGTAACTCTCTCTGAGATTGTGCCAAAATCAGCCAGTCGTCCAAGTAGTTCAGTATGCGCAGCCCCTGACTCCGCAGGGGGGCGAGCGCCGTATCCATGCACTTCGTGAACGTACGGGGTGCTAGGGATAGGCCGAACGGTAGGGCGGTGTATTGATAAACCTGGCCTTCGAGGCGAAACGTAAGAATGGCCTGTGAAGGGGATTTATCTGGATCTGAAAGTATGCATCTTTCAGATCTAGTGATATGAACCAGTCCCCCTGGCGCACGTGCGCGAGGAGTTTTCTGATAGTGAGCATTTTGAACGGTCTCTTCATGAGAACTTTGTTCAGCGATCTGAGGTCTAATATTGGTCTGAGACCGCCGTCTTTCTTGGGGACAAGAAAATAACGGCCGTAAAACCCCGACTCGCTCATAGCCAGAGGCACCCTCTCTATAGCCTTTTTGCACAACAGAATTGCTATCTCTGAACGGAGCAGCGCGTCACTGCTTCTGGGTTCACGGTAGTTTCTAGCCGCGCTCGGAAGCGAGGAGGGCGGCGGCAAAACTGTAAGCGATAGCCTAGCTTTATTGTGTTTAACACCCACTGCTTCCCACGCTTTGAAGCGTGACGCTAGGGGGTGAATGGCTACATGGTCCCCGTCGCTGCACTTCGCGGGCTGCGTGAGCGCGCTGATAGTGTTTACAACAGCGGGACGTACACTCGGAGGGGAGTTTATGGGCCCTGTAACAGAGTGAACAGAAGTAAGACGCGCACAGGGCTTGTGGGCGCGCTTATACACTCTGAGACTCGAGCGGGCTTGGCCCGCTTTATGAGAGTGGACTCTGTGTGAGACAGGGGAACTGGAGTGTCTTTGTGTATGAGTGAACACAGTGTTGTGGGCACATTCTCTACACAAGTTTATGGACCGTGTAACAGAGGTGGGACGCGCGCACGGGTTCGTGGGCGCGCTTATGTACTCTGAAACTCGAGCGGGTTGGGACCGCTTTATGAGAGTGGACCCTGTGTGAGACACGGGAACAGGAGTGTCTTTGTGTATGAGTGAACACAGTGTTGTGGGCACATTTTCTACACAAGAGGCTTTTACTCTCTTTTGAGATTTCTCTGGGACGCCGTAAACACGGCGTTTTGTGTATGAGTGAACACAGTGTTGTGGGCACATTTTCTACACAAGAGGCTTTTACGCTCTTTTTGAGATTTCTCTGGGACGCCGTAAACACGGCGTTTTGTGTATGAGTGAACACAGTGTTGTGGGCACATTTTCTACACAAGAGGCTTTTACGCTCTTTTTGAGATTTCTCTGGGACGCCGTAAACACGGCGTTTGTGCTCATGCAAGCGGGAAGGGATACCGGCTTGGTAATGGCGGGGTACACTGCTGTAGTAGCCGCGTGAGCGGGGACTAACAGAGGGCGAAACTTTGACGGCGATCCGGCCGCGGCGGGAGAGCGCCGTCTTTTTCTCAACCACGCTAGGCAGACTTCGAGTAATCAGTTTTCAGCGCGATCCTCTGCCGAGGCCCCCGGGGAGGCGGCGGTCTGTGGCGGCTGTCAGAGCGAGCGAGGGCGGCCGCCCTGGTGTCGCTGAGAAGTCTGACTGTGTTTAGCTAGGCGCTAGGGTGGGGCTCGTGCAGGAGGCTGGTCACGTGAGCGGCCTGCAGAGGAGCTAGCGCGACGAGGCAGAACAAAATTCGCAGGCATTCCTCAATCCGCGACTGAAGGGGGATTTTTTCCCCCGCTCTCGTCCCATTCACGAAGTACCTCACTCTGTAGTAGACATGGGGTGCAGAAGCTGCTTGGCCGGCGGCTGAAAGCTTGAAGTCGGACTGCAGGCTTTAGCGGGTAGCACAGGTGATGAGCGCCATCTCGCGGAGGGCGGCATAGACGTGCGGCGACCAGGTCCTCTACAGGGAAAATGGAGATAAAGCCCTTCTCTGCGGCTCCGTCCACAACGCGACGCGGGGTGGAAGAGTCAGAGCGAGTTCTAGCAGAGAGCGGGGCGTTCCAGGACTTCGTGAGTTCTGCGTGCAGATCAGGCAGAAAGGGCGCAGCCCGTTTAGCGGCGGGAGTCGAACGCTGGTGGAAGTAGCTGCGCGGGTCCCGGTTGATTCTCGGGCCGAGGAGGCGTGAGAATCGGACCAATCCTCACCGTCTGAAGCGAGAAGCGAACATGTCTCCTTGGTGTCCGCGGCGTCAACGGAGGCAACAGAGCGGCCACTCGGCGGCAGCTGTATGTCCGGAAGCGGCGGAGATGGAGAGCGGGAGCGAGAGGCTCCGGCGGGATGAACGCTTCCGGCTGGGGGTCCGGCGGCCTCTGAGAGCGGCGTTTCTTTCTCCGCGGCGAAGTCAGAGGCGGCACGGAAGCATCTTAGTGGCCGAAGTCGAGCCCGCGGGGGTCAACAATGGCATAGTTTCGCAGAGCTCGCAGCCACCACAGCGGGGGCGAGATCGGCGTGCTCCAATCCGAGGCAGAGAGCGCAGAAGAGGTGGCGGTCCCCAGCCTCGAGGGGAGCGCGGCAAGAGCCGCCAGAAAATTTACGAGACATCTTGAAAAAGACGCTCGCTCTTTTAGATACAACAATATATAGGAAGCATTTTTGTATAAAGGATACAATCCGTCGGATGGCGCTAGCTCACAGGACGGCTGAAGGTGGCGAAGACGGCCGGCTTCCTCAGTCTCCCAAACGCTCGCTAGAAGGTGCCTTTTCGACGACGGCGGCTTCTCTCTCAGGATCAGCAGATGCAGGTGCGTCGCTGAAGGATGAAAAATCAGATTTATTCAGCCTATTCGGGGTATTTATAGCCTCGTCCACGCCCGCTTCGGGGGCGGTGACGTAATGAGAGCGAGTCAGACTCTCATTGGTCGCGGGTTCATCCGCGCTCCCTCATAGGCTTAAGCAGTTCTCCGTGAGCGAACCAATGAGCGGCTAGCTAGCCTTCTCATGGTCTGCTGCAGCTGAACTGCGTTGACAATGGATACAAAATTATAGGATAATTTTTGGCTTCAATTTCTCAGAAAGATGGAATCTTTCCCGTAGCGTAAGCTAGCTTACGCAATACGAGAGAACCTCTCGTAAGAGAACTTACAATTTTGACCAAAACAGCACCACAGGATTAACATAATGGTTATGTTTATGCAACTGACCCACTGTATATAATAAATAATACTATTAAAATTATATATTATATATAAAACAAAACTAAACAAAAATTGTCGATACCACAGTAAATACAGTATGAAAATTAGGGAAATGTAGTCTATTCTAGCCCCATCATAACATGCAAAAGAAGACATGTCTGTTAGATCCAAAGGCTGGCGCTGTTGCACAAGAATTGAAATACTGACCCAGCATTTAGTGTCATGGTAGAAAATACGTCCAGCGCACAAATGCGAAACCATTACATAATCTCGGCCCATAGAGTTACATAGTGTTTACTGTATCTTTTCTAGCCACAGTATAGGCGAGGATGGATTAGACATCAACCTAATTCAAACTGTTCGTAGGTTTCTGGGTTAATAATGACTGGCTGCTCGATGCTTGAGGCGGCAGAATAGAAAGAGGAATTGCAATTCAGGTTGATATTACTACCGTAAGATTAATGACTGACGATAATGTGGGCCTATCATAATAGTTTATTAGATCATACTTAAATACAAAAATAATTTGATGCGGCATATGTGACAGATGAAGGAAACGGAAGGCTTGTGGAAGAATATCGAAGCTTCCGAAATCAAAATAGTTTTATGACGAACCTCTCTAAGCAAACCACATCGACTCTCTCTCTCTCTCTCTCTCTCTCTCTCTCTCTCTCTCTCTCTCTCTTCTCTCTCTCTCTCTCTCTCTCTCTCTCTCTCTCTATGTACCCGCCCTGTCTGTCTTCCACCGCCCCCATCCACTGCAACATTCAGGCAGGTTCACCTAATGTGCTTGTGCAGGCTCGGTGACGCCGCTGTGTTGGGAAATACTCGGTGAATCGGGAACCTTCAGATTAACCACCAACAGCCACAACCTCAACGACACCACCTCTGCGCTACTGACCCTGTAGAGCAACACGACAAAAATGGCAGATCCAATGACCCAATCTTCTCAGATTTCGTCGTCACAAGGCCTTAACGATGGACATTCTGCAACGGCCAAAGACTCAAAGTTTTCCGGTAAGAGAACGTGAACGTCATTCAACAGTGTTTTTGTAATTGTAAAAGTGTAATTGGTTCGGTTTGTTTTTCAATTTAGGGGTTGTGTTTATTAACATTCTAAATGGTAGCATTCTGATTCTAAATGGAAATGTCGCGCTGAATAGTGAGTTTGAGTACAATACGAGCTGATACAGTCGATTTGAATGTATGCACATGTTTAAATGCCTACTGGAACTCTCTGGCATTATGTAAGACTCATGCACTGTTTATTTCTCACGTACACTTTCCATATCGCCTCCCTTTGGCATAATAGAAAGATTATTGATGAATTTACACTTTGCAGGGATAGCCAAATGGCATGCATGGCGGATGTGGTACTCCTAATGAATGTGTTCTCATCCACTGCTTTGACCTGACGTTTATTTTTAGGGAAAGGCCATGGAGAAATATGGGGACACATAATACTGCTTTGAACTGAAATGGGCACATGTTGCGGCTCAGATCATCTGCAGTGCAGATGCATCCGAAACTGGAGGACAGTGTGGGAAAACTGCTTACACACCACATCTACATTTCTAGCGACGTGACAAAGCTAGAATAATCAATAGAGCTGTCTCTAGAACCAATTATGAATCGTTCTTTTGAGTCGGGTCTTGTCAGTGAATTGATTGGATGTTCAGAACTGAATCGGGTCTTGATTCAACCCATAATGGTTTAAATTGTTCAATTAATTCTGCATATTTGGGTTCTAAATTACTTGTATGAACTGAATCATGGTTGCAACATACTGAATAAGGACATATATGGCATTAAAATAATAAAAAAAAGAGTATACGCCTACCTATGGCTATATTGGTACGTTAAATAATGTAAATGCCAAGTCTGAGGTGTAATAATAATGTCATGGCGTTCTTTCGTTTTAAAGCGAACTATAAAATAACCGATTCGCAGAACTGAGTCAGTCTTGGCTACTGTCAAGCCTGATGGCTTTGTTAATTTTTAATCGTTGGTCACAACTGTGTGTAAACAATCACAAAGGCAACATCTAAAAAAATTGCATTAATAGATGCAGCTCCGCCCATTTGTCCATCATTCATTCTGTGAAATGACACGATGTCCTTTGTTCGGGCCCTGTATGTTTTTCCGTTGTGAAAACAATACCGTGTGGGTTTTGTTGACTATGGATGTTGGTTCGCTGCTTTTTAGGTCGTCAGCATATGGAGCGCTGGCCTCCTTGGTTCGGCTTTATTTAGTCGTCTGGGAGTCTAATAGAATTAGAACGGGAAGTTAAGACTCATGACGTCAGCCTTCTCTGAATTTTCAGCACGGTTTAAAATGTTTGACTCCTTGAGATGCTGTTTTGCCCTTGAGCTTAGACGCATTGAGTTCAGTTAGGGCTTAGAATCTGAATTGCTGGAAGGATATAGTATGATGACTGTCTTACAGGCTTGTTAACACAGACACCATATGTGAAGGTGACATATTGAACCAGATGGTTAAATTTAGCTGCAATATGTCCCTCTGAGATGCCTGTACGGGTGCCATTGTCACTGGACAGATCATAACATTACACAAATTCTACCTACACAAGTAAAGAAGGTAGTAAATAATTCCAAACTTAGCCAAGTATTGTTTTTAATGCAGTATTCTGGGTTAAATTCAGGTTAAGCTCAATCGATAGCATCTGTGACTGTTAATTATCATTTACTCACTTTCATTTGGAAATCTTTAGAACAACAAGCATGCAATAGTTGCCTGATAGACTTTGTACTTGCATTTGTTTGTGAGTCTGATTTGCCAGATATTATGTTTATGAGTAGTTGACTCCTAACATACAAATTGTATATTGCAGGCATTCTGATTACTCACCATTTCTTTTAAAGACACAATATGTATGATTTTTGGATTGAAATATCCAAAAACCATTAGAACAATGTTATATTTTGTGTTCTGTACTTACATTATCCCAAATGTTTCCAACAACGTGTAAATCCAGCGAAATAAGCTATTTTAACCAGTGTAACGGGCCGTGTCAATCCGTCGCAAGTCAATGACGTCATATCCTTCCTTGTTACCCTCGATTTTCGAGTTTACTTCAGTAGCAACAATGAAAACGCCAAAGACACTTTAATATGTGTATTATTTGACAAAATGAATTGGTATAAAGCTCAACACGGTGAGTCTTATTGTTTGAATCTTGTTTTCTTGATTTATTGCGAGTAACATATTTGTACCATGTCAATGCCTCAGAGACAACACTATTTTGTCTATATAGTGGCTTACTTTATTTGTAGTAACTGTAATACAGCATTTTCTCCACCATACAATATATTTTTTAATTAATTTGCATGGCATTTAGCAACACAATTCATCCAGCTTTTATTAATATAATATTCTAATATCGATCTAGCTTACTGCGGTGTGCAACAAACGTCTCATACCAGCCACAGAGTAACGTTATAAAAACTTTCAACACACTCAAACATATTTTTTGTATAATTGTTTGACTAAGTAAAACAGCGTTTACCCCACACACAAAAAAGGGGTTAGATGAATGAACACAATTTAAATATTAAAGATTTTATTATGCAAAAAAAAGTTGTAGGCTACTAGATGTTTTACATGAATTAAACCGCTAACAAAAAAGCAATAAAATTCAAAATAATTTAAATTAAGTTAGATTAAATAGGCTACAACAAATGTGCCTTCTTTATAGTTTTACCACAGTGGTTAGAACAAAAAACTAGTTTAAATATCAAGGTTTCCGGCCAGAAAGCGAAAGTAAAATGCGCACAGCCATTCATAACGGTGCGGAGCAGAGGGAGCTTTCCAATTAATTCCTATGGAAGTTGAGCTTCCATAGAAACGCTCTGCTGCTAGCCAGACACGCACCGTTATGAATGGTAGACAATTTGGTAGACATCGCCCAATATACATGTGCATTTTTTGCTAACTTTAGATGATATATAGCATGCCACAATGTAGGGCATGTGAAGGGCATGTCAAAGGCATGTCAACAACCCCTAGATGTTATTGGAAGACCTTAACTTGCATTCAACCCAGAACATTCCATTAAAAATACGTCTTTTTAAATGGGACCATGAGATTTTTACCCGACCAACTAGACAAACTCATCTTATATCAATACTGTTAGCGTCTATCGGCCTCTCTCTTCTGTCTGGGTGTGATGCCTAAGGTCAGAGCTGATCACAGCTGGCTGAGGCAGCAGTCTTAAAGCTTTGGGTGTCATGATTCACGAATAGAGCCGATATTACTGGCATGACAGAGATGCCACGCATGACTCTTCCAGTGTCAAAAGGCCAATCCGTTTCCACTTTAAGCGCTGCCCTGTAACACAAGCCATCTTGGTGCATTTAACCTTTGCCCTTGCAATAGATAGTATCTAGCTATCATGTCCTTCACCTTATTTCCTTAAATGTTTGCCGGTTAAACATTACTAGCGAACCATCGTACGATGTCAGATTGTGATTCTCTAATTGCAGTCAAGCAGATTCAATATGGCTGACTCATAAGCAGTGGAAAGAAAACTTCAATCAAGATGATAGAGGGTGTGTAGATTAGTTAGGGTTTTGGTGTCCACATCAGTGTTTCAAGGCATGTCACTTAGTTAAAAGTTTTTGGGTGTGGTTTGGGCAAAGAATGTTGTGAAGCAGGGGTACACTCCTTATTTGTGACCAGTAGAGCTTGTCCTGTCTTCAGACTGCTGTGCTACTAGATCAACCTGTTCTCTTTAACTTTCTCACCACTCTCACTGTTGGAACTCCCTGTTCTTGTTGAGATTCCAAGATAGATTCATCCAATTTAATTGGCCTAGTGTTGCCTCTATAGCTTGATGATTGACCTAACTGTTGAAAGTGGCTAGTTCTGGATGAATGCAAATATTGTTCGCTTCCAAACCACACAAAATTTTGAAGTGTGGCTGAAAATGGCTTCCCTTAACAGGTTACATAACACAATGGTGCAACATGTGGGTGCTTCGCAGGGTTAGATGTCAGAAAGTATGGGAGGGATCATTGAAAATCCCATGAGAAAGTTCCACCGTTTGAATATTGTGAGTAAGTATTGTTCAGTATGCAGATGAATCATCGAGGGATGTTGTGTATGTGATTTAGTTCTGGATGTAGGCCTTCTAAGGAAAAAAGTGCCAATGAGTAGTTGATGAATAACATGAATTAACTTATAATTTTTAAAATATTTGTTTTGTATTTAAGAAGCATAAAGTTATATTAATGTATAAGCAAAAATGTATATTTTAAGTAATTTGACTGCTCACCATTTCTTTCTTTTTTTTTGTACATTTTTTAAATCATCTTTATGGAAGTTTTTTTCTAACAAACTTAAAATGGTAAATCAAATGTTCACATCTCAAATAATAAATCAAATGGTAATAATGGATGATAAAATATAAATAAATGCCAAATTATTTTCCTATGTAAGGATGCATAAACTATCAGAAACAAAATCCCAAAAATAATCAATTCAGTACAAACAATAAATATTTAAAGCTATAATTCGACACTCATTATTATAAAGTGGTCCTGTGAGCCTTGTTAGTTATGAGCTATGGCTGGCCATTTTAACTATTTGATTTATTATTTTAGCATTTGAACATTTCATTTGTAATTTTGATTTTCTTAGAAGAAACTTCCATACACCTTTTCACCTTCTCTGGTGTTACAAATGAATTTTTAAAAATGCTGTGCCGTATGCTGTGTAGTTTTTCAAGTAATATAAGCTGTATGCATACAATGAGGAATGCATTTTGAAATAGCTAAGAGTACAGCATGTCACACCACAGAAATATTTAACTACACCAATTACAGTTTATTATCTCCTTGAATTTTAGATTAAAGGGATAGGTTACCAAAAAAGAGTGCAATTCTCTCATTATTTACTCACACTTATGTCATTTCAAACCTGTGTAACAAAAGATTTTTTGAAACCGGTCTCGTTTGTTTGTTTCCATACATTGAAAGTCAATTAGGTCCAGTGTAGTTTGGACCCCAACGTTCTCCAAAATATCTTCTTTTGTGGTCCGCAGAAGTTGTACAGGTTTGGAACGACACAATGGTGAGTAAATGATGATAGAATTTTTACTTTTTTGGCCTAGTACTATCCTTTTAAGTCATGTAAGTTGTCGAGGGCAAGTGCTGGTTATTCTCTATCAGCTGTTTTTGAGATGTAAAAGGTGCTTCGCTGGGCATTTCACTAACATTTTCCCCTTTCAAATGTAGAGTATAAGAAGGATACTGAGACTTTTCTTCTCATTCTTCTGTCCTATTTTATTTTTTCAGATTCCTTTTTTTCTTCGCCTGTATCTCTCATTCAGTCTCCTCAAGGCAAGTGTATAGTTCTCTTCTGATGCTCGCCTGCTTCTCTACCTTTTATCTCTCTCTTCATGCTCCTCTGTCATATCTGTTCTATTAAGTATGCTATGTCCCGCTGGGCTGCTGCTATGACACACTCCATCCCTCTCGCCAGTGACCCTCTCCTCCTCTATACCAGACTAGATGCTCACAGTAGTGGCTTCTTTTGGAGTTTTTTCCTTTTACGCGTAGGAAATGAAGCAGAGGACACCGAGGGAATCTACTGATTGTTTTCACGTAAACCAAAAGAATTAGATCTTTATATATGAAGCTAGAAGCTAACCCATTTCTGGGGAATATTTGGAAATGTCCTCTCCTTCAACTGTCGTGATAACTCAGTTCTCACATATAAGTTAACAATCAAGCTAATAGTTAGTCTCACACCTGCACGCCACTTGACCGTGTACTGTGCAGTCCAACCACCCTCCCTGACCAGAAGTCTTGTAACATGACCCTTGCTGTTTCTAATGGTGACCCCTTGCAATCATGCATGTTGGAATCCATAATAACAGCCAAGTCCCTTCTGTTTTCAACCGTTTCTGAAATCCTCAAACTTGGATTCACTTCATGAATGTTCTTCAAATGAGGTCATCCACATTTCTGTGGCTGATTTTCTAATGCCTTATTAGATCTAACATGGTCTCTTCTGGACTGTAAATCCAGACATTTAACAACGATACCCTGTAATATATGGTTTCCCACTCTAAAAATTTGAATTTGAATCCTGGCAACATTGTTGACTGGCTACCCCCTTTTTACCATTAATATACCCTGTCATTTTGTCGACACCCCACATCTGACACTGTTCACTGATTCAAAATGGGAAAGCTAAGTCCCCACAGATGGTAGAAATTCAATCGGCTCCAGTTTATACCCACTGCAAACATGATTTAGGTCAGCGTTACTGTGGGTCCAGCTTAATCCCAAGATTGCCACCTTATTTTAAGATAGCAGAGAAGTTCAAGTTCACTTTGTGCGAGAGCAGAATCCTAAAAATGGAACAGGTTGGTGTCCCTGAGGATTCTTGCCCTTGATGTCCCCCCCTCCCCCACAGCAAGCCATGTTTGGAGCTCCAACCCCAACACCGCACTGGTCCTGAAGGTAGAGCGACACTGGGGAGGGATCTAGCAACAGGACGCTGCTTACGGGGTTACTTCCCTGTGACTGCTGCGGCTGAATCTTCACCTGCTTTTTCCATGCATTTTGCATGTTGTCTTTTACCACAGAGTAAGAGGAAATCCTCAAGTTTTAGTCTTTTTGTTTGTGTTTGTTTGTTGTTTTGTTTCTTGTCTATTTACATACAGGAGTTTAATCAATTTAGCATTTATATAGGAAGAATTAGCATAAAGTAGATTGAGTAAATCCCACACACTTCAGTTCTTTAGATATAAGTGTCCCTACAATTTTAGAACATCTTGAAGAAATTTATTTCAGTTCATAGTCCGCTATTAAAAAAAAACTTTGTTTAGATAGTTAGATTATGGAAAATTTGGATCTTTGTTTCCCATGCCTAATGATGTTTTTACAGGTAAATAGTCTGAATTACATTACTGTTTAAAAGACACATAACTGTGATGCTTAATTTGCATAATGAGCACAGGCATTAACAGAATCTTGAAGATATGTAGAGACAAAAGTGTTAGTTTAAACAGTAGTGAGCAATAACATGTAACTTATTATATATTGAATCTATTGTCAGAAGCATTTATTTTCAAAAGGCTATTGGAAGATTATAGTTTCTGTCAGTGAACATTTTTTCACTACTATGCCTAATATGCTACACAGAATGCAAATTCAAAGATTATATCTTAAAGTAAAATCAGGAAATGTCAGGTTTGGAAAGGAACAAAATGATTAGAATGTTAGAATGGGGTTTTCACTCTGGAACCGGTTTTATCTCACCCTACAGAAGAGTCAGGAGAAATTATAATTAAAAAATATTGCTAAGCATATAGCTTAATCTTATAGCTTTTTTTAAGACCCTTTTTATCATTATTTTAAATCTATAGTCAGCACCATTTAGCCAAGACTAAAAACTAATGTTATGCTAATCAATGAGGCCATACATTAAAACATAGGGGTTGTGTTCGAAAGGGAACTGGCTCGCTGCCTCTCAGCCCAGTCAATGTATGACTTCACAGGCTATGTTTGTGTTTAAAGGTACCTCCTAAGGTTGCCAAGGCACCGTAACATCTTGTACAACAAAATGCATATTTTTAGTTATTTTAATGCTTATTTCTCACTTATTTTAAATGGATATTTATGAATTAATTTACTCTTCTAATGTGTTTTGTTTAGACTGCAAATTTACTTTTTCCACAAATCACCGAACTGCACGCATAGATCAACCAAATGGAGGTATCTTAGTAGACAGAATGTGACACAAACTTTGTAATTGTATGTGCATTGCTACCTGCCTGCCTCCACATAGTGCCTGTGAAGGCATAATTTTCCAGCTTTCGAATACAGCCATTGTGTTGCATGGTAAAATGGTCAGGATTTCCATTATCAGCATGTGTCCAGCATTCACTTTGCTGCATTCCCTGTGCCCTTGTAATTCTGGCCTCACTGTGTCATCTACACCATAATTTGATTTATCTTCTATCTTTTTTTATTTGAATAGATGGTTAGACAGTTGAGGCATAGCTCAGACAGCCGTTTAGTAGTTTCCACAATAACAGTATTTTAATAATTTCACAAATTCTTTGGTTATTTTACTGAGGATATTGATTACTACTTTTGTTTGTCTGTTTTGTTTGTTTCTTTGTTTTTGGGGTTGTTGTTTGATTATGGATGTCATCTAAATTAATTAGTAAATCTGCCCTTACAAAATAAATACATTAAGAAGCGTTGTATGTGTCATTGAGATTCCTCAATGGTATCAGCACATTATCAAGCTGGCATGCAGACATCAAACTCCATCCATTAATATGTGGGACCATGCAGTGTGTGCATGACCGCTTTAGCTTCAGTTAAATGGATGCAAGCAATTAAGCATCTTGGGAATGCTACATAAAGTATCAGTGTAGCTGCTGATTGCTAAAGTTGTTGGGATCTTTGGCTTTGAAATTTTACTGCTCTTAATTTGTTAAAGATAAACCTATACAAACCTGAGCTTCAAATATGGTCCCCTGCTTTAGCAAATCGGAATTAAGGTAGAGTTTGTCTTTATTTCCAACCCTCCTTTTCCTCCTCTTTCCTGCTTCATGATGGATGCAGACAAAAGAGTGGTACTAGGCTCTGACAAGCCTTCAGAAAATTTGGCTACCTCTCTTCACTTTTCTCCTCAGTCAAGTTCCTTTTCTCCAGTTGCTTGTGGAATTGAATCTTCAGGATCACCTGGTGACAACATAGATCGTACCTTCAAAGAGAAACGAGAGCTTTTTGATTCATCTTTTGGCTCTCAAAAGCAGGACTCGCCTATAAAAACTTCGCCAGTATCTGAGAGAATCAAAGCATTGGAAGCTTTAGCTGCAAAGCAGAATGATTCTGATGGGGGGTTTCCACATTTTAAAGAGCGTCACTATGAGAAATCCCCCACAGAATTGCATGGGATTTCCTCCCGCTCGTCCTTTCAAATAAGGACAACGTCAAATGAACAGGAATCTCCTGAATCACCCTTCGAAGTGCTTGGTGAGGCAAGGCATGGGACTGACTTTGAGGACACAGCTGACTGGATGAGAGCTCACTTACCTCCTGCACCAGATTTCAACATTGAAGATCCAGTTCTTGATGAGGAAAACGAGTCCCCCATGGTGCAAGAGAGCCCATCCAAAGTGACTAAAGCAAAAAATGTTGATACAGGTGAAATTCCAGAACCTTTTGCAGGAGTTCCTGATCAGTTTATGGACAGCCCTATCAAAGTTGCAGATGACATTGATCAATCAAAGGAGGATGTCAACAAACAATCAAAACAAGAGAGTGTTGAGGAAGATTCTGAATTTGACCTGAACTTTTTACCAACAGCCTATATGTGGGACAAGCAAGAGAAAGCTGATACAGGGGCTCAAGGCTGTCAGATATTCCCAGAAAATCAAGAGCTTCCTTTCTCCCCGGCTCCTCCTGCAGATTTTGAGTCTCCATTACCCCCTGTGTCCCAACAGAAGGAGCCTAGTTCTACACAACATTCCAACGTTTCAAAAGAAAATTTGGAGCCTGCTGAAATCCAGGAGGTAGACAGCTCTGGGGAGTCGGATGATACAGTGATTGAGGAAGCCATGAGCATCCCAATAATGGGAAATGATGACCTAGACACCAAAACCCACAAGGAAGAGGAGACCATTCCAAACAACAAGAAGCCGCCAATTCAGGTACCTATTATTAATGTTATTGAAACTGAGGAACAAGTGTTAAGTGATGAGGAAGAAGAACAGTTTGAGGTAGAAAGTGAGGAGGATGATGGTGAAAAGTGTCAGATTTTGCAAGGTGAGGACAGAGTGTCACCAGAGCAACACCACTCAGAAGTTTCCGAACCTGCATCTGTGGAAACTCTACATGAAGAACATAAACCTGACCATGACATTTCCTCTCAGGCAAATCAAACTGACTCTGATGCTGAGCACTCTCCTGAACACCAGGTTATTGACGATGATTATGAAAGTGGCATTTTCCTCCAGTCCTCCCCAGACTCAGGAGGCCTGAATTTCGAGGACTCTCAAGAGCAGTCACATATGTCTCAGAATTTAGTGTCTTTTGAACCCTTTAAAGAGTCTACCCTTGATAAAGAGCTTGACAAGACTGCAGAAATACTTTCTGACCTTCCACCAGACATCAGCTCCCCCTCAAATGAGCCCAGTGATGTAGAGACATACCTGGATCATTACGCCAGTGAAGAGCTTGCTTTAAAAGACCAGCTGAATTTGTCTTATTTTAAGGAGAGTAAAGGTGAGAAAACAGAGCTTTCAAAGTCCGACTGTCTTACAGATAATCAAAATATCAAAGCTCCTGTTCAAGAATCCTTTGATAATTTCACTGATGATTTCGATGATACACCCAATGAATGCCAACTAGACTTTGAATCTGTGCCTGAGCCTTCCCTTTTTGAAACTTCACCTGACATTCCTGATGATATTGAGACTATACTCTGCCAAAACAAAATGCCAAGTCTTGATTCAGAAGATCAAAAGTCAACAGTGGAAATCAAGACATCTAACTTGCAGGAACAGGAAGAGTTGCCAGTCCAGTCCATTGACCGACAAACCCCAGTTCAAGAGAACCCACCTGCACCATTCCCCTCTTTCCACAATGAGCAGTCTAGCAAAATCTATGACGTTATTACTGAGCCTACGACAAATGAGGTTGCTGAGGGATCTGTGATAACAAAGTCTGAACCTCAAGTTGAGACCCACAAAGATATTTTAGATAGACCGGATTCGCCAGAGACCATGAGTGATACAGAGACGTTTGAAGCAGAATGCTCAGTAACAGCAGCTACTGACAGTTTTGTGGATTTCATGAGGGAGTGTCTTAAGTCACGACAGGATGAGGAACCCGAGGGCTTCAGTTCTGAACACAAAACTATAGATCAGAATCCCAAATCTGATGCTCCTCCTTCCACTCAATCCTCCCCAGCAATGATCATGGACTTGGAGCAGGAGCGCCTCACAATTTCTGCTTTGAAAGAGCTCGGGAGCAGCCAAGAGGAAGAAGACGAGAACATTCCCACAATGAAGACTGTCCTAAAGCCTGATAAAGCTCCTATTCCTACATCAAATCCTGAGGCTTCAATCACATCTTCTCAAACTCTTCCAAACGAGTGTCAGGCAGTACTTCCCAAAGAGGTAGAGGCAATCGACATTTGGGTTGCAGAGGCCTACCATCTTGCAGAGCATGTCTTGACAGCAATACTAACCCACTTTTCAGGTAACATGTCTTTCTTCTGGGCAAGCAGCCTGCTAACCCTGCACGCATAGTATGCCCAGACACTAGGCCTTACTTACCTATTTTTCTTTATAACTCAACTTGAATTTACTGAACACTAACCTATAAGTATGTTTCTGGCAGTTATTACAATAGCTTTATGGAGATTCTAAATGACTTGTTTGTTGTGAGGAAAACTGAATAAACACATAAACTAAGACCAGTCATAACATTAAATTAATTGTATGTTTTTCTGTGCCACGTCTCATGACCTTAAAAACATGATGGTATAATTTTAAAAGGAATGGATTTAACATTTCTGCAGGGTGGCTGCATGTCCTGCACAGCCCTTAAAGTCAGGTGTCCAGTTATGTCTAGTCTCAGGTTTCATCTTTTTATGTAACCTTCTACAGAAAGACCATTGGGAATGAAGTCAGGGTAAATGTGTAATTTTAAAGGAGGAGCATTATCTTCCATTTGACAGTTAGTATGCTATTGTTATGCGTACTGATCTGGTGTAACACTAGAGAGAAAGTGATGCAGAATTGTTGGTGGCCTTTACCATAAGGACTACATATACATTTTCCCCTATAGTTTTGGGAGAATTGTTGAGTTTTCGTTATTGTTGACCATTTCTCTTGATTATTGTAAGCACAATTATTAATTTCTATTAAATAAATATATTAAAATAGAATCTGCATGTTGTATTTTTGTATGTTTTAGTTTTGTAGGCTACTCATCCAAAACAAGCTAAGAATGTTTCCCTCAATTGCTTTATTGCTGATGTTTGAGCCCTGCTTTTCTGGACTCCGTAACATCCTGTTCTGATCAACAAAGTTAATGGAGATTAAATTTGCTTTTTACAATTAGTCAATCACAGATCATTTTTGATTAACTGAAAAGCCCTAAGTTCCACATTAAAATGTTATATGCAAGTAAGTTACTTGGCTATGTAGTAGTAAAAAGACATTGATCACTATTATTTGTTTTGGTATTTGTTTATCTCACACATATATGGGGACACCGTACAATAAGTATCAGTTAACATTAGTAAATTCATCAGGTATCATTTCATAGCCTCGCACCCACAGCAGCTTGTAAAAAAACATAATTCTTTATGAACACAGCCGTATTAAGCACAAAATATGAGACTGACAAGCGTATGCTAGTGCTGTGTAAAAATTCACTGGAATAGTGAGGTAGGAGAACCCCGGGGCATTTCTTTTCAGATGCTTTTGCATAGAAGTTTAGCTGCTGTGCTATGCCATTTCAGTTTTACAGAGCGTGCAGATTTTGTTTCGGTCTCGGTTTAAAAAATGCAACAAATGTTCAGCGTGCAACAAATCGACACATTACTCTGAAATCGACTTGTATACGCAATCATAATTGATTACGTCAACGCCTCATTCCAGCTCTACTGTAAAGTTTTTCATATAGACATCTTGTGCTAGTTGCCAGATATAGTTGTAACAGAGTAAGTGGGTTATTTAACAGATCTAGAGCATATTCTTTGTCTCACTTTTCAGTCTCTACTTGAGTTGTTTGCTGTGGCTGACATTTTTTGATAATGATTGTTACTTGGTATTTTAGCTGTCAATCATTTAAGTACGGCTGACTAAGAGCTTTCCAGTGTTGTGAAAGTTTGTTCTAATGGGTGTGTTGGTTTCCACTTGGGATTTTCAGAGCTGTAGATAATGAGGTTGTGTTAAATCAAGCATTGGTTTGGCTAATCACTATACACATTTATGTACTTATAATTCATATAAACTAATACATAATATTCACATTAGGCATTTTAATTTCTCCATTTCTTCTGCCTGTAAAATGTAGTAGTTTAATTTCACTTGAGACTTTAAAAGGATAAGAGGCAAGTGCAAACATTTTAAGAACACTGAAACAGACCATAGTGTATAAATATGGCCAATAGCCTTTAAATAACTGACCTCATTAGCTTTTCATTGCATGAAAATTGGCTCACACTGTTCGTTTCTAAACATACAACTGAGCACTCGTTGTAACAAGTAAAAACTAGATTTTTTTTTATTGTGCTTGGGTGAATACGTGATTTCATGCATGACTCTTAAATGATTCAGACAAACGTGGACTCTGACACGGATTCGCACAAATGCATTCGATGGTGCATGTACCTTTAAGAGCTGAGCTGTGCGAGAACTAAAAGAGGCCACTGCGGCTCAGCAGCCACTGGGACATGCTGTTGTATCTGGGTCCACTAACCCTTGCGAAGGAGGGAGGGAATGATAACGAATGACTGTTCTCAGCTTAGGCTGCCTCCCTGTGGGCACTAGCAAAGCATGCTGGGAGGGACTCAGGCCCCTGCAGTGAGCAGGGAGGAAACCCCTCACATTTAGTGTTAGTGTTAGCCCCGAGCAGTCGGAGTGGACAAAAACAATAGTGCTCTCTCAGGCTCTGAATCATTTGCCCCACACCATTGTGCTGTAGTTATGTCACGTTGACTGTTGTTGTAAACACCCCCCCCCCCCCCCCCCCTCGGGTTGCTCTGTTTTTGTTATTATATTCCTTTTCCCCTCACTTCCTCGCTCAAAATACAGCATACAACTGATCAGAGCTCATTAGATTTCAAAATCCAAATTATGTTGTTTTAAAAGTGCCTGTTTGTTTATGGTATACGGTACAATATCACATTTTTAAATATCTGAGTTTTCAATACAACATTAGTCTTTGCATTAATTTTGAGAACTGGCTTGGTGATGTTGGTGTCCCATGACTTTTTTCTTTTTTTTTTTACAAAAATACCACAAATTCCATATTGTGAGAACAAGTAGAAGTAGTACAGTAAAAGTCTGGGGTCAGTCAAAGAAATAATACTTTTATTCAGCAAGGATGCATACATTTCATCAAAAGTAACGATAAAGACATTTATAATGTTCCACAAAAATATTTAAGTGTAGCTTACTGATTTTCAACCAGCTTTGTATTGTTACAATGTTGGTAGTATATGTGAATGAACACTGTTCTCTGTTACCTGGACCGAGACAATCACGTTTATTTGTCAGCAAAACTCTTTTAAAAGCTCCAGAGCTTTCGTGAAAACTTTTACTTCCTCTTTTTTGTATCTCCGTCCGATCAACAGAGGGTTATTAACTGAACGGTTATTGTACAGTTACTCACTCCCGTTAAATGTTTGCTCTTTGAATTCTTGCATCTGGGAGCAATACAACTATATAAATCGACACCGTTATGACTATAGCCATGTTTTTATTTTTTTACTGTATTTCTGATCAAATAAATGCAGCCTTGCAGAGACGTCTTTTAAAAACATGAAAAAAATATTTCTGACCCCAAACTTTTTAAATGATCATGTTAAATAATATTTCACATGGCTAGTTTTGACCATTTATCTCCCTCCTGCCCCTAATAAAATGAAGTAATTTTCAACTAATTTCAAATAACAATTTGCATTACGGTGCTTTTCAGAGTTTAAATATTCACTGAAAGAAAAAAAAAGCGGTACCTGACCATATATTGCTTGAAATGAATGCATGAATGCATTTACAGTCTCTTTTGGAGTGGGAGAGCCATATCTGTGCAGTGATGTATTAAAGCTGACAGACCAAACATAGTAACAGTGGAAGACGTGGTTGTGTTTTCAACCAGCCAACGCTTGCACGTGTAAGGTCTTCTGTTACAGGACTCATCCCACACATGGCCAAGTATGAATTCCTCATCTAGTCTTTGCCAGGAAATATAAATATGTAAATGGGCGTATTGTGCTGTTCTTTTGTGGTACAGAGCTTATGAAGTTTGATGTTTTGAATACCACCATAGACTGTTTATGCGTCCTTGATTTCCTCAGAAATGGAAACACGCAGAGCCGAAAGCCTCAAGGCATCGCTCCACGTGGAGAATGCCATTTATGTAAGGCTTCTTTAAAAGGTTCCTTTCACGCCGCATCACCAGCCACTCGAAAACTGCATTATGTAACCGCAGCTGTATGGAAAATATGAGCTATGTGTTATTTATGACAGAACTAATGATTTTACAGTTCGGGTACAAAAATAGCTTATTAAAATGTGTTACTGCTGCATACTCTGGATTTAAATTGCTTTGCTCCAATTCAACAGTTGATATTTGTATCTGTGCTGTTTTTATTTCCTGTTCACGTTCATCAAAACACACCACGCACATGTTTTTCACATGCCTTTTCTGTCGTGCAGTGAATGACCTGGTGCACTGGCGGGACCCTAAGAAGTCCGGCGTGGTGTTTGGCGTGTCGCTGCTGTTGCTGCTTTCTCTGGCAGCGTTTAGCGTGATCAGCGTGATCTCATACCTTCTGCTGGCTCTGCTCTGTGTCACCATCTCTTTCCGCATCTACAAGTCCGTCATCCAGGCTGTGCAGAAGTCCACCGATGGACACCCTTTCAAGTGAGAGTCTCCTCTTCTGTGTGCCCTGTACATATTTGAGAGAACACCTTTGTCTTATATAATATACAATAAATATATAATCATCTCTAATATTTAAAAAAACATTGGGCCACTAGTACTGTTAGACAGTAGTGGCCAAAAGTGATGGCCAGCCTGTTGACATCTTCACCCTTTTTTCAAATATTATAAAAGATTGTTAAAGATTGTATAAGCATATTGTGTAGTTGTGATTGGAGTCAATTTGTTTTATTTGTGATAAACCAAATGAAACATGCCAAATTGATAACGTAAGTTTTGGCCTGACAGTCATACATAGAAATGATTAGCAGATGCAAAAACAAGAGAAAACCAATGAAATATTAATAGCTCATTATGTTGAAGTCATGTTATTTTTTCCTGTGAGCTTTTTTGCATATTAAAATAAAACTTTAGTCTGTAATTTTGTCAGATAAATACCTTTACTAAGTTAGTGTTTTGATCTTCCCTTATATTTAAAATGTTTAAAACATTTATAAAATGGGTTCGTCATATTTTGATGGTTTAATTGAACTTGTATGGTAATTAAAAACTAATATTCCCTCCTGACATCACTTTTAATCACATCATGATTAATAATATTTTATAATTAAAATATATATATTTGATTCAATTTATATGTAAAAACTGCGTTTGTAAAAATATATAATATATTTTATTAATATTTTGTGTGTGTGTATATATATATATATATATATATATATATATATATATAATATATATATATCACATACATACAACATAACATACCATAATATAATAATAATACATAATAATACATAATATACAATAATATACTAATATAATATAATAATAATATATAAAATACATGCTACACATTTCATATCCTGTAGGTCAGATTGGCTTGTCTTGTCATGCTCTGTTATTAAGGTTTGGTTCTGAGTGCATTGGTGCTCAGTGGTGTGTGTGTGTGTATGCAGTGGTAAGGTTAATTGGGTTGACCCCTGTGCCTGTGACAGAGCTCTGATGGAGAAAGATGTCGCCGTGCCGCCCGAGACCTTCCGCAAGCACGTGGACGGCTGTCTCACACACGTCAACCGTGCGCTCAAGCAGATGAGCCGCCTCTTTCTGGTCGAGGATCTGGTGGATTCCATCAAGGTCAGTGGAAGACCAGCAGAAATTAATAGATTTAAAAATGCATTTACCCATATGTTGTTCCAAACTTTCTTCTATAGATAAAAAAACTGTATAATTTAATGTATACGATAATGTAATGTCTTTTCCATACATCATGTTTATAGGGATATTCAAGTTCCAAAAATGGATGGACGACTCTTTTGACTCTTACTGTATAGCTCTATGATTTTTTCTTAAAACACTGATTTTATATTTTTCATTTAGAAAAATGTGTTCGCAGATTTTGTGGTTTTAGAGGGATGCAAAGGATTTCTGTTCTTTTGACCCATATTTCCTTGTGTTTTCAGCTGGCAGTGGTTATGTGGCTGCTGACATATGTTGGAGCGGTCTTCAATGGCATCACCATCCTCATCCTCGGTAGGCCAATATACCACTTTTAGCACCATACTTAAATTTGAGTTTATACTGAAATATTTTGTTATAGAGACTGACTTTTTCCGAATTATCCCATGTGGAGTTCAAGAATGATCATAATTGCCAAATCTGGGTGTTTTCTTTTCCAGCTGACATCCTGCTCTTCAGTGTACCACCCATCTATGAGAAAAACAAGGTTAGATCTATGTTTTTTCTTTTCAAACTATGCAATGCTGTTCATAAAAGGGATAGTTCACCCAAAAATTAAATTGTCATCACTTACTCACACTCCAAACCTGTATGAGTTTCTTTCTTCTGTTGAACACAAAAGAAGATATTTTAAAGGATGTTTTTCATTTCATATTTAATTTTTGGGTGAACCGTGAACTAGTCCAAATAAGAGATTGTATAATAATAATAATAATAATAATACACTACTGTTTAAAAGTTTGGGGTCTGTAATATATATATATATAATATTATATTATATATATATATAAATTATTATATTTAAAATTATATTATATATATTATTTTAACTCTTATTCTACCAAGGCTTAATTTATTTGATGATAAATACAATAAAACAGTAATATTGTGAAATATTATTACAATTTAAAGGACTGTTTTCTATTTTAATATATTTTGTTGATCTACTGTAATGACAAAGCTTCAAAGTCACATAATCATTCAGAAATCATTCTAATATGCTGATTTGATGCTCAAGAAACATTTATTATTAATATCCTGTTTAAAACAATTGAGCTGTTTGATGTCTTTGTGGAAACCATTAAACCATGAAGTTCAAAAGAAATAAAATGGAATATAGAAATGTTTTGTGATTATTATAAATGATACTTACTGTCACTGTTGATCAATTTAATGCATCCTTGATGAATAAAAGTATTAATTTCTTCACACACAAAAAATCCCACTGACCCCAAATTTTGAAAACATAATGTAGTAGTAATAATGATGATAATAATATTATTATTAATATACATACATTATTAGTATATACTTTATATTGCAATAAACTTTAAAGCAAGCAAATAACTTTTCTTTGAAACTGGTGAATCATAATCAATACTAATTAAATCAAAACGGGACAGATAAGCATACGTGTTATTCATGTGCCTTCATGTATTCATTAATTCTTATGCTAACTAGTATTACAGGTTACTCTTGTTACTAGTGATCATTTAATGACACAGCGGAAACTTATGCAATATTAAAAAAAAACGTTTCACTGCATATATAACACTAGCTGCGTTTACATGGTTCAATCGGAATGAAATCAATCCGATTGATGAATCCGAACACGGTGTTTACATGAACGATAAATAAAGTAATCGGGTTGATGTGCGCGTTTATATGGCCCCGTTTACACTGTCAGTGAAATGTGACCCAATTCCGATTTTTTTGCTCATATGCGACACAGATCGGATGTGTTCTATGGCAGTGTAAACAGGAAAAAAACGCATGCATTCGGATATTTCGAGATCGGTTTCAGGCCTCGTTCATATGTGGAAATAAATCAGATATAAATCCGATATGTGCCAATGCGACTGTCATGTAAACAGGCAGATCGGATTTTCTGAGGCATTAGGCTACATCTCCGCGGTTTAATGATGAGAGAAACACAGACGCGCGTCTGCGAGGGGACGGATGGCCCGACAAAACATTGTGTCGTCGTATAGGAGAGGAATGTGGACACATGTTGACACAACATATGAAAGGTTGGCTTGCTCATCCTAAAATTTCGGACCCTCTTCTCCTCGTTAAAGCCTGCCACGATCACATGAAAGTGCGTTTATTGCACAATTTTCTTTCACGTGCCATTTACGTCAAAAATAGTTTTTGCGTGTATGATTTAAAACGCATGTTTACAGTGCCTATCATATGCAAGCAAAAACTATTTTTGGCGTATAAATGGCACGAGAAATAAAATTCACGCTAGACACTCACTTTCATGAGATCGTGTTTTAGGCTATGTTCCCACCGGACTCCCAATAGTCCTGCATAATGTGCATATTGCAATATATTGAACATGAATATATAATGTGTTTATATATCATAAAATATATGCAATTTTATTATTTATAAATAACCACCACAATGTATTGCGATTTATATGGGAAAAATGTATTGATAATATATATAAAGATATAGTGTCACATGTATGTTTAATATATTGTAGAATATATTTGAAGTATATGTAAATATACATGAGATCTCACTGCGCGTTCGTCCATCTGTGCAAGAAGACCCCTTTAAAAATGCGCGATGTTTCAGATCTATGTCAAGTGTAAACACATGAATCGGATATGGGTCACAATTTAAAGAACGTGTAAACGGACGGTCAAAAAAATCGGATATAGGCAACAAATCAGAATTGGGCATCAAGACCTGCAGTGTAAACGAGGCCTATGTCACAAGATTCAAATCGGAATTGATTATTTTTTTTTTGACATGCGCACACTGCACGAATATGCCACTGGTCGCCCATAACTATTCTCCTCGATTGGTTCTTTATTTGTTTTAAACAGCAGACTTAATATTTATCCGTCTCTGGTCATGATTTGAAGACAATGAGCATGAACCGTTTTGCCGTGCTGCTTATATTTATCACGCAGTAAACACCAATCATCTGTGGATGAGAGTCTGAAACAAGCACTGGTGGGACGTTGTCCTGCTTCACTTCACAGTGAAATGAGAATTTTTTAATAACGGGACACTCATTTAGATGACACTTTATTCAACAGGAGGAACCTCGTTCCGTGCGCCATACGTTATTACGCTATTTCAAAGTCATTGCACATGCGCAATCCTTTCAGTTTCAGTTTTCAATCCGATCAAGTGTTTACATGTTCTCTCTATCGGATTACAAAAGGAGTAAACCACTCCTTTCAATCCGATCGAAATTCCAATCAGATCAAGCTCAATCCGATCGATTGAGGCGTTTACATGAAGGTTTTTTAGTCCGATTGAGCCGTCAATCCGATTATAAGGGACCATGTAAACGCAGCTACTGATGTGATTTTAAAACACTTGCTCAGAGTTGCTTTTGAAAAGCATTTTTTTTTAGTAGATGACGCATGCAGTTAGTGTTTGAGGAGAACAGCGGCCCACTCAGACTGAACAGTGATCATTATGTATGATTATTGCTCCAGAGAGCTCTTATGTAAGCCCTTTCCGAACACTTGTCATAATCTTTTCTTAAAGCATTTGTCAAGTCTTTAATTCTTATGTTACAGTGATTGTTAATGAGTGCCTGATGCAGGTTTTCTCTTCTGACCTTTCTTCGTTTTAAACACAGCGCTAATGAAGATAATGTACAGAAATAATGATGCGTTCAACTTCATAATGGTGCCACAAAACTCTGAACTGTCTCTTTAATCTCAATGGCGCAGAGCACTATACACTGACCTCAAAACTGCAGTAACCCAGTTTTAAATATCTTCATAGTGAGAAAATGAAAGTCATGATGCTCAGAAACTGTTTTAGAGTATTACATATACAGTATATATATTATATGTTATTATTATATTTACTTAGTGCTGTCAAATCTAATAATCACATGTATGTATGTGTATATATTATTTATATATGCACATACACTCACACACATATATTTAAATATTTTTATGGTCGATTTAATCAATTTAACCAATAATGTATATATATATATATTTTTTTTTTGTTAATTTAGCTATTTTTATTACTTTCATTGGAGGCTTTAAATAAGCCCTTGTGTGTTTTCGTCTCTCCCTGCACTTTTTATTGTATATAATTTGTATTGTTAAACTAAACTAACAACTATTGCAGTCACTTTTGAGGCTATTTGTTTTTTAGTGTCAGTCACTATATTCTTAGCATTCACCCACAACATCCTAAGCGGTAGGCCAGCAAATTTGCATGGAAGCACATGCAGTAATATTACAGTTATTGTTTATTATAATGCAGCATCTCTGTTCTTTCCACAGACCCAGATTGACCGTTACATCGACATTGTACGCACTCAAGTCAACACTACAATGGCCAAGTTAGTATGCTTTCAGTAGAGTAATAAAGTATTAAAAATAAAGTAAGAATGTGCACTTACTGTGCACGCTCTTCATCTATAAAGAATCGAGTCTTGGAAATGGCTGCCAATTAGTGAGGCTTCAAAAGCATGTATTAATATTGCCACCTAATGAGTGTTTGTCTCATTTCTTTCTCCCTCAGGCTACAAGAGAAACTCCCAGGAGCCATGAAGCGCTGTAAAGCAGAATGATCCTCTCCTCCGATCAGTTGTTGCCATGTTTACCATCCTTCTATCTCTAGCCGCCTCCCTTTACTCTAAGCCCCGCCCCTTCTCTCCTCCCCTGTTTAACCCTCACACCTTAAAACAACCATCTGCACTGAACCAGCTAGTATGTAAAATCTAAAAAGCTTCTTGATATTCACTGTTAACTGCAGCTTATTAACGAGCATTAAGAAAAGAAGCTCAGTGCTCCGGGAGCTGATGATTTTCAAGACAGGAAGTGATGTAATGCCACTGGACGCCCATTTTGATGGCCAGTGTATGGAAGGATTTGTGAACTAGACTGAATTTATGACCTGGTTTCCAGTGTTGGGTTGGGTGGTGCGGTAGTAATGAATAAAGAGACAGGTGTTTGACTCAAGCAAATGTCTGTACTTTTAAAAAATGATCATTTCACGTCAACGTAATGAAACATACTTTTCCCCCCGTTCGAAAAATGTGTATGTATTAATCTGAAATGCACTGAACATTACTAGTAGTTTTGATCGGGATGTAACCAGCAGTGATGATTCGGTCTAGTTCACTTTCCTCCCTGTTATTGGCGAAGTTTTTAATATCGTGTATGTATATATAGTTCGATCACAACAGGCTCTTTGCTGTGAAGTAGTTAGTGTTGCTTTTTATATTTAAAAAAAACGAATATACAGCTCTTATATTTCTCTTTCGCACCTCTCTTGCACTCGGAGTTGAGTTCACATGTAAATGTTATTGTTATTACTCTTCACATAATAGTAATTATATTATATCTCGATTAGGTTGGCTGCTTTAAGTCCCCTGTCTGACATTGGCTTCGTAACAATAAATATTAAGATTGAGTTTTATGTATAGGATCGCCAGAGCAGCAGAATTAAAGGAGAGAAGGAGATGTGAAGTTGGCATCAAAAGTCATTGACTTTTTTTGTTGAAACACGGCCAATGGTCATCATTCATGTCTTTTAGAAAGGTACAAATGTTTTTTGTCAGCATTTTAGGGCATTGGTTTTCACCCTGGGGACTGACGAAGTTTAAATATTTCATGTTTTTGTTTAAGGCTGCAAAGAACATGCCATTATTTAAGCTGGATATATAATTACACTTACTAATGACATGTGATAACACTGTTTTTCCTTAAAAGTCAAGTCCCACTGCAAACACTGTTGGCTTTTAAGATACAAGGGTGAGTTGATTTCTGTAAGGGAAGGGTAGCATGGTAAAAAATGGCTTCGGATGTGCTGTTTAAAAGCAGTCAGTTTGCGCAAAGGCTTACAATGTGATAAATGGAATATATCATTAGTTATGGTCACATTCATATTGTTGCTTTTACTATATAGTCTGTCAGCTCATAATGGTTTTATTGCGCCGTTTATTTAACATTCCAGCTGATGCAGTTGGAAGCATGTCCAAATTGGGAAAACTGTTTAGCAGAGCATCGGAAATGTTAAACACTAACAAGTTCATTCAAATTTTAAAAGGTTGTTCTGTGATTTTTATGGCCCCTTTCCAATTAACTTTGATTTTTCTCTCTCACGTACCCTTTATGCATGTTTACACACATGATCCGATTCAGACGCAAGTGTCTTGTCATTGTGTTGCTTAACTGGCATGTTCTACAGGATAGATCACATGTGTGTGTTGCTTTTGAAGAACAGGTCAAGCTATGACAATTTGTATTACCACTTTTCTTTTTTTCATTAAAGGGTAATTTATGATTATATAACTACTTTTATAATAGATGCAGACCTTTCTGTTTAGGTTCTACGTCTTCGTATCTTCTTTCTTCTCTACTGAGTTTCAGTTTAATATTTGGGTATTATTTTTTAACTTATTCCTGTAGTTCTTTAGCATGTTTGCTGTTTCTTTCCTTTGTTTCTCTCGGAGAAGGGTTGACGGATGAGGTCACGTTGTTTTTGCTTTTGACTCTTGAAGACTAGATGTGGTGACTAACATCTACATTTAGTTTGTTAGTTCTGAATTAAGTTTAAGTTAATATGTAGGAGCTTTTTTGGGGGGGAAAGATGCAAACAGGAAAATTTGTGGTCCCTGTAATGATGTCAAAGTGAACTTAATAAAAATGCCAAAAGCATTTATAGTGTTTGAGCTTGTTTTTTCCCCTCTGTAGATCTTAGCATTACATTTGAGGTTATTTTATCACATTCATGAACTAGTTATTCATATACTCTACCATTTAAAAGCTATAAATATCCTTGCTGAATAAGAGTATTACTTAGATATATATATATAATATAATTATTATTTTTTTAATACTCATAGCAAGGATCCATTAAATGTATCAAAATTGACAGTTACGACATTTATAATTTTACAAAAGATTTTAAATCTTTTGAACTTTATCAAATTATCCTAAAAAAATGTTTTAAAATATATGAAGCAGCACAGCTGTTTTCAACACGGATAATAATACATTTATTTAATTTAAAAAAAAAAACATTTTGAGAATCATTTCTGAAGGATCATGTGACACTGAAGACTGGAGGAATGATGCTGAAAATTCAACTTTGCCATCACCGGAATACATTATAAACCATAATAAAAATATGTTATAATAATATAATTATTTCACATTGTAATATTTCATTAAAAAAAATTCTGTTTTTACTGTATTTTTTGAATGCAGGAGGCCCAAACTATGTTAAGGGAACAACGTGGTTTAAATGAATGGAAATGTTTTCAAGTAATCATTTAAAGAACTAGGCTTTCCAAATCAATAGAATGGACATTTATGTATTGCAGTGAATGACACGATAAACTCAGAAGGAATATTTAAATAATCCAAATGGCTGTTAACTCAAGAAGTGTGCATGTATACATCTGGTGAATCTAGAATGTTTTATGTGTACACCACTGTGTGTAATTCTTGATGCGTTTGAGTGTCATTTTACAGGAATCTCCATATAAAGATGTGAAAGATATACGAAAGAAAAACGGTGCTTCCAAAATGCATTTGGTCAAGAAAAATGGCATTAAAAGAGGAGGATGTCCTCATGTGATGTCGTCGACTCCTTGAAAATGCTGACACATGAGATTCAGTTCACTCTGTACAGAGTTAAAGAGAGAATTTACCCTTTATGTCTGTTTGTCATAAACATGTGAATGTCCAGTGCAACTATGTGATGCGTAACAAATCAGCAACAAAAAAAAGTGTTTGTTAATGATCATTTCATGCTGGACAGTATATCTTTAAACAAATGCAACCAGGAAGTGTTAATGATTAGAGATAGGAGAACATACATGCAGGATCTGTCTATTCAGCGTAGTCTCATTTTGAATTTAATTGCACCCTTTATGATTAAAATCAATATTCAAACTGACTGGAATTCATAAATGCAGTAACAGAAAATTAGTTGAATAAATCCTGCTCCCTGAGAAAAGGATCTCACTCAAAAGAAACCAGACTTTACCTAAACAGAAATTTCATACGTTTTTTTATTTCAATATAGCTTTTTGGTTAACTGAACCAATATTATATAACATTAACATTTGGTTAACTGAACCAATATTATATAAAATTAACATTATAAATCATATATTATATTTATGCTTTTTCTTTCAAAATGGCAAAATGTAATTGACAAAATGGTACAAAAAACAATCCCCAAACCTTGTACCGAACACCCATTTTAAGTGCTGTGAGTAAAATAATATCGTCATCCACTGTAATGTGTGATGTCATGCAAAATGTCAAGTGCGCGAAATCAATAACAGTCCTGCCACAGTCAACAAAAAAAGCAATGAATGTACAAATGCATTTAAGAGTGCTTATCCACAGAAAAGAAAATATAAATTCAGTAAAATCACCTATTGGGAACTACATAAATTCTTTTTTAAGTGACACTGGTTTCACTATCAAAAGTGATTCAAGCATAAATATTATTTTTAAATCTATCAAACAAATTCACTTTGTTAGAGACAAAGGGACAATTATTCTCCAACAATGTCACATCCTTCAAAAAAAATTGGTTTAAGTTAACCCCGCAGAAAACTTCCTGAGTGAAGGAAAACAAAAAAGAGGATGTCAAAAACTCATCCCTATAACTTTCCTTTCAATTAAGTGCTCTGGCTCGAAGTGCATTCGGCATTAACGTAAGAATTACCATTAGCAGTCTCTTTATGGCCGTGGTTGGAACCCGAAAAACAGTCCTCCGAATGAAAGTGCACAGAGATCTGGTTGTAGCAAAGCAGGGCCAGCTGCCTCTCTTCCGGGCTGTAGTCCAGCGAGTGTGGGTGCACTTGTAGGATGTGTCTCTTAATGGTGCTGACCTTTAACGTGGCGAGCATAGCGCCACACACCATGCAGATCAAGCCATGCCTACTGCAGTCGTAATCCATCAGGAAGTCCATCTTCCAGCGGGCCTGGTAATTGCGCCGCTGGTCCTTCCCGGGTAGTGCCTGTGCCGCCCAGTCGTCTGTGTTGATGGTGTGATATTTGTGCTGTTATTGTCTTCTGTTTCGCCTCCTTGCTCTGTGGTTTTCACAGGCGACACCTGCGTGTCAACAGCTGTGTTTGTAGTGACAGGGCAACTTTTTGGGTCTTCAGTGCCAAACAAAAGTAAAAGAAGAGAAACATTATTGATTTTAAACAACATATTTGATTTATGACAGGATTTTTCTTTCACAATGCAAAACTAACACTTAGTTCATTCATAAACAGTAATAATAATAATAGCAATTTTACACTTTTCTTAACCAGTTTATGCTACGCTAGTCAGCTGTTAGCTTTCTAAGCACAGGCTAAATGGAAACACAAGGAAAAGAAATGTGTGTATTTTTAGTGCAAAATCTAATTTAAAGGACATTTATGAAAATTTGTATTATTCAGTAGAGTACATCATTAATATCTTTACATCCTTAAAACAAGATATATTTACCTGTGAAAATAAACAATCTTTAGTTTACAAGCTGTTAGCTTAAGTCTAAATGAAAGCACAAGATAAATGATTATTTTTAGCTTAGAATATAACATAGAAGCCTATGTCATTTAAATTAAAAGACATTAAATCACCATATTTTCAAGATTAAGTATATTTACATTTAAAATTAGATACATTTGCCTGAGATGCTAAATAATCTTTAGTTTTCAAGCTGTTAGCTTAGGCTAACTTAAAACACTAGGAAAGAGATGTTTAATTTGTTTTTAGCTTATGACATATAATGTGATATATGTAATATGCAATTTAAAGGACATTGGTGAACATATCTTCATGATCAAGTACATCTTGACTACATCCTTAAATCAAGATAGGCCTACTATACACCAGTTTAGTTTACAAGCTGTTAGCTTGCTAAGCAAAGGCTGATGAAAGCACAAGATAAATTAGCTACTGGAATATAATGTTTTAATATAAAATATATCTTGTATATCCTAATATATATATATAATATAATATACATCTTAAATATCTTTACATCCTTAAAACAAGATACACCAGTTTAGTGTTGAAGCTGTTAGCTTGCTAAGCAAAGGCTAATGAAAGCACAAGATAAATTAGCTACTGGAATATAACGTTTTAATATAAAATTTATCTTATATATCCTAATATATATAATATAATATACATCTTGAATATCTCTACATCCGTAAAACAAGATACACCAGTTTAGTTTCCAAGCTGTTAGCTTGCTGTGCAAAGGTTAAATATAAGCACAAGATAAATTACTTTTTTTAGCTTCTAAATTATAATGAAGTATGTAATTTAAAAGACATTAATGATCATATTTTTGTGATTAAGTTTATGAAATATATATATTTACATGCTTAAAACTAGATAAATTTGCCTGAGAGGCTAAAAATCTTTAGTTATCAAGCTGTTAGCTTGCTAAGCGAAGGCTAACTGAAAGCACTAGGAAAGAGATGTGGTTTTAGCCTATAACACATAGTATAATTAGATATGTAATTTACAGGACATTGATGAACATATTTTTATGATCAAGTACATCTTGAATATCTCTACACCCTTAAAACAAAGTAAATTTAATCCAGAGATTAAATATCCTTTAGTTTTCAGAGAATCCATGTTTCTTCTCAGATAAAGTAATCTTACTTTAAAGATGTTTTATGGGAGAAGGTTCTAACTTCTGATGTTTATTTCTTTTAATACAAAATGGTCAAATGTGGCATTTCATTTGATAGTGTATTTTTGATAGACTTCTACATCTGATGTGTCTACATTTGTCTGCGCTTACCAAGCCTTTTCAGTGTGGCCGTGTCAATGTTCTCCTCCTTCGTCCAGGCGCTGACCACAGCATCTCTCTCACTCCGGCTGAGGCCGCTTGTCTCCGGATGGCACTCCTGGATGTGCTTGCGGAAGTTGCTGACTCTCGGCACAGGCAGGTGTTCAGAACAAACCATACAGTAGCAGAGCGGGTTATCCGGAGGACCGTACGCCACCAGATAATCCAGGCGGAGACGCCAGGGGCTGCCGTATTTCAGTCTTCTCTTTCGGGGATAATAAGGTAGAGACTGCGATCTCTGGACCAGTGTCTGGTGGATTCTCTTCTTCTCTTGTGTAACTCCCAAAGTTTCCCTGAATGGGATCCACATTCAGAGGGAAGAAGGAGGCGGAACCATCTACGTTTATTTCTTTGGAAAGTGGTTCTGATTTGATTTGAGGTTGTAAAGAGTGCGATTCTGCGTGATAAAAGCAAAGAAATGCAAAAAGAATGCATTAAATTTAAGTTGAGTTTTTTAATTAAACAGGTTTCACAGAAGCATGTAGAATATCTGACCAAATCCTCAAACTTTTGCTTTTTACCATGGTTTAAAAAAAAAGGATATTTGAAAGCAATTGCATCTTTGTTAAAGACTGTAAAAAAACATTTACCCAAAGACAATAGGACATTTGACCACAATTTATGTATATTATTTAGAGAAGACCCAAGATTCCAAATAGTTACAAAAAAAAGTATTGTCTTGTATCATGATTTTAATTTAATTAACCTGTAATCCAAAATTGTTTAATTTGATAACAGATTTATATATATGCAATATCTATAAATTATAATTTTATTGCATTTTATTCAATATCTATAATACCACATTTATCGGGTCCTCTGTTTAATTGGATTTTACAGATAAACACCTTGTGTATACAATTAATCCACAACATTTTAGGGATATTTTTAACCTATTATTTACAATAGTCTTCAGTTAGTATATTTAGTACAAACTCTTTTTAATTCCTCTGTTGTGTTTTGTCTCTTACCCTCGCCGTGCATCTTGGCCCAGGTCTGCAGGATGGAGTGCTTTTCCTCAGCGGTGTACAGCAGAGAGTTGGGGTGCAGATCCAGCATGTGACTCTTGATGTGATCCAGGTGCAGAGAAGGCAGCAGACAGCTGCAAACCATGCATACTAGACGGCCCTCCTCCGCCTGGTACTCCATCAGGAACTCCTGGCGGAACCAGGCGTGCAGTGAGTCGTTCAGGTATCGCTCCATCACCTGCGCTGTGGGTCCTGCCAGCTCCTGGACAGGGGAGGCTGGAGGGGAAGGTGTGACCCCGCTAAACCCAGACTGGGCCTGAGGAACTGGAGAGACGGCACCACCAGGATTGCCTAGAATGACACCAAGAATGGTTTAAAAATAATCTTAAAGTGGTGAAAATCGAGCTTTTAATGTTGTTTATATGTCTATGTGGTGTTTTTAATATGCTCAACAATAAGTTAAGGTTTGAAATCGCTGATGTTTCTGACGTCACAAATTACCTTGTAACCAATCACATCAACGTGTGATGGTCAACGAGTGGATCTCTGAGCTGGTGTGAGTGAGTGGAGGCGGGGCTCATTTGCTTGCATATACTAAATGATGCAATATACAAAATTCTAAGTTCTGCATACTAAATGAAGCAAGGGTGTAGAGCTCGCGTTTAAATGTGTCATTTTGGTGATCAAAGATGAGTTTTAAAGTAACACTAAGGATTTTTCCTCTTCGGTCGCCCTACTGGTTGGAAACGAAATTGTCCATTGCGCTGTCGTAAATAATCTATCTTACCGTCGCACGCACACTCGCTGTTTATCCAGCACCGGCTTTAGAATGAACGATGTCCACAGACAAGGTAGAGTATGTTACATGATTTCATGAAAGGATGATGTATTGCGACATCAGAAACGAAGAAAAACGAAATAATGACTATTGTAGCGCTTGACGTAAAGCAGTCCAATTTTGTAGTTCTTTTTGTGCAGAGGTTCCTACCCAAACCCCGAAGTTACATAGTGCCAGTAAAAGCGATACAGACCCGTCAGGCTATGGTAGACGGTCATTTAACTTATTTAAGTCGATGTACCATCACAAGGGTCTTGGAAATATATTATGAAGGTTGAAAATTGTTACTTAGTGTTACTTTAAGGGATAAAATGATTGACTACAGGCCAGGGGAACTTATGTAAAATAATGTTCAAATAATAATAGTAATAAAAAAAATTTTTTATAAAATGCCTTTTCACATTCAAAGCACAATACAACAAAAAAGAAAACATTTCAAAAAGAGATGAAAAAATAGTAATGATAAAATAAATGAATCTAAATTAAATGTTAAATGTATTAATTAAATGTAAAAAGAAATGTTTAAGTAAACAAAAAGTTGAATTTTTAGCTTCTGATTGAGGTTTTTGCATTGTTACATTTAATTACATTCAAACACATTTCTCACATCTGGATGTTTAAACATTTTAGTTTTTAATCCTCATTAAATTCTCATCACAGAAATGAAAATGATCCTGCCCAGAAAAAAAAGTGATTTTTATTTAATACAATTTTTACCATGATGTATAAACTAAATTCTGGAAAAATATAAAATCACACACACCACACACACAGTAATATATGTATTAATTATATAATTAATATAATATATATATATATATATATATATATATATATATATTATATATATATATATATATATATATATATATATATATATATAAAATAAAATATACACAAATTTAAACTTAATTTTAGTTCATTTTGATTGTTTCATTTTGAACATTTATCATTTTCATTTAGTTTAACTTGATGTACTAAAATAAATAACTAAAGCTATAACTGAAATAAAAAATCACAAAAACTATATAGACATGTCTATAGACATATGACATAAAAATGTCAAAAACATACAACAAAATTAATTAATTTAATTTTAAATAAAATTAAAATGAAACCCAGAAAAAATAAAAAAACTAATTTATAATATTAATAAAGACAATATTAGTATCTCAAATGATACTAAAATAACACTGCATTGTCGTGAAAAACATATGGAAATGATATAATTATGTAATATTACATAATATAATATAATTATTTAATTTATATTATGGAAATTCCATATGAAAAAAAAAATTCTTTAAGCAAAATTAGAATTTTAATATTATATATTATTATTGATATATAAATTATTGTTTTATATTATTTATTGATTTTATTATTATTGATTTTTCTAACCTTAAGTTTTCTGAGGTTCCATGTTATTCAAGCTTTACAAAAACATACAGAAGCACAAAGAAATATTAGCACAGACCTGTGGAGTGCCTGTCGACATCCAAAATCTCCTCTGACTCTGGAGGAACATCTGGATCGGGGCATAACGGCCTCTGGCTGTCGTCCCGGCTCAAATGACTCTCCCATCCCGACCGGATCACATCCTTATCGGACTCGGTCCACAGCAGGGAGTACGGATGCCTCTGTTTGATGTGTCTCTTGATGGTGCTTAACTTCAGGGTGGCCAGCGAACTGCCACACACCATGCAGATCATGCCTTGTCTCTGCGGGTCGAAGTCCATGAGGTACTCGCTGCGCCAGTACCCATGGTAATAGCGCCGATGGTCTCGGCCGGGCGCGAGCTTAACTGGAGGGGGTTCCTGCGTAGATGGTCCTGGGATGGGAGACAGGAGGAAAGGGGTGTCTGTGTTCTCAGTGACACACCAGTAGCTGGTGCCGGGGGAGCAGACTGAGGTGACCGCAGCTCCCTGGCCATCATGAGATGTGAGACCGTTGGTCACGTCCTCTTGACCTGCAGGGGAGAACATGAAAAGAGAGTATTATTGATGAATTGTAAGGTAATATCAAATATGATCATGGGAAAATATGAGATTGTTTTTAATTACAGGGAAATAAATACTCATAATGATGGAGATTAATATTAAAGTGAAAATATATTTTCACCAGTCCACATTTTGTGCATAAACATTAATAAACTTATCCAGAACATTCCATATGTTGTATTGGACATAAAATATGTATTTATTAATACTTAAATAGTCATATATTTGCTTTAGTCTATCTGTTTGTATGGTTTCACTGAATACAAATAAATAAATATGACTGCTGATGGTTAAAAGTCATTCTCAAATGTTGCAACTGAGAGAGCAACAACAAAAATATTAGACAAATATGCAAGTTATTTTGTTTTTTTTTTATTTTTATTGAAAAATATACAAATATTAAAAATGTTGTCATGATGAATATAAAATGCATATTTAAGAGATTTTGCATAAATCTGTCAGCACATATTTAATTATTAGTAGTAGTGTTAGTATTTTAATTTTAATATTATTGCTGATAGGCGGAAACTTAGCAGGATAACAAAATTAGTAGCTACTTATAGGAAAATATGAGGATATCATGTATCATCATGATGAATATTAAATCAATATTAAAGCCAATGTTGTGCATAAACCTATAAATAATCGGTCAGCATATATTACAATTATTATAATTAATTTATTATGATTTCTGTTGTTATTACTACTACTAAATAATAATAATAGTAATCATATTTTAATTTTACCATTATCTTGTGGCTGAAAATATTCAAATTATTTTTCATGTAAGACAAATATTAAAATTAATAAAAATTTAGCATAATTAATAATTGTATAAGAATATTAAAGTGAAAATGTGTTATTTCCTCCTTATTTTGAGCACGGCACGGGGGTGGCGGCGTGGCTGCAGTGCCGCTGTATTCCCGCTAGATGGTGACAGCGCATCGCGTACTCATTTGCAGCATGGTTATTTGCCTTTGTTTATAGTGGAGCCCGAAAGATTAGGGGCCATGCCTCTGCCTGCTATTGTTCGTCACGGGTTTTAACGCTTCAAAACATAGAGCTGTCGATCTAATGGTCAAACTTCAATGCTTAACATTTACCTGCCGAGAGATCCCCCAAGTGTCCCCGCTGCGCTGTCGCCTCCTCTTCCTCAGCTTTTATTATTAATGAGCGAGATTCTGTCTGCTCAGCTTTGTGCACCGACTCTTTGGACTCCGCTTCATCCATGCCTGTGTTGTGTTATTTTAACGTACAGGATTCGCTTCTTTGTACGTAGAAATGTCACAACCGGATGACTTCGTAGATGCATTCGTCGGGTGGTTGACTAAATATCTGAAACACGCACTCGCCCATTACAGTGTGTGCAGTGTCTGTCTCTGCACTGGAGCCTCACCGCTGTTTGCTTTTTGCTTTAAGTAAACTTAACTTTGCGTGACGATACACGTCGCGTTTAGATCGAAGTTGGAGGAACGATCTGTCAAATGGTCGGTGACTTTAGGCGGTCTCCTGATTGTATTTAGATGTTCTGCTTGTCTTCAGGGTGGAGAGCCGAGCTAGGGGCCCCTGGGGCTCCTTTAGGGGCTCCTGGGTAAATTTAAAGAGACAGTAGCGGCTATTATGTGGTGACGGGTGCATCACGGGGGCCCATATTTGTTATGTTCTTAATATTATATTTACACCAGATTATAAACAAAGTTGTGCATTTTGTACACGCAATTTAATGTTTAATCAATTCATTAATCATAAAATGGGGGGTAAAATAGACAAACCAAATATATTCTTTTCTAAATATGCCTGGTACATTACAGACATACTTTGGAAAATACATTTATTCTACATGAAATGACAGTTTAATGTCATTTAATGTTAATGTTTCTTGACTTATTTTTTCATATATCAGTGTAGGCTACATGAAACATTTTTAACTTTCATTTTCATACCTAAACTGAAAACCCTTAAAGATATGTAGCTAATATAATGCTATTTTGTTTAGTAATGCAGTGTTATATATTTATTAGCAAATAAAAAATGAGGCTGCGTCATCTGCATACATCCTGGTACATATTTTCGTTTCTGCGAACGTAATTGTTTTTAGGGAGTGATCGGGACGCTACTGCTTTAAGACTCTATCCGCACATGCTGTAAAAGCTTTTACATCCTGGTACTTTCAGCGTTGTCAAGGCACCGATAGAAAGAAAGGTCCAACGGGAAGAGACTGCAGTGTCCTGAGACCGAGCTTAAAGAAAGTTATGTGTCGCAACCAGGTAAAACAAACGCATGCTTCACGCACTCGGCGTTGTCTTCTTGTCGCCGAGTGCTTTTACTATAGAGACTCGACAGTCCGCGCACAGACAGACAGACAGACAGACAGCAGCTCGTGAGATAGGCAGATAGGGAAGACAACATTGTCTCTGTCATACACTGGAAACAGAGCCAGCGTGGTTAGTAAAATCACTCCAGTGTTTATAGCATGCCTTTTATATTGATTTCTTAAAGAATATTTACCTTTTTGAACAACTAAATACGTAATGTGACATCAAAACGAGAGTTGGGAAGGGACTCGCAACAGAAATCATCAGCCTGTGATTGTGAGACAAGATTTAAAGTGAAAGCAACATTTTTGTCCCCTATTTGAGCTTTGTTTGAGTTTAGTTAAAAGACCAATGAGGATAGTTCACACAAAAATTTTAATTATGCCATTAATTATTCACAATCTAGGTCATTCCAAACCCGTAAGACTTTCGTTCATCTTCGGTACAGAAATTATGATATTTTGATCAAACCTGAGAGTTTTCTGTTCCTCTGTTGACAGCAATAACCACTTTGACGCTTCAAAAAGTTAATAGACTAATCCATATGAATTCCTGTGTTGAGCAGTCTAGTCACATTTTTGAAGATACTGATCGATTATAAGCTGAACAGATTTAATTTAGGCTTCTATTCAATATAACATTTATAACTCACACATCAGTTTTGGTAAACGGAAGCTCAAGCATGTTCGCTTGACGTGCGAGAACCAATGAGGTTCATTCCTGTGTTACGCAGCACGTTTGAGCTTCAGCAAGAACCAATGAGGTTCATTCTCGTGTTACGCAGCACGTTTGAGCTTCAGCAAGAACCAATGAGGTTCATTCTCGTGTTACGCAGCACGTTTGAGCTTAAACAAGAACCAATGAGGTTCATTCTGTGTTACGCATCACGTTTGAGCTTCAGCAAGAACCAATGAGGTTCATTCTCGTGTTACGCATCACGTTTGAGCTTCAGCAAGAACCAATGAGGTTCATTCTTGTGTTACGCATCACGTTTGAGCTTCTGAGAGAACCAATGAGGTTCATTCTTGTGTTACGCATCACGTTTGAGCTTCAACAAGAACCAATGAGGTTCATTCTTGTGTTACGCATCACGTTTGAGCTTCACAAGAACCAATGAGGTTCATTCTTGTGTTACGCAGCACGTTTGAGCTTCAGTAAGAACCAATGAGGTTCATTCTTGTTACGCATCACGTTTGAGCTTCAGCAAGAACCAATGGGGTTCATTCTTGTGTTACGCATCACGTTTAAGCTTCAGCAAGAACCAATGAGGTTCATTCTTGTTACGCTGCACGTTTGAGCTTCAACAAGAACCAATGAGGTTCATTCTGGTGTTGCGCATCACGTTTGAAATTCTGCAAGAACCAATATGGTTTGTTCTCGGGCGTCAAGAAGGTTTTGTTGAGTTTCTTTTTTATGTTCGCTGATCAATATTAATATGTGAATAAACTGATTGTGTCTCTTCAGAAAATTAGGACTGAACCTCTCAAATCATATGGATTAGTTTTGAAGCATCAGTAGACTGTCAATGGAGAATACAAAACTGGCTCAGATTCTATTTAATTTCTATTCTTCATTTGTGTTCCGAAGATGAACGAAAGTCTTTGGAACGTAATTTAATGACATAATGTTTTGGGTGAACTAACCCTTTGAAGTAATCTTTTACTACACATTTTATTAATATTAGCTTATTTATATTATTTCAATTCATCCTATTATATGAATAATTTAATAAAAATGAAAATTGGGCATCGTTTACTCATGCTCATGTTGTTAAAACTTGTAGGATTTTCTCTTTCCCTTCGAATACAAAACAAAAAAAAATTTGCAGAAAGTGTGGGTCGGTCTTTCCAAAACAGTGAACCTATAAACACTAAACAAACTTTGGTAAATTACTTGTGAGCTCCATGTGTGACACTGATATTTACAATTATTCATAGTTATTCATATTTGCATATGTTTTTTATAAAAGCAACTTGCAAGCAGTACTAAAAGATGATTCTTCATAAAGAGACGGTAACAAAAAAATGCTGCAATACAATATTGCAAAATTGGCTTGAAAAGCACAAAGATGGGCGTAAAGAAATCGACTATTAAATGCTGTAATGGTTGCGGACCAAGTTCCAGTTGTCTCCAGATATTTCTTGACTAAAAAAGTGACAAAAAATAATGTCCCCACTTTTTCTGAAGCATAGATCTAAAGTTAATTCTTTTAATGTCAATGCTTGCAACTTAAGGCAGCTTGATGTTCCTTATATATTCGTATCAGGATTGCAGACACAACATGTGGGGCACATTCCCCCGGAGGCCCCAGACTTCCTCTTCCCCCCACATAAGAGTCTTATTTGTTGTATCTACATGTACTACTTTAGGTTTCACTAGAAACCTGGCATTATGCCCCGTGTATATTGCTCTTATGATAAATTGATGGCAAGGTTCCTTATAGATCCCTTTGGATGAAAGGATCTGCTAAATGACTAAATGTACTGGAGGGTCCCAACCTGAGTTTCATGCCTGTGGACGACTACAGGGACCCCTGAACCCATTGTTTCTTCATGGTCACGTATATCACAATTAGGATTTTGTAACAACCACCAACGAAGTGCTCCCGCCCTTTCCCCTTCTACGTCCACTATTTTTAACCCTTAATCTGTTTATATCATCTGGAATATTTCATATCAAATTTTAATGTGAACTACAAAAGTACAATTCATCATGAAAATCTTTGAATGTTGGCTTGTCAAATCATTGCTTTAATGTTTCAAAAAACGTTTACAAAAAGTTTAGTTTAGGTTTTTTAGGCTTTATGTATGAATTCTTACACAGTTTGAAATATATATGGCATGTGTATTTGCATCCACGTTATTGCTGATGTGTTCTGGGTGTTTTCTATAGCAATGGAATGGGGTGGATGTTTAATGTTACGCAATTTTTTTATGAAAAAAAAAGTTAACTTTCTGGCTCGTAAGTAAGCTAAACTGAAGGGTTCTACGAGCTTAGTGGACTATAAATGTTTCCGGTTGCTAAATAAACCATCAGGCGTAACCAGGGAATCCAAGTTATTGTTTGTAAAAACTTTAGATTTCGATTGTAAAACGAATTAAAATATAAACTAATGTTTTAAAAATGTGTTATTTGGCAAGTGACCATGGTATAAGCGGGTTAATGCCCTTCGAGGTGTCCATTGAATTGAGGATTATGACTTCGGCGGAGGCAAAGTCAGACGGATCACGCCTGGCCATCGTCCATTAATACCTGACAATGGACACCTCGTCGGGCATTAACCCTTACCTATTTGACATACTTCAGAGCAAAACCAGCTACTCTTTTTTTCACTTTTGCATATCAACTTTGCATATACCGATTTTATTTGATAGATTTTATTTGCATATATCTAATATCTTTTTTTATGTTTTTTTTTATATTGTTGTGCTGTTTTATTCCTCAGGTATTTCATTATATTTGACTGTTACATCAAAGCCAGTGCTTTTAATCATATTGTTTTTTTTAACCGTATATGGAGTAATATTGTGTACAATTATTTTTCTATTTACCCTTTTAAATTTTGATTCCAATTGGTTTCCATTTTATTATTTTGTTGCTAAAGTGTAGCCTCAAACTTATAGTTGAGTTAGTAAACATTCTGAGATCATGTGTTTTACAAATCTGTCTCCCATTATTCATCAAATCAAGCTCCTCAAATTGATTAATTCGTTAAATATTTTTTGTTTTCCCTACAGGTCACCTACTCTTGGTTTTTCTGAAAAATGGACCGTATGCCTCAAGCACTGCATGCAAAATCAATCTAAACTGAAAGACCTTGAGAGACTGCTTCGCTTAAATGAAAGATGTGACCCCACAGAAATCCTGTTTAGATCAGGTTTTGCCCTGCCTAAGAAGACGTAATCCAGCGGTTTATAGCCAACCAGCAACCATGTCATGCAAAACTTTCTCTAAACGTCGTTATCAACCAGCGGCAGAGTTTGATGATGTCACTCTCGCCCGCAAAAGGGAGTATTGGAGGAGCAAGAAAAGAGAGCAGAGGGCAAGAAAGTCATCTGCCAAAAAAAGATCAAAAAGGAAAATCTGGGCTTGTGCATGTCCTTTGTTAGTGATGCACCCTCCTTGAAGATTCACAAAATCGACAATGATCCCACTCTACATAATCATGAACTTGGAGATACTGATGCTCCTAGAAACTCTTCCAGCTCAGGTCTATCAGAATCTGAGTGTATTGCTACTATGGTGCCATGTCAAAAAGAGAAATGTTTTAAAAAGACTAAGCTCGAACATGTCTTACCTAAATTCCCAGAAACAAGCACAGCTTCCCTAATGGGTGTAATGGGCAATAAAAAAATAAAGTCCTCAGTTACAGGGTCATCAAACACAGATGCTAAAACAGTTGAGTATCTCTGTCCAATAGGCTACTCAGGGCCTACAACATGCGTTGAGTTGCATCCAAACAGCATTCATACTCAAACTAAAACAGGCATGTTATCCCTTAATGGCAAACAATTAGCAACATCACCACAAAGCCACGTACCCATGGTTTTACCAGTGCACAACAACCCAAATAAGCCTGGTCTCAGACTTAGACCCTTGACCTCTGCAGAATGTAAGGTTCGTACAGAGCAGAGTTTCGTTCGCAGTCACACCTCTAAGAGAAGAACATGTGCCTTTGCTTCAAAGCACAACACCAGAGTGGCTATGACTGAAGAAGAGATGGCTGCTAAGCGTAGAGAGAACTGGCGCATCAAAAAGCGAGAGCAGAGAGCAAAGCGTGCTGCAAAGCTGGCACGGGACAGAGAAAGGAGTCTCGGACCAGGACAATCTTCCTGTATTGTGAATGTTTCGTCTCTAGCTAACAGTAAGGCCTTGAGAGGAATCAACCTCAACTCAGTGAATCCCAAATGCCTCAATCAACAGTCATTTGGAGCTAAGTTTATTGGATCTCGGACACAACTACATGTTCAGGACACAAAACCAAACCATACAGCTTCATCCTCTGGTATTTTGCAACCATCCTCGAGTACTACCCAAGCGCTCAACAAATCCAAAGTGCCCCATTTTGCACATACTCAAAAGAGACGTTGTCAAAAGCCAACAAGGAACTCTTTCCTTGGCGCTTCCAAAGTCGAGTCTCCCGAGGATCGGCACGCCAGACAGAAGGAGTACTGGCGAATTAAAAAGCGTGAGCAGAGAGCAAGGCTGTCTACAGCAGTGAAAGCACGATTGAAGGAACAAGGTGCACTTATGCATCGTGGGAGACGCTGCCACAACAGTTTCAATCAGATGTGTGGGGCTCAAGTGAGCAGAGCAGGTGCATTCGCAAGTTCCTCTGACACAATTGGTGGTTTTATCCAAGAAGATGGGACGGTGACAGTCTCCAATTCGAAGACAACATCTGAGTCTTCTCTACCTGCAAGTCACGACTTTTCCAATGGGAAATGCATCGGAAAGGTAAGACTCCAGGTTCAAGTAAGTTCGCCCCGATATTCAGATGCTCATCCAGTCACAAAGGTAGTTTCCACTCCATGCAATGTTTCCAAGGCTAATCAAAACTCTGTGGTAAAGTCTAGCTTGAACAGAGGTGCAGTTATGGGCAGTATGACAGTCACCATCCAGTCCGAAACAGAAGAAGAAAGGATTGCTCGTTTGAGGGAGTACTGGAGGATAAAGAAACGAGAGCAAAGGGCTAGTCGGGCTGCCCGGCTAGGAAATGGTCTGCTTAGGTCGAAGGTTTCGGTGTTAAAGCAGAGAGAGCACAACAAGAAGTCAAACAAAAAGGACAGTATTACTTCGTCCATTACCAAAACAGTTTGTGACTCTTCAACCAGTGCCCTAACCCCAATAAAAGAACACCTCAATCCTTCAATACACGCTGTATTTTCCATCCCAGATATTACTTCCTGTATTAAAGATGTCAAACCTTCACCCTGTCCATACTTGGAGTCACACATTGAACCTTCAGCAGCTGCGAACCATCATGTCACAACTCTTCAGGCTGTGGCCTCCATGAAAAAGCTTCTGGAGGAATCAGTTTGCAAACAGGAAGACAATAATGCCCCTGAAGTGAATATTAAGTGTGAAAATGAGCCTCTTCAGCTAAATGAAGATGACCTTCTTACATCTGAAAATGCAAAGCCAAATATTTCTTTACAACAAAACGTCTTACTAGAGTGTGACGTCTCAGAGGATGCAAGCCTTAAAGATATCAAATTGAGTCCTCAAGAATTAACCTTAGAGGACACTAGCCATCAAATGTCTTATAACTTCTGCCAAGGCACTGCAGATGGAAGTCATGGCCTTTCTCCAGTGGCTGTGCAACCTCAGTGCAGAAACACCCAGACGTTCAGTGATGATGGAGCAGATCCCGAGCAGACCTACCCTTCACAGGCCTCGCAAAATCAGAAGCTTGGTGAGAGCGATGAGCTTCAACGAAGGCGAGAGTATTGGAGGTTAATGAAGAGACAACAGCGGGCCAGAAAAGCCAACGAAGATGCAGCCAAAAATCCAGTTCTTCGCAATCTGGCTCGACAGGTGAGTTGCATTGATGTTTGCTTAGCATTGATGTCAGGTCTGGGTCAAGTGAGGTTTTTTTTCTTTTTCACCCCAGTTCCATAATGGTTACATTTACCAATTGTTTTTAAGAAATAAACATGGGGGACAAATATCTCATTAGAGATAATGAGATAATTTTAATAATAAACAAATTTAAAACCGTTCTTCTAGTAATGCTTACATCTTAATAACTGTTCCCAGTCCTTTTGGCGTTTACTATATATTTAACAAGAATACTGAAGGGGAGGGTCTATGGGTGTTTTTTCTTCTTCGGATCTTTCGATCTAATGGACAAAATAAGCTTGCGCAGTTCACATATGAACGGAAAAACATACGAAGGGCATCAGCTTTCGTTTCTGTTCTGACCGCCGCAAGACCAGCCGAACGATGTGAATGAGTGTTAAAAATCAAGAATGGTGAGAGAACATTGTGCTTGGTAGGTTTTTCGTCTTCAAACTAAACTTGGGTCTCCAGTTGACAAAGTTTAAATCCCGTCTGGCTAGCGTGCTTCTCATTAGGTCAGTAGGCGGAGAGTAGACAGTCTTTTGTGACTGTTTGAAAACATTCGACAACATAGACTAATGCGGTCTAATGCGTTTTCGAAAGTGGACAAGCTCAAAACTTTTTAGACCCCGTTTGCACCTGTATTTAGCGCTGTCTACTTGTGATCCTATCGACCAAAATGCATCTTAATACCAACTGTAAATATTTAGTTGAAAGCTGTATGTGTTTGATTCACTAACAAGAACTGACTCATTAGAATCATTTCTGAAATCAAACTACACTCCTTTCACAGACTCCCCAGAAAAAAAACACCCAGCACAACTCTACTGCTAGCCATGTCCCAGGACACTTCCACATGCAGACAGATCCCAATTCAGAAGACAAGAAAAAGGTGCACCAAATCTGCAGGTCCACAGACACAGCCTACAGATAAATCAAGAACTCACAGAAGCCAGATTGTGGTAACGCCAAATCCACAAAATGATCCACTGGAGGTTATACGTAGAAGACGCATGCAATGGAGGATCAAGAAACAGGAGCAGAGAGCAAGAAAGGCAGCAAATGTAAGAAAGCTTCGGAAGGCAAAACTCCCTCCACAAGGCCAGGCATCGGTAATTATTTTTTTAAATCTTACAGATTTATTTGATCTTATCTATAGACAGTACCATTCAAAAGATTGCGGTCAGTAAGATTTGTTTTTAAAGAAATTAATACTTTTATGCAGCAAGGATGCATTAAATTGATCAAAACGTCACAGTAAAGACATTAATAATGTTACCAAAGATTTGTATATAAAATTAAGGCTGTTTTTTTTTTTTTGTTCTATTCATCAAAGAATCTTACATATCATTGTTTCCACAAAAATATTAAGTAGCGCAATTCTTTTCAACATTCATAATTATAAGAAATGGTAAATGGACTGCATTTATATAGCGCTTTCATAGACCCAATGGCCACCAAAGCGCTTTACATTTTTGCCTCTCATTTGATCCCCCCATTTTGCCCCCCCATTGATCACAGGAATAAATCACTTTTTAAAATATATTAAAATAGAAAACAGTCATTTTAAATGATAAAAATAGTTCATAATATTACTGTTTTTACTCTATTTTTGATCAAATAAATGCGGATTATAAGAGCATAAGAGACCTCTTTCAAGAACAATAAAAACCCTATTGATTCCAAACTTTTGAACGGTAGTCTAATAGCAGATAGAGAAAGGGGTGCAAATAAAAACACAATTTGAAAACAGCAGTAACATCCCCCTTTATTCACAGATTATTCTAAAAGCAAAAAGAAAACAGACTAAAGTGCAGTACCGCTGTGAGTTTGAGTGGGACTGCGATACCCACGCACGCATCCCACTGATCATGTGTTTGTTTACTTTTGTGACAGATCTGTTGAACCAATTTGTGGTTTGCACAGCGCTGTACAAACTGATCTGCTCTTCACTATCATGGGCTCACTCACGCATGTAAATGGATCATTTACTCATGTTGTTTCAAACCTCTATGATTTCCTTTCTTCTACTAAACACACAAAAGATCTGTTTCAACTGTTTTTGCCAATACAATGCAAGGCAACATCAGACCCCACTGACTTTCATTGTATTAACTAAACATTTTTCAAACGGCCTTTTGTGGTCCAAAGAAAGAAAGTCATACAGGTTTAAAATTACTTGAGGGTGAGTTTACACTGACATCCAAACATCACACTATACCAAAACCATCTAATAATAACACTGCATGTTTTATGTCCCCTGGGAGCCAAGGCTATATCTCAGCACCAGGATTTCATGGACACATGGGGGTAGGCTGTTTTGAATGTGAGCAGTGTTCACAGGGCCCCATGTGGGGCCCCAGCCATACCTCAGCACCAGAATATCACAGAAACATTTTGAAGGCATGTTTGGACTTGGGGCCGTGTACAGAGGCCATGTGTGGGGCCCCAGTGCCTCCAGGCATATGTGCTCTGGCTTTACTGTAGAGTCATGGAAAACATAGGAAGAATTTTCAGGACAACATGTTGGTGATGAGTTCTGTAATTGATTAAGAGTAAAATAAAATACATGGTCCTGTTTTTCTTTAAAATACATATCTGAAATTACCATGCAAAAGGTATGAACATGTACCTCAGTATTGTACGCTTTAGATTATTTTTACTTGAGATAAAAGATGGTGAGATACCAGAGTTTTCCTACCAAGTAACTTGACCTGAATATTTGCAGTGAATGAGGCCCTTTTAACATTATTGAATTAGTGAATGAGGCCCTTTTTTTAAAAAAAATCTTCTGAGGAGTTGGACCAAGTTCCTTCCCCCAGTTCCTCAAATGTTTGTATCCCAGAGGAGCAATTTAAGGGTTAAATTGAACAATTACTGTAGGCTAAACAAAGTGTCTTAAACGCTGTGGTAGAAATAACTAGACTTCTAGACTATGTAGCAGTTTAACTTAACCACACACAAGGCGCCAAATGGCACCAAATATGTTTTGCGTTTTGGTCACACATCACCTAAGGTGTCCATGAGAGTGTCAGATGACCTTTTCCTTCTGTTATTGCGGGGCACCAGCCAGGAATGTTACCTTGAAAGTAAAGATTATTTATTAACTAGCATCAGCTATATAATGTCTTATGTAAACTAGAAAACCATATACTGATAATGTACAACAATGCCAAGGTCTCTGGAAAGAGGTTTGGTTAAGTGATATTTTACGTTCCACGTGGTCGAGTGAGCACTGATCGTCTTCCACTGGTTGTTCTTGTTAACAATGCATTGGGGAAAGGCCAAAAGCCTTGAATGTGAAGCATACGAGGCCCTCAGGTAAGTGCAGAAGGTCCTTAAAGCAACACCAAGTAAATTTTCCTCTTCGGTCGCCCTACTGGTTGGAAACGAAATTGTCCATTGCTGCTGTCGTAAATAATTTAGCCTACCGTCGCACGCACGCTCACTGTTTATCCAGCACCGGCTTTAAAATGAACGATGTCCACAGACAAGGTAGAGTATGTTACATGATTTCATGAAAGGATGATGTATTGCGACATCAGAAACGAAGAAAAACGAAATAATGACGATTGTAGCGCTTGACGTAAAGCAGTCGAATTTTGTAGTTCTTTTTGTGCAGGGGTTCCTACCCGAATCCTGAAGTTACATAGTGCCAGTAAAAGTGATACAGACCACGTCAGGCTATGGCAGACATGTCATTTAACTTATTGTAAGTCGATGTACCATCACAAGGGTCTTAGAAATATATTATGAAGGTTGAAAAAACTACATAGTGTTACTTTAACAATCTGGAACATGCAGACGAAGGTGCCTTGTAGTGAAGGTGTATTTGTCTGAGCTTAACTCTGTTGCAAATGTGTTTTCTGCCTCTATGAGCCAGAGACTTAGAATTTGTTCAATCCGCTTTTGTCTCTCTGGCATGGAGACTCGAGACGTGCTGTAGATGTTATTGTCTTTCTGTACAAAGACTCTGAACATAAGTGTTTGTTAATGTCTCTTTTCTCACAGGCTGAACATGGTCGTGTCTGTTGCTGCCTCGCAAGCTGTAGACTCAGAGCATGCAATTTGCTGTTGTCTCTTCCTTCACAGGCCGGAGACTCAGAGTGCTGTTAATCTGTTAATGTCTCTTCCCTCGTGGGCTAGAGAGAGACTCAGATATTGGTGTGTCTGTTACTGTCTCACCTTTACAGGCCACAGACTCAGAACAAGGAGTGTATATGTTAAAAGGGTACAGTTATCCCTTTCTGATGAGGAGGAGATTGCAGTTCATTCCAGTGCTATGATTGGCTGCTGGCATCAGAGGAGAGACACACAGTGTGGTCCACCCTTCATTCTCCTGTAGAACTCATTTGCATAATCTAAAGCATACCGTTAGAACAATGTCTTAAAAGTTTTACCAATGCATTTCTCATTGTCCAAACCACCACCCGAATACCTTTGGCAATGTTCTAAACACATGGAGTCCAAACATGATGGAAAAAGATGTAATGCATTCATTCATTTGTACAGAGTTTGTGTAAGATGTTGTACTCCGAATAGCTGTCACTGAGAATACTCATTTCTCTGAATAAGTATGAAATGGATGTTGTAGTTTACATCAGTTTCCACACATGGTTATGAATGGATTTGGATGGATACTTTTGTTTCAGCCACAATTGCTGCATCCATAATGTCCTATGGAATTTTTATTGCACTTAAATTTGCTCTAAGCGATGTCAGGTGACGTCACTTCTTGTTGACGTTTAAAATATAGTCAAACAAAATGGAGGCTAGCTAGACCCTCCCTCCTCCTCATCCGCGCACTAACCCCCCAAACCCCACCCCCAAATCCTTCTTGTCGGTTATTGGCTGGATCAGTTTGTTGTTTCGTGGTGCGGGTTAGCCCAGTTTGTTTTTGTTGCCGTTTGTGGAGCCTGGGGTGTCTGCAGAGACCGCGTCTTTTTACAGTGTGTAGTAGATGATGAGGAGATGATGAGGAGATGTTTACTGTATGTGACAAAAAAAATGTTGGCCTAAAAAACACATGACATCGCTTAGAGCACCTTTAAGTGATCAGTCTCAAGATGTGTGAAGGGCAGAAACTGAATGTGAACCAATGAGAAGTTCTGTCCTTCCAGGGCTTGGTCCTAGAGGTCTTCTTCCTGCCCTCTAAGAGGTATCTGACAGTTGTCCTAGCATCCTAATCTGATGGTGTTAGACATTTGTTTGTCCACCAAGATCCAGTCAAAATGTAGCAAGCCTTTCTCCACTATCGCAGTCAGAGAGGGGCCCATCATAAAATTGGTCCCTGGAATGTGTTGTTCAACTACAACATTATTACACACTAAACTTCCAGGAGCATGTTTAAGATTAATTGTTGTCATTCGCTGACTACAGTTGATGTTTGACAATTAAGTCACATAATGTTTATTATTCTTACCTTTTTCATTTTTTTTTCTTCATTAAATCTTCCTAGGGTCCGAACACCACCAGTTTTGGATCAGCAGTTGTTCAGAGGTGAGTAGTAGGAAAAAATAATTTGTTTTTAATAAGTGGTCTTTTTTTCACTTTTATACACTACTGTTTAAATGTTTTTCGGTCAGTAAGATTATATATCTATTAGTTTCGAAAGAAGTCTCTTATGCTCACCAAGACTGAATTTATCTTACCAAAAATAATAATGTTGGTTTCTTTTTCAAACAGCATAACATCAGAAGACCAACAAGGCTACTTAGCTGAGCCATGTCAAACTGCACTCCAAGGTATTTTAAACAATTTTCTAATACACACCATAAGTTTGCAAACAGTTTAAATTAGTATCTGGTAACTGCGATTACTATATCTTTTACCACATTTAAGAGGAGTCAAGCGTTGCACCAAATCATGCAATGGAAGGACCTTTATCCCAGGCCGACTGGAGAAACGTCTACCTCATGGACTCTGATCCGGTCAACCCGTTGTTGGTGTGTATGGTTTGTGGAGAGCAGCAGTACTCCCTCAGTGTGGACGGGGCGAAGACTCACATTGAGGAGGTGCATCCTAATACACTATCATTGGGAGAGCTTGAACGTCAAGGCATTCTGGATGCCTGGGATAAACAGGTGGCCGCCCGCGAGCACTTCATCACACACCAGCTTCAACAGCGACGCAGAGCTCCTACAGATAACCTGGAGATCTACATTCAGTCTGGCTTAGAAAATAAGTAATGATTAATTTTTCTGAACAGAGTTTCAACTGCCCGGTTAAAACTGAAGCTAAAGACGCGAGTGAACTGACAGATGACCGTCGAGATGAAACGCATTCTTTTATTCTGCTGCATTAACTGCCTTTATGAACCTGAGATGAGCCAAGGAATGGCTGGTTTATTTATTATTATGGAGTATTAGTTTTGTTAAACGCATCCCAATTGTACACTAAATATATAGGCCTACTATAATTATCATTTGATCAACTGAGACCTAACTTTAAATATTTTTATCTTGCCTTTTTGATCTTCCTTACGAATTGTAAGTACTATCAGTTTTGTTAGTCTTATGTATTAAATTAATATCTTTTTTAGTGAAAGGAGGATATTGAAATGTTGATTCTACCCTTTTCTTGCTGATGTGCTACTGAGCCTCATTAAATGTACTTTTTAATTCTGGTAATATTCAGAATCGTGCAGGACCTGTAAATGAGGTTACAAAATAAGATATGTAAAAACATTCTTACATGCATGTAAAACATTCTTACATGCACAAACAACTGGAATATATATATATATATCTTAAGAATTGCATTTTGATCATGTGTTTTCAGTATCTGTACAGATTCTTTTTGTAATAAATTGTTGCACTGCATAATGTATATATTATTTTGATATCTATTTTATTCCTCATTCATTTACCTTTTTTTGCCTTTCCATAATGTTTTTTTTTTTATCTTACAATTTCTGTCTGAATAGGGTATTGATTGTTCTTCATGACAGTTTATAAATGTACAATCAAATGTAATTTATGTTGGACAAATATCTATACACAGAAAAAAAGCAAAAGAATTAGAATCAAAGGTCATAAATAGTTTAAAACATAGTTTGTTAGTCTTTACAATCTAACCCAAGGACAAGTTTAATACATTCTGCTTCCCTCTTCAGTCCACATCTGTTGTACCTAATAAGTCATTTTGCACCTTTTGTTTGTCTATAATGTGCTAATTAGCTTAGCATGCCCTTTATATGCACCTTTTTATGACCGAGATGTTGCTGAATATTGCAGTGATTTTTAGAAGTTTGGCTAAAAATATAGGTCAACTTTTCTTAGAATAGTAAAACTAATATTGTTCCGAATACTAATACTTAAAATGAGCACTAAAAACAGAAATTATATTAAATAAAAAAATGCACATAAAATCAGATCATTGGAGAAATATTTATTTTATTGCACTGCCTGATCAGGTTATGACGCATTTACACTCACACATCATAAAACGACTTTGCATAATGTAGACAGATTTAAATGCAAAAATAGTGTGGAACTGGTAAAACATTAGTCATTACCTGGTAACTAAATGAAATAATTTTAGATTCATGTAATGCTACCACACTCTAGTAGATCTCAATTGAGGTCTTAATAAAATGCATGGCATTGTGAAACAACTCTCACTGGTTCACTCTTTGTGAGCGCTGTGGTTCATCTTCAATAATTTGATCTATTTCGACCTCCTGCTCCGGGGTTTGCTGAGATCTGATGAAGTTTGCAGTTCTCGAGGTCCAGACTCCAAGCGGAACACAGTGGGGATCTGGCCCAATATGGGACAGGTCTCCTGTAGACCAGAAATCCACTGAGACAGAGTGGCTTGGTCCCCCTGACCGGCCATACACATGGCGTAAACCAGCCCCTCTTCCACTGCAGGATCAAATCAACAGAAATCATTGTGTATAATTGGTGATATGCAAATCACTTCATTCCAGCCAAGTTGACAATGCAATATGTGTCTCACCGTCATCCACATTGAAACTCTCATCATCACCAATGTCTCTTTCCAGGTCGATATCCACTCGCTGAGGATAGAAGAGAGTCTGCTCCGGACCAATCAGCTCAGGGTCCAAGTCTTCCTCAACCTACAAGAAAATCAGATCATGCTAATACATAATCCAGAATGTAAATGAATTCTTAGTTTTATTATTATGCATTGTTGTATTCTTTCGAGTATTAAAGAGGCCATATTATGCCTTTTTACAAAGTCTTGATTTTGTTTTTGGGATCTTACTAGAATAGGTTTCCTTCTTGAATGCTTAAAAAACACACACATATTTGAATTGTTGCAGCACCTCTCTTCCAGTCTGTGAGTAATGCTCTGTTTAGCTCCTGTCTCTATGAAGCCTCTCCCTTCTGAAAAGCGCAACTTTCTCTGATTGGTCAGCTAGACAAGTGTGTTGTGATTGGTCAACCGCTTTGATCAGTTTAAAAAGGTCACGCACTTTACCATAACCACGAGTTTTAACACACTAACGCAACTCAACCAGGCCTTTACTTCGCGTACAACTTGGGTGGGAATTAGGGGCCGTTTGCATGACACCGTTTTCAGCTAAAAACTGAAAACTTTTTATGTGGCTTGGTCATTCATGTACACAACAACACCATTTTAGGGGCCTATAAATGGAAATTTTGAAATCTAGTTTTCAAGTTTTTGAAAATTATACCGCTATCGTAAAATTGACAAAAAAAAACGTGAATTTGTGAAAACTGACGTCATGCGCAATGTGTGTTCAATCCATAGCCGCGTAGTGTTTCTAAAATAGTATTACTAAATTGAGTTCATAGAGCTTCTTCTAAAAAACTGATGATCTGAATCAATTGATTTAAACAGTATTGGGAAACTTTCTCTTATGATTAATCATGACTGTCATCCTCTTAAAGAAATATCTCGAATTTTTGTGAGTACCTACAGCTCAAGATTAATTCATCCACAGCTGCTACAAAGAGCGTTTTAGAAAGTCTTTTTTCCCCAACCGCAATTAGATTTTATAATCAGTGTTATGTGAGATGATATATATATATATATATTTATGTATTTATTCTGGTCGTATATAATCATGGTGCTTTGAAAAATTGATACTTGAGAACAAGACTTGTTGCTGTTGTGTATATTGTTTGTTGTTGTTGTTGTTTATTTATTCATTGTATTTCTATGCTGCTGTGACACATAAATTTCCCCCTGGGGATTAATAAAGTAAATCAATCAATCAATCAATCATTTACAAACAGGTGCAGAGTGGCGAGTCACCGGGACCAGGATTAACCTCTGCATTGACTCTTGATGCTGTTTACACAGTTGACCAGCCGACTATTACCAAATCTATATCTTTTCTTTTACTCTATAGGCATGAAGCTGAGGAGTGTGTACAGGCACAGGCACTTTTCATCTTGAAATTAAATTAAAAAACATGATTTACACATTGCGAGTTGAAGTAATTTTTTTACAGTTTAAATATTTTATCATGTAATTTAAAATATATACAGCATCACATAAAATCAGCTGATTTTAGGAATTCTTCAGTCAGGCACACGTAGTTTCAAAGTGAAATTTGCGTAGTAACTCATTATTTGACCCACTGGAATCTTTAAAGGGGTGGTTGATTATGATTTCACTTTTCTAAATGTAGTTTAAGTGTAATGTTGCTGTTTGAGCATAAACAACTCCTGCGAAGTTACAACGCTCAAAGTACAAAGCAAAGGAAGATATTTTCTTTTAAAGAAATTGCTTATTAATGACTACAACAAACGGCTGGTAGGGACTACACAGTATTCTTCCCGGGTTAGTGACATCAAAAACCCTCAAAGTCACATAAACCCTGGGAACGTGATTTATAGATTATCATGAAAGAATATGCTAATCAATGACTTGAAGATAGTTAACTCCACATTAGCTACATAAATTCATTAAAGCTACACTGTGTGATTTTTACCCCCATCTAGCGGTGAAAAGGTATATGACCATCCAGTGAATATTAGTTTCTTTTCTTCTCAATTCCGATTTCGTTTTAACTCCTACGGTGGCCAATGTAGTCCAAGATTAACATGGATTTTTTTTCATTATTGATCGTACATCTTACAGAGGTCAAGAGGTACAAATACGATAATTATGATACCTCTGGCAACACTGGTTTGAGCTACTAACACACACGAGCTCTTGTAGCTCCGCCCTCTGTGACGGAAGCAGCAGCTCATTTGTATTTAAAGGGACAGACACAAAAACGGTGCGCATTAGAGGGTCCAGTGTGATCAGCCATGTGGCCCCCATAAGGGTTTTGTGTGTAGCCCACCTTGGTACCATTATTAGGACCGATTTGGGACCCAAGTGAGCTCATATAATGAACCTCCAAATAGGCCCCAATTAGACCCCACTATTAACCCATCATGTGCCCCATGGGATAACATACACATACACAGTGCCCATGTGAAGCTGATGGACACATTTCCCTTGACAGCCCATCAAAAATCATCATGGAAATGTTGGCTGGGTTGTAAATTTGCAGAGCTTTCATTCTCAAACAGCAACATTGCACAGTAAAGAAAGTTGAAAATGTAAAAAAAAGCATAATAGGTCCTCTTTAAGGAAATTCCTAAATGTCATCATGAGCACAGTTATAGTACCTTTTCCTCAGGTGGTATAGGGTCTGCTCTGAGTAGGAAATAATGAACACAAGTCTTCCTGAGCCACAGTGGAAATGGCCCTTCCACATACACAGGCCTGCAGGGATTGTGTTTAGCCAGAAGAGAGCGCTGGTCTGGACTTTGAATACCTAATAACAAGCAAGAAACATTGGGCTTGGTTTTGTGTGCAATTTCCATTTAAAAAATGGATGTCCAGTCACTTGTTTTACTCTTTGTATTCCAAAGTAGAAATGTTTCTTATAAAAGCATTACATTTGATTCTTAGCACAGTGATATTTATTTAAGTTTGACGCGCATCAAGAATGCCAAACATGTAGTGTAAAGTTATTAATATTTTCTAAGGTACAGATGAGATAAAGATGACATGCATTTAACCCAGAATATTTCTTTAAACAAAGCTGAAGTTTAATTATCACTAATGGTAAGAGCTACATACCTATAATATGAGGACGTGTGACTTCTTGTCCCGTCTCTGTGATGTCTGTTGACGGATACTACAAAGAGTGAAATAAAGCACATTTATCAGACTGAAAAGCCTTTATTTACAGAAACAGTTCAAATATACACTACCGTTGAAAAGTTTGGGGTGTTTTTAAAAAAATTAATACTTTTATTCAGCGAGAACACATTATATTGATCAAAAATTACAGTACAGGACTTTATAATGTTACTTAATCCTAAAAAAGTATGACAGTTTACAGAAAATATGAATGTTTTCAATATTGATATTAATCAGAAACATTGGTAACACTTTACAATAAGGTTCCAGTTGTTAAAATTATTTAACTAGTAAAAGGGATAGTTCTGTCGTAGATAAATTCTGTCGTCATTCACACACCCTCAAGTTGTTCCAAACCTGTATGAATTTCTTACTTCTGTTGAACAAAAGAAGATATTTTGAAGAATGTTGGTAACCAAACTAATGATGTTAGCCATTGACTTCCATATTAGGGAAAAAAACCTATAAATGGAAGTCAATGGTTGTTAACTGTCTGGTTACCAAATGTTCTTTAAAATATCTTCTTTGATTCAGCAGAAGAAATAAACACTTCATGTTCATTTTTAAATTTACTAGTACATTATTAAAATCAAAAGATGTAACTGTAAATATTATTTAATGGACCTGCGCTAACAAACTAACAAAGATGTATTTTATAACTAACATTAACTATGATTAATAAATGGGATAAAATTGGACCCAAATAGAACCTTATTGTAAAGAACTGAAATGATCCTAGCATCAAATCATCATATTAGAATGATTTCTGAAGATCATGTGACACTGAAGACTGTGAGTAATGATGCTGAAAATTCAGCTTTGATGACAGGAATAAATTACATTTTCAAATACTATATTTGAATATATATTTTTATATTTATTTATTATACTTTGAAAACATTAAACAGTTTTACAGACCACAAACTTCTGAACAAGTTCTGCTTGTGTGATGCAATGATCTTCATGACAGCTCAAAGCAGGAAATTAAAGGATCACCTGATAGATGGTTACTTTAGCATCCAGGTCATCTGCAATCCGGGTAAGACTGAACCGAGCGAGTTCTACTGGGTCACTGGGGAGCACGTGTGGGACGGGGAAGGGGTTTGCGTGCTTGAATTTGGGAAACCAGTACATGATACGCTGGAACTTCCTCATAGGATGACTCTTTTCCCCGAATATCTGAGCCAATAAAACCTTAGTCTCTACATTGGGTATGATACCTGTTGAAATGAAGAAGGAAATCATTAAAGCAATGCAGCAGTTTCGCTCTCTCTAACAAAAACACAGACACACACACCATAATTCTCCATCTGCTCCAGCAGCTGTACTCCACACTCTTGCTGTCGCGGGTAGTGGTTGAACATCCTCTGTATGAAGTTCTGTGGCACAAACACCTCTTTGGGAAACACATCTAGGAGTTTGTTGTAAACGGCAATGTCTCGTTCTACTCCAAAGTCTGGCATCTTCTTCAGGGCAGCATAAATAAACTCCACATGTCCTCTTCGCCGAATGTCCGCCTTGTTGAAAACATCCACGACCCTGTTAAAATCAGCCTTGGACTTTGAGTCTCGAGCAGCTCGCTCAAATAAATCTTCATGTGTGATCAAAGCTTTTTCTTTATGCTGCGTCGAATGTTCAATTGTTTTTTCAAACTCTGTCTGGTTCGGACGACTCGTGGAACAAACCGCACTGCAATGGAATGACCTCAAAAACTTGGAGGAAACAAACAGAAGAACACAGGCATTAATGCAGGTGCCCACAGACTATAAAGCAGCATTATTCAGAGGTAAGCAGATACCTGAGCATTGCTGTGCTGTGATCCAGGGGTTTGCAGATGTGCTCCACCAGTCAGGATCACTGGTCGTACAGGAGTCCCCAGAGACCGTGCAGCGCACCCAATGCACTGGATCCGAAACAGATGACGAGGAGCGTTCATGGTTATGACATCACAAACCACAGCAGATGAATTACAAATGTACTGAAATTAACCTAGAAAGAAAACAACATACACAAACATCAGAGTATTACTATATATTTTTAATGTAATTATTTATTCATTTATATCTATATGATCATAGAGAATTTAGTAAATGTATAATACAATAATAATACATTATCGTCACATATATTATCTATCTGTATGCCCATTAATCTTAGGTTAACTATTATATAATGCAAAAACAATCACATTATTGTGCAACTGTCTGTCTATCTATTTCACTATTTATCGGTCTGTCTGTCTGTCTGTCTGTCCGTTCATTTTAGGTTAATTAGTAATTATATAAAGCATAAATTATCACATTATTGTGCATTATCTATCTATCCATCCATCCATCCTTATTATATCTATATGTCTGTTCATCTATCTGTCTGTCTGTCTGTCTGTCTGTCTGTCTGTCTGTCTGTCTGTCTATCTATCTATCCGTCCGTTAATTTTAGGTTAATTAGTAATTATATAATGCATAAATTATCACATTATTGTGCATTATCTATCCATCCATCCTTATATATGAAGAGTTCAGATGCAAAAGCCTCTAAATGCCATTTGAAATTTTCTTCTAAAATGATAATTTTTATCAAGCTTGTATATTTAAATTCAGTAATTTCACTTAAATGACAACTAATGGGTAATTTTTCTTGCCATTTAGGTGAAATTATTGAAATTGAATATACGAGCTTGATAAAAATGATCATTTTAGAAGAAAATTTCAGATGGCATTTAGAGGCTTTTGCATCTGAACTCTTCATATATATATATATATATATTATATATATATATATATTATATATATATATATATATATATATATATATATATATATATATATATGTCTACCTGTCTGTGTCTGTCTATCTATCTACAGTATCTATCTATCTATTGTTTATGTCTATCTATCTATCTATCTATCTATCTATCTATCTATCTATCTATCTGTCTGTCTGTCTGTCTGTCTGTCTGTCTGTCTATCTATCTGTCTGTCTGTCTGTCTGTCTCAGAGAGAAAGATAATTATAGCCTATAGAAGTAATTATATAATTTAAATCACATTATTGTGACATTTACAACCGACTTTTTCAATAAATGTAATTAGCCTATACAATGTAATTTGCCTATACAATAAAACAATGAAATAAAACGGCAAGAAAACGCTAATACTTTATCACAACTCACGGTCACTAAATCCACTCAGATTTCATTCTGCTGTCAAGTCTCCTTCAAACACGCACCGGCTGGTTTCCTGGTGCGTCGTCGTTCAACGTCCCCCTCTGAAACGTCACGAAAAACGTTCCACTCCCATTGGTTCCGTGTTATTCAGGCAATCAGCACTAGATGGCAGAACGGTATTGGGTGAAAACTAGATGAAGCTGTCAAAGTTACATTTTTACTTTTTCTTTAACCGGGGTTTGGTAGAGGGGGAAACTTTGTATCGCGACTTATTTCAGTTTCGCTTCGTGCAGTTAGACGGATAAATTTAGGAATCTCACGCTCTCAATCAACTTCACATGTACATGGTTCCTGCCTGGAGTAAGTTAAACCCAGCCCGCGAGATCGTGCACTTGCCTCATGCGACAGATACACTCTCTGCTCATTTCCTGGATTCGTGATTTCACAGTTACGACAACTTCTGCAATCGTCAGTGGCTCCTCCACGCGTGTGTTGGTGTGCGTGAGTGTCCCGCAAGCTCTCGGCGATGCTGTTGACAGCATTTATGGAGACATGCATTGCTTTTCTGCCAATGAGATATAATAGTTTAATCCAATATTTGCGAGATCTTTAAGGAGTGTTTAAATCAGACATGGATGGATCAACGAATAGCCTTGGTGAGTTTCTTATCTTTATGTCTATAAAATCTGAATATTTACGATAAACAGAGTTTAGAACCAACTAACAAACGCTTTGGAAACAACATTTCTGTGTTCACATTTGTAATCATGCCAATATCAGTAAATGTGAAGTTTGTTTACTGTCAAAACATTTAAAACTGATTTTTTTTTAGGGGAGTGTGTGATAAATGCAGGGTGTGTGAGTAACAAACTGACACTATCAGACTTCCCTCGCAAAAAAATATATACCAGGTCTTCGACAACTTTAGGCGATAATATTTAATGGTAAAACTGCATATTAAACAAGCCTAAACTGGTTTTCTGGTCCTAGCCTGGCTAGGCAAGCTGGTTTGAAAAAGTGTACAAAACCACCCTAAAACCAGACAACAACAGAACACTGGCAATAAAAAGATATACAACTTAATTTAAGATTTAAAAGATGTAAGAGAAATTATGATAACTTCTAACACTGAGGATCCCATATTCATTTATTATTCTTTTTGAGTAACACTTGCAGTAGAAACTGTTGTTTTTTGTAGTCAACTCTGTTTATCATTTAATCAATTTCTGGAATTTCACTTTTTTTTTGTTAGTTCTGGGAAGATATTGTGCAGCCATTTGTGTACTATTGGATATAAAATTAATTCAAAATCTATTGTTCTATACATTTTCCAAGCATGTTTTAGAAATGTCATTCAGTCTTTAATGACACTGACACAACAACAATGGCTGCAGTTCATTGCGTCATTTGGTTAAAAAAACCGGAGCCAAAAGTCTTGCTTCCTCAGTTGGCCTTCATGGTTATCTCATCAAACTGTCTCCTTCCAAACTTTCAATGTTTCTAACACTCTATGGCAAGCCGTTTTTACAGTTAATTGTTAACACTGAATGGTATCTTTTTTATGGTTGGCTTTTATAAATAAATAGATTAAGGTTTATAAGTTAATTGTTAACATAGGCTATCTTTTTTATGATTGTCTTTTATAAATCAATCAATTACGTAATCCAAAACTCTTAACTCTTCATTAGCTACTATCCCTTACTAGTACTTTTTCCCAGTAGACTAGTATCTTTTCTATTAGCCACTAGTAGTTTTTATTACATGTTTATTATTTTGCAAATAGTCACTTTCCAAATAGCGACAACTATTCGACTTGCTGCTGGTACCTATCCAGTTTTACTAGTACTTATACTAGTACCTCTTTATGAGACCCTGTTACCTATCCCAGTACTTGCTAGTAACATTTCAGTAACACTTTATTTTACAGTGTCCTTGTTACACATTACATGTAGTTGCTGTAGTAATAATAACAGTAAACAGTAAAACCAACCACTATTCCTAACACTAACCCTATATGTAGTTAATTATTTTTACTCAGTACTTAAATGTATAATTACACTGTAACAGACACCTTAAAATTAAGTGTAACATTTTTGTAACATTTCTTACCTCTGTAGTTACAGCTTTTTCTAGTCATACATAATGATTAGTCAGAATGAATACTTCAAAATTAATTTTGAAACTTTTCTTGTAAGATCCAATTTGCTTCTAGTAACAACTGGAATATACTAGTGTCAGTTCAATTGCTACAAGAAAAACTGGAATAAATACTCAAATAAACTATTAGTCCAATTGAAAAAGATACTCAGTCACTGTTGGATTACTTACCAGTATGTACACCCTCAATTTATACATTAAGAATACAAATAGTTCTTCAAAGAAGATTTAAACATGGAAACAGAAGAGGAACTTAAAACATGAAAGAGGAACTGAGAGTAATAACTCACTGGATTATCAAAGGGATCTAGAAGCAGTGTAAGGGGTAAGTCCATGCAATGCTTTAAAAACAAAAAGCAAAATTTTATTTTTAAAATTAACTTAACCGGTACCCAGTGAAGAGAAGAAAGCACAGGTGTGTTGTGCTCACGCTTTTTAATGCCAGTCAGTAATCTGGCTGCCGCATTTAGTACCAATTGCAAACGATCTACGGCTGTTTTAGGCAAACCCAGATAGAGCGGATTACAATAGTCCAACCTAGATGTTATAAAAGCATGAATAACAGTTTCAAGATCCTTCAGCAACACTAATCTGCTTATCAAAACACAGTGTGGAATCCAAAATTACACCAATGTTATTGACAATAGCCAAGTTTCCATCCACTTGTCAATCAAATTATCTGAAGTTTTGCCTGAATGTTGTGCAAAAATGAGTGGAAACACCTTAAAATGTCTCAAATCAATTCGATATACCAATTTGATCGCAAAACAGCATGTGACGTCATTACGCACAGGTTTTTATCCGCTTTAAAGCCGTTGGATGTAAAACACTTTCACCAGCTTCATTCGCATGAGTTTTTTTTTTACCGAATTTCAGATAATTCGATTGACAAGTGGATGGAAACTAGGCTAATGTCAGAAGACAGTTGTTCGGCCAAATGTGATTATTTCGGCTGAACTTTCTTCGTCACCTTAGATTTCTGTAACCTCAATAGGGAAATTACTGTTAAAAAATAAAAACCAATTCATCAGAATAGAAACAGGAGGAGAGGGCTTTCACAGCATTTGGGGTTTGGGTAGATATATACACACACCATTGAATGTCCTGGCAGCAGAGGAATTAAAACATTTAGAAAAACGCAGTGAATGATAAGATTTGTGGGAGTACAAGCCGGCACAGAGTCAAAAACCACATCAGAAATGGCAGCATCATAAATTTGAAGATTCACTGAAGAGAAAACATGTCCAAGGTGTGACCCTTCTGGTGTGTGGGCCCAGAAACAAATTGTACAAAGTTAAGTGAGTCCATAAGACATGATAAAAAATTATTTTAAAAAGTAAGGGTTTAAACTGCTTGCCATAGCTTGCATGTTGTCTAGACCGCTTTGTTGGTTTGCTAATAATGGGGGTGTTGTAGTTTGTGATCGCTTGCAGTTTAGGTTTTCCGCAGTGAATGGGTGTCTATAACAGTGACACCACATGTGCTTTTGTTTTGTTCATTGTCTGGTAACATGCTGGGCCATTGGAGAGCAGTAAATATCATGGCGGAAGCCCTCTGGCATCATGCTTTTACCACAGATGCTTCATTTCTCCCAGCTTGTCTTTCTGTGTCAATTGCCTCAATGTCTGGATCTTGTCAGAAGAGATGATTGCCAAAATATCAGATAATCGGTTGGTGCAACTGCAGTGATTGACAAGTTGACATGGTCTCAAAGTGTTTTGCTTTCCACATGTCAGAAATTTTGTTTTAGAAGTGTTAGGCTACAGCAGTTTTTGTTGGGTAGTTTGTAAAAGCATTGATTTTAGATGAGATACGAGAAAGGACATTTAATAAGATTATTAAAAGTCACCATGAAATCAAAATGGACAATTCCTTTTTTTTTTTTTTTGCAGTATAGATTATAAATGATTTATAATCTAAAATTTAAAATTATTATGTCCTCGTAATCTTATCGGATTTGTAATCTAATCTCGTTAATCAAAATAACTTCCCCTCTCTCTGGTCATCTCTTCTCTGATGATGTGTTTACTGACATGAGGGCGGGACAACCTGTCACTCACATGACATCATCACAGCAATTGCAAACCACAACCATCAAACGATAGTTCGAGAAGCTGCTTCACATGGATGTACGTCACAATAGGGAAGAAAAAATGATCGCAACTTCTGTTTCATGCTGACTTTAATTAGTTTAATATGTTTGAAACATAACTCTTTTTCAAACCTTGATATATGAATGTGAAAAGTTTTGCATAGGCTTCCAGTTCTTGTGTGGAGATGTCAAAATAAGGTTTCTTTGATCTTAAAAGCATTTTGAAACTCTACATTGGTTTAGAAGATATCAAATGCATGAGTTACGTGTTTAATCCTGGAGTTTTGCTTGAGACATAAGTGTTTCTTTCATAACTCACTTGACTGAACAAAAACAGATCTGAAAAGGTTTGGACGAAACAATTTCGAATGGAAAATTTGGATCGAATCAATCTCTCTCGTTTGTTTCAGTTTATCCTGTAGAGTCAAATAAACGTAACTGACGAAATAGTTTGGTGAAACACTACTAAACCTCCCAGCTAGTCTCTTCAAATAAGCCATGAAGTTTTTTGTATCAAGTTTTATCTTGTTCTCTTTGTCTTATTGTGGGAGGTGAGAATTTGTGTTTGTGAGTAAGAATGAAGATGCAGGGGCGGACAGTGGCGTACAGGAAGTTTTGCCGTAGCCATGAGAGGTGTAGTGCAACGCTGACAGGAAAGAGAGCAGCGACAGGTGGGCGGACTGAGGAGGAGAAGTACCACACGGGGCTTATGATATTATACTTTCATTTATTATACCATGGCTCAAAGTGAAAACAGATGTACTAATATTAGATTTTGTGGAAGGCCAGATTTTTCTAAGGTTTGTTTAAATTGTTGCAAAATCAGTCATTGCAATTGGTCGATGCCAAATGATTCACAGGCTTGGTTTTGCATGGAGCATATGGTTTTGTAAACCACGGTTGAAATACAGTCACTCATGAATGTTTAATTTATACCGTTTCATTTGTTAACATCTTTGTTTTATTTGGGCTTGCAGATTCTGCGTGTTATTTTGCTTCAGGATCGTAGTTACTCTGAGCTGTTTGAATGTGTGCTGTGTTGTTTTTCAGATTGTAAGTTATTTGTTTTTGTTTTTTGTTGTTTTTTTACATTTCTGACTGGAAAACAGTTCAGTAGAATTCAAAACTGCATCAAGAAATGTTCAGTAAAACATGAACAAGCTAGCCTTTGGTTATTATCTTGATATCTTCTGATTGTCATATTCGATAAAGAAGTCTGTCAAGAAGGCTTGACGCTCATATACACTCCTGGGCAAAAAAAAAAAAGAAAATAAGAAGAAGGGACAAACCACAAATGGCAAAATTTGTAGTGGTCTTTTGATGGTCTTAATCATTTTAATCCCAAATCACTGGTCAGGAAATTAGCATGAACTGCACAAATACTGTAGATAAAGTAACACGGAAAAGCCTTCCTCAACTTGCAGATAGCTTTTTACAGGAAGAAGTGTCAGCGTTGTTCCCCTCAATATTAATGGCTTCAAACTGTTCATAAGTAGTTGAAAAATGTCTCTCAGTTCGTTTGAGTTTAAAGGATTAGTTCACTTTTTAAAAAACTTTTGCTGATAATTCACTCACCCCCATGTCATCCAAGATGTCCATGTCTTTCTTTCTTCAGTCGAAAAGAAATGAAGGTTTTTGATGAAAACATTCCAGGATTTTTCTCCATATAATGGACTTTACTGGTAGCCAAACCGTCCAAGGTCCAAATGACAGTTTCAGTGCAGCTTCAAAGGGCTTTAAACGACAACAGACGATGCATAAGGGTCTTATCTAGCCAAACCATCGGTCATTTCTAAAATAAATAAGTAAAAAACAAAGTTTTATGCCTTGCTCTGTTCTGTGATGCGCGGTCGTCACTCTCCTGTTCGAACTCGTTCATCAAAATGAACGAATCTTTTTTTCGAGTCATTTCGTTCATTTTGTTCGTTGAATGAATGAAATGGCTCGAAAAAAGATTCGTTCATTTTGATGAACGAGTTCGAACAGGAGAACAGAGCAAGCCGAGCATTTGTGCTAATAAAACTTAAAGGGGTCATATAATGGTGCATGCACTTTTACAAGTTGATTGTACTGCAATGTGTGTTGGCAGTGCCTCTACACAACCATCATATAATGATAAAAATCCATCCAGTGATTTTGTTTTAATCTCCTTATATGTTTTCCCCTGCCTCAAATCGAGCCGTTCGAGTCTGTGACGTCACAAGCTCGCACGCCCCTCCCACGATGGTTGATTGACAGCAGCGTTTCAACACAGACCCGCCCTAGCTCGTGAGTGAGATGTCAATCATAGTTCGTCATTGTTTACACTGGAGCAGAATGGCGGCCGTCTAAGCGATTGTGGTGTTCTGTTCTTGGGTGTAATAAGCAACACAGCAGTCATTTTAATGTTCCTAAATCCGAACGCTGAAGACGCAGTGGCTGAGTTTTGTTTATGAAGGGATATTCGAGAGCAACGTCAATGCGCTCATGTTTGCGCAAATCATTTCTCACCAGACTGCTTTTTAAACGAGGCGAGGGTCAATATAAATCAGGTTTTGCTAAGAAGCTGCTACTGAAAAAGGAATCGGTACCAACTATTCGTGTTCCTGGACCTCCAAAAGAAGTGAGTGTAACGTTTTATTAATCTTTAATCTTTGCAAATCCCTTGCACGCTTCACGATGATTGTGGCTAATGTTTACACTAAGGGTGCATTACGGCATGCCATGTATTCTATGTAACGTTACGACGTTCTCAATATAATTCATAATCCCACGTTTATAATGTAAAACGCGTTATAGTTATGTGTTATTAAAAACTGTGTACGCAGGTGTTACAGTGCTAACGTAACAACAGGAATATCATGCAGTTACAATACTATAGATGTACTTAAAAGTTTTCTTAAAACATAAAACATTTTCATACTGCACTAAACATAAACATACAACAAATTCTTAGGTATCCTTCAACTACTGCTAGAATCATTACTGAAATGGCCTCATGTCAGTGTTTCAGTCACGATAGTTGTGCCCAACACTGAGATAACGTCACGCATCACTGACAAGCCTACATTTAAAAAAAAAAAAAAAAAAAAAAATAGAAATAACCTTTTTAGAAATAACTTTTAGAAATAACCGATCGTTATACTAGATAAGACCCTTATTCATCGTCTGTTGTCGTTTAAAGCCATTTGAAGCTGCACTGAAACTGTCATTTGGACCTTGGACGGTTTGGCTACCAGTAAAGTCCATTATATGGAGAAAAATCCTGGAATGTTTTCATCAAACACCTTCATTTCTTTTCGACTGAAGAAAGAAAGACATGGACATCTTGGATGACATGGGGGTGAGTAAATTATCAGCAAAAGTTTTTTAAAAAGTGAACTAATCCTTTAATGAGAGACCAAATTTTGCTCAAGGCCAAAACACGAGCTTAATGGACTTGATGGTCCATTCTTAAGCCACTACTTGGTTGTCTTTCCAATTTGGGCAGGAGCTTTGTCTTGTTGAAAAATAACATCTGATCACTCCTCTTTACTATAACAACTTTTCATTTGTGGGAAGCAAGTCATTCTGCAATATTCTCGTGTACTCCAAAGCATTAAATGACTCTTCACAGTGAAGTAGCTCCCCAATACCAGAGCTAAAAAAAGCTCCCACACAATGACACTCTTCCTCCATGCTTCACTGTGTAGACATGCATTTATCATTATATTTCTCAACATGCAACTTGTGTTTCATTGTGATTCATCACTCCACACACAACTTCCCATATTCTGACAGAAACTTAATTCTGTCTTTGATGTTTTTCTGAGACTGCAATTGCTTTTGAAGTAGTGCATTTGCTTAAATGTAGCTAATTTTCCTGACCAATAATTTGAGGTTAAGACAATTAAAAGCTTAGTTTAGCCATTTTGGGCTTGGTCTATTTTTTTTTTTGCCTAGGAATGTACAGCAAATTTGTTCATCATAGCATACTTGTACAGTACACACTACATTTAATACTGTATCCCACAATGCAATGCACTCGACCTGTCCTTTCTTTTCAAAGTGCCACAAATGAACCAGGTCTAGTTATTGGCTCATTATTGATATGACTAAACAGTATAGAAAAGGACACAACCAAATTTGTTGCACATTAGAAATGCACAAAATGAGGTCATGTGACAAACATAATAAAGTCATGTGCAGCATTTAATGCACAAATGCCTTGTGTAATATTTAAGGCCCCTTCAAGTTTCACTTCAAGTGAAATTGAAGAATGAATGTGTAATGTAATTTTGAACAAAATCAGGCCAAAATGAAGTTCATTTCGGGAGTTTAAAACATCTTGCCAAAGGAAACTTTCCGGAACAGCTCACACCTTCGAACTTCCATTGGTTCACGGCAATAATGTAATAGGTAAATGTGCGCAGAGGCTCCGCCTTCATTCCCTTCAAAATCTTTTCTGGTTCATTTCTTCCGTTCATTCCCTTGAGGCGAGGCGTCGTGAGTAAAAACATTAACACACTGGAGAGCTGCTTTATACTAGAAATGAAGTTGTAATTCTAATTGAAAGTTACACTGTTTTAACTTTTTTTCATGTTCAGTATTTTAAAGCTTCTTGCTTTTAAGCAATCTGTTCTAATGAAGTGTTATATAAATAAACTTGTCTGGAGTGCCGAATTGCAGAGCTGGTTACTTTTTAGTGGTTACTGGTTACCATTTAGTGAATGGTTGTGAAATAAGATAAGGAATAATCTACTATGTGTTGTTGATTTATTATATAGAAAATAATGCACAGCTGAGTTGGTAATGCTGCCACGGTGCAAAGCATTATTTTCTAATATTTCAAGTATTAATTATTCCACTTTATGGTTACCTCACTTCAGATGTTGTATTTCAAGACATTTGTCAGGTTTTTGTCCGTAAAACGTCTTGTAGGACTCATTTCTTACACATCTCATCCCATGCCTCCAATTCCTAAAACGTAAATTTAGATCTAGTAACAGAAGTTTGAGCCATTATTCATTATATGAGCAGACTAATGGAGTTATTAATGCAGTTATTAATAGAGAGAGAGTGAGAGATTAGAGATTGTGTGAATTACCTGAGTCTGTGCGTCTCTCAACAGTGTTCTGCAGCGTCTCTAATAATAGCAAAACTTTAAGTTTATCAGCAAGAACAACGCCATTATTAACTTTCTAGTAAGAAATGTCATGTAGCTTTTAAGTTGCTCAACTATTTTACTGCTAAAATCAACAGCCCCGTAGCATAAGAGATGTTTATATGATGTTTAATTTGAGCAAACAACACTTTTTTCAATTGTTTAGACTAACTTGATAGCTCGATAAACACATTTTTGCATATGGTTTGCATTAACGAGAATGGGAAAGCAGAGCATTTATGAAAACGGAAGGGGAATAAGGGAATGTAATTTGGGACTTGGGTTGGCTTTGACGTTCAAAGAAACCATGCGGCCAAATCCAGATTGGTTTCTCTTTCTTATACAAATCTGATGTTGTGCCTGCATCTCTGTGATTCTTTCCTCTGTCACTTTCTTTCTTATATCAGTGTGACACTAAATGTGCTTAATGTTTCCGGCAAAATAAGTCCTCTTTGTTCATAAGCTTTTACAGACTGCATACTTCTCTGGCCTTGCAAATCTCACTGGGCTCATTTCAATGTATCAGGCTCCACATATCTGAAGATTTTCAGCTGAGATACAGGATGTAGACACTGATGTCTCACAAACATTATTTATGAATATTAAGGGTTTGCATTGTGCTAGTGTCAAGGTTTTATCTCAAACAGAAACTGCCAGGGGGAAAAATACTAGAGATCAAAAATTCTATTAACTAAACAATAATACCATACATTTCTAAAAGAAAGAAAAATAACTGTACTACAAAAATTAACTAAAAATAAATAGATATTTATTTTTTCAGTTTACATTTTAATTTGAGTTTAAGTTTTAGTCATTTTTTTAGAAAATAACTCTATATTTGGCTTTGTATTTGTCATTTAGCAATTTAATTCAATTTAATTTTAACTTCAGATGATTTAATGCGGTTGCCTGCCAAAAGCAACGTTTTTTTAAAAAAATTATTTAAAGCCCCACTAGGTAGGATTTCCGTTTTGGTCAAACAACGACCCCTAGAGTCGCTGTGGACTACTTGTATTTAACGTTACTGTCGTAAATACCACTCACGCAGAGCAGTCTCTTCACTCACGGCCTGATCCCCTCCACCCTGTATACCGGTCCCTGTTCAGTTGGGTGGAAGTTGTAACGAGTGGAAATAAGGTGTGTCCCCTTTAAGAGCTGGGTGCGCCCTGTTAATAACTGTCGGCAGTCATATTGTATGTGCGCCTCAAACACAACGCGGTACAAATCGTCGGACATCAAACAAGCACAGCTAGCCTCCGAAGATGTTTAAGTTACTGAGGTAACTTGAGGCAAGTTGACTTGTTCATCAACAAGAACGCCAGGTGCTTTTTAGCTCAAATCAACGAGTGAAAGCTTGTCGAGTGATATACAATATAAGCAATATACTTACAAGTCCAACAGCATGTGAGGACGTGTTGGGGGAAGTGAGGTAGCCTATTGCCGTAAAGCAGTCGAATTTTGTAGTTCTTTTTGTGCTCGGGTTACTACCCGAACCATGAAGTTTAAGAGTACGATTAAAAACGCTACAGACCCCGTTAGGCTATGGCAGACGTGTCATTCAACCTATTGTAAGTCGATGTACCATCACAAGAGACTTGGAAATATATTATGAAGGTTGAAAAGTTACCTAGTGTTACTTTAATATTTATATATTTTAATTTCAGCTTTATTTCAATTAACGAAACAATTTTTAATAGTTTTAGTTAATGATAAAACACACTGGTTAAACACAAGTGAGAGTGAGAGTTCTCTCAAACATCATTCCTCACCTTTAAGGCTCATTTGCAATCTTTCATATGCAGAGAGTAAGCAAAAACTACTGAACAAAAAAAAAGAAAAGAAAAAAAACCCTCAGATGAACATAAACCACTAATTGTTTCCTCGTGTGCACAGAAGTGCAGTTGGCCTGCTCACATCGGCCAGATAGATGTGGCTCATCAGCACACAACCGACAGACCATATGAAACTCTCGGAGAGAAACTGGCTTGGTGTTAATGAAATGCTATGTTTAGTTATGACTCTCCGCACTATTAATTGCAAGTGATCAAATAAGTGCCACATTTAAGTGCTGTACAGTGAATAACTAAAAAGACAAATAATACAAAAAAACACATAGGATCAATTGTCATAATTTTTATGACTTTAAAGGTACAATATGCAGGATTTTTCGCCACCAGGGGTCGCTAACCTCTTACAATAACAAAGGCGTATGATGACGTATATTCCGCATTAAGCTGAATTATGGATCTGGTCGTCAATCTTATGGATCTTTTATAGATGAGTGAATAGATTGATGTTTTTAACATGACTGTGGTGTGAAGCAGGGCGCAATTGCTAGATGTATAACTTACGTTACCAGTGCCACGCGCAACGTGAGTCCCGCGGATATAAAGGAATAAGGACATTTCATTCTACCGAACTACACGCAAGTGCTTTAGTGAATTACTACTTTGGTAAAGTGAATTACTACTCACACAGGTCAGTTTACTAGACGAATGAAACTTGAGGTAACGCAGCGTGTTTCACTTGCTCTAACAGTTACACTATCACACTAAACGGCATTTGAGTGTGTTGGATGTTGCTAGTTAGGTTGTTTGTTGGCTGTATGAGACTAAGTAAGCTAGATCAACATTAGAATAACATACAGATCATATTCTAACATTTCATCATGTTGAACTAAATAACATTGATTAGTTTTATGTACATTTGCTCACCTGTCTAATAAAGTACATGCAACACTCGCGTCTCTGTCAAGTCGAAGTTAGTCGAGGACGTGGAGCTCTCGGCATCTCGAAAGATGTTGATCTTCGTTTTAGTCCTCTTTTTGTCTCATAAGCCGCTTTCCGACCGGAGGGACTTTTGCAGTTCCTAGAACCTAACGTTCCTATAACCTTTTTTTTCTTGTGTTCCGACCGGACTAAGTTGGGGATTTTTTAGTTCCTCAGACCGTAGTTCCTATAACTCTATAAGTACCTAGTCTAGAGCGAGGACTTTTTTTTGTTCCCTTTCCCTAGGTCTACGTTGATTGGTTCAATTTATAAGTTACGCCCACTGTCAACACATTTTCTTCACTGTTTGGAAGAGTAGTTCTTAGAACCGTTTAGAAGTGGACAGTTCCTAGTTCCTGTAACTACTTGGTCGGAAAGTGGCTATAGTCTGCTTGCCATGGTCCATAATGTTTAAAAAAAACAACAACAGCGTGAGCGTCCTGCTAGGCACAACGGGCATAACCCAGTTTAACTTCTGTCGCCATGGTTACTATAGCAGCACGAGCGCAAACCGAGGATAACGTGTATATGACGCCATTGACTGGCGACTCCCTCACCTCTGCTCTCACGCCCCGTTTCCTTGGTTAAAATCGCAATTTTCTCACGATTTACAATAGTTGGAAACATTTGGGTTATTTTAAGTAATCAACTAAACAAAATATATAACATTGGCCTAGTGGTTTTTGGATATTTTACTGCAAAAATCCTACATATTGTACCTTTAAGTTTGTGTGTCCAGACATATCCAACTTATCTCCATGGGTTGATTTGGTAATGATGCGTATCCATGTAGGCGTAGGTGCATCATCTCACTCTCCAAATAGGCGTCATGTCGAGTCGCGGTGCAGAACTCAATCGCACAGGAAAATGCCTAAAATCTTTGGACATTTGAACACCGTATGAATAATTCTGGCATTTCCGTCAGTTTTTATGTTAAGAGTGAAAAGACAATTTGAAATCTGATTTGAGCAGCCAGAGCGTCCAGACTGAGACGCATCTGTCAAAATCTTTGAAGCCGATTAGAAATAAATCAGATTTTTTTTTTTGCTGTCCGTCTTTCAAAAAACCCATCTGGATAAAATCTGGATATGCAAAAATAGATTTTTTGCTGGCAGGCTGCACATGACCAAACTGACTGATCTTTGGCCAACAAGTTAAGATCCTGTCACTTTTAGCTTATAGACTGCTGCAGTTTCAGAACCAGAAGCATGAGGACAAGGAAGTTATCATTGTCCTCATGCTTCTGGTTTCTAAAATGACGGTACTCTAAATTCATGGAGGCCAATTTAAGCCTTTTTACTTCTTGTTGCTATCTCTGCCGTTCTCGCCCACTCTTTTCTCGGATGGCAGACAGACTGTGCCACATAATCGCCGCCTTGTAACACTGTTACCAGCCCACTGGCATTTTCTGCATTTCTGTGTGCTGGCTGGCTTGATTTTAATACGTGCAATAAAAAAACCTTGTAATTTCTTTTATTAGTGCTTCTAGACCATAATAGCAGCAAGATATTTAGGACTACATTTGGATAGTCGTGTAGCATTTTAAAGTGCCCCTATTATGCTATTTTAAAGGTTTCTAATTTGACTTTGAATGTCTCCTTCAACAGGTTTACATGCATTCAAGGCCAAAAACCACTTTAATTTTCTCTGAATATACATTATACATCACCTCATTTCTAGTCTGAAAACGGTTTATTCAAAGATCCAGTCTCTCTAAACCCCTCCTTTCCAAGAGTCTTCTCTGCTCTGATTGGTCAGACGGCCTAGTCTGTTGTGATTGGTCTACCACTTGCATGTCAGAAACAGACGCCTATTACCATATCTAAATGTCAGATCCGGAGGCTTCCTCGGCACTTGATACACAATGATACGAACAGAAACGATGGCGTCTGTATTTCCGTATAAATTCCTGATCCTTTTGAAGTGAATCAAAGTGGATTCACAGCACTGAAAACAGCGTCTTCTCGACATGTCGATAACATGAACTAAGCTCTTCCAGTCTCAGCTTCAGCTACAGTGTGTGAGGGTCAAAGTAGACGCTGTTCGCTGACAGCCAATGAAGACCATAGACTGGCATTATGCAAATTTAATACATTGTTACTTCGGTATGTAACAAAAAGAAAGACTGGAATTACTGTCGACTCGGTTCAGCAGTTCAGAATCAATTCTATGTTTAGACAATAACTTTATTTGTTTGACTTTTGATCTTTAAAACATAGCAGACATTTTACATTCAGAAACAGCTATATTACATATAATTTTCTAAAAAGAATATTACGGCACTTTAAGAAAGTCAAGTTAAGTCAAGTCACCTTTATTTATATAGCGCTTTTAACAAAGTGACCTGTGACGCTGTTGGAATACAGAAATTATTGTGTCATATCTGAGCTTTATTTATTACTGCTGTATGCTTAAGCATTCATGATTATTGCTCATACTTAAGGATAGTGATTCGACCAAACCCCAGGTATTAAACTTGAGCTGAACTCGCACTGTTTGTTATGGAGATATATGATACTTCAAATTGAATCAGGTTTTTCTTTTCTGAGCTTTCAAACTTGATTTTTCTCATGGTGGATATAAAATGTGCCAAGAAATCTCATATACTGACTGGAGGGACTTCAGTCATATCTTATTACTATAATATCAGACACTTAAGGGTGGGCTTTTCTGACTTGGGCCAGTAAGTAACCACTTAACCACCCAAAATACCTTAGCAACTGCACTGACATGCTTAACAACCACTCTGAACATATTAGAAACATCACATCTGTTCGTATGAAGATTTACACCATTCAGAATGTGGGAACTTCACAGATTAAACGGGTGGATGGATTAAGTTAATGTGGAAAGATTGGATTCTTGAGACATCTGTCTCTCATTATAAGCCATTTGTAAGATCTCATTCAAACAGGTGTTTAGACAGTATGGTGAGTTATTAGTTTGGATCTGTATATGTTGGGCATCTCAGTTGAATCTGTATAATCCCCACACACACACAGCTAAAATGAAAACTTTACCATGCAAAAATAGAGCGCTTCTTTGTTCCTTTCTTTTGATTACGGTCCAAACCGGTCGGGTCGTATTGTGTTACACTACAATTCGCTGTACTGACACAGAATGTACTTGGCAACTCGGACCTTTTGTTTTGTGACTGCATTGAATCTACCACAGAGAGAACATAGGTGGTCTTAATGTTGGAAACTTTAACCTGTTTGTACTAATTGCACCATTTGTTTTTTTATTGCGTTTAGGAAAATTGTATGGGATGTTTAAATTGGATAATTCTTGTACTTGTGTTAAATCAAATAAAACAATACTAGTATACTATAGCTCACTCATTAACATTTCTATAACTTAGGTCTGTTATTAAAGGAAATTCTCCGTGTATAAAAACTGACATGGAATGACAAGTTTTGACATCTTGGCAGATCTGCATTACAATTATCCCTGTACTTTAAGATCATAGAAGTAATTTGAATATTTCTTGCGCATGTATCCGCTTGTCTTCAGTCTGTTAAGAGACTGTTTGACCAGTTCAGCCAGAGGTTGACTTTGATGTATATATACTGTTGATCTATTGCCACATCCTAGTTCATTTTTGTGTGTTCACTGTGTAAAATTTGTTGAAACGTCAAACTAAATGGTCCATGCTGCCCTGTAGTTGGCAAGCATTTATAACTCCCTTTTGTAAAGCTAAATCTTCTAGGATAAATACTGTTTAAAGGAATAGGTGATGCAAAAAATAGATTATACAGAAAGATCTACAGGTTTGAAACTATGTGAGAGTGAGTGAATAATGACAGATTTTCGTGTGTGTGTGTGTGTGTGTGAACTAGGCTATCCCTTTATAGGGGAAAAAAAGTCTTATTTTGTCCACAACTGTGACTCGTCACCATATGCAGTCATAAATGAAAGTTATTCAATGCAAACAGGGCTATTACACGATTATAGCATTCATTGCGCTTCATGAATCTCATGTCTTTTAGTAGATTCACTATTAGTCCATATTTGTGGCAGCTGTGCACTCGTAGCACTTTGGCCCTGGTTGAATCCGTTTGGTGTGTTTGTGGTTTTGGACGCTGGTTGGTCTTGTGAAACTGAAAAACATGTTAGCTAGATGAGAGGGCCCTACATCTTCAATGAACCCATTGTGGGAAGAGAGCAGAGGAGTCATGGTTCTTGTCCAGAGGCATTGAATATGAGTCTCTGTGTGTGAGAGAGAGAAAAAGAGAAAGTTAAAGTAATGCTTGTGACTTTGGGCTTCATTTTATTTGTCCCTGTCTGAAAGAGCACAAAACGCCTCATGTTGTGGTTCAGGAAGTCTGGACCTTTGGTTGTGCGCACTTCCTGAGTATTTTAAAGAATTTGAGTCGATCATTTGCAGCAGCTTGTCTGGTCTAGCTTTGTAAGAGCTACATTCATTTTTTTGAGTGAAACCTAGTTTTAGGCTATATCATGTCAGTCAGACTATAATTTACACTCTTAGAAACAAAGGTTCAATGACGTTCTACACAGAACCCTTGCATTCTTTTAGTTTTGAAGAAGCTTTATGCCTGTTACGTTCCGGCTCAAGGAAGTAACAAAAGAAAGGGTTCAGAGTCCAAAAATATATTTAACAATATATTTATTTAAGTCTAGGGGTAAATAATAAAGAAAAAAGTTGTTCAACAGTAAATAAACAAACAATTAAGAGAAAAACAATATGAAGGTCCAGCTCCTCAGCCCAACTCCAGCTCCGCGGTAGACAGAGGGCATACATCTTATATCCATCCACAAACTCAAGACAGGTGTGGATCCTTATCTGGCAACCTATCAAAAGAAAGAAAAGACAAACAGAAAAAACCCAAAACAAAAACTACTCCGTAACACCTCCCCCCTTAAAAAGGGAGAGATTCTCGTTAGAAACTCTACCTTATATAATTCTCAACCCCAGAACATACATAAGTATGAGGAACAAAAACAACCTTACCGGAGTTAACACCAAATCATTAACCATTACAACTTTCCCAACTCCCCACATCTCTTGGTTTCGAAACCAGCAATCTCCCGGCGCCTGGAGAAAGCAAAATTAAGGAATAGAAAACCAATAACAGGAAAGAGAAGAGGAAAACAATGGTCAAAAGACTTATTCTCCACCACATGGGGCACGGGACAAAGCGTCAGCTAAGACATTATCTACGCCTTTCACATGACGAATCTCCAAAGCATAAGGCTGTAAGAAAAGAGACCACCTAATAAGACGCTGATTCGGATTCTGCAGAGAGTGAAGAAATGTGAGGGGATTATGGTCGGTGTACACCACAGTGGGCATAGTTCCACAAGACACATAAACCTCAAAATGCTGCAGGGACCAGATCAACGCTAACGCCTCTTTCTCGATAGTCGAATAGTTGGTCTGATACGAATTGAATTTCCGTGAAAAATAGCTGACAGGGCGATCGATATCATTCTCATCAACCTGCAGCAGAACAGCTCCCGCTCCAAACTGACTAGCATCCACCTGAAGTTTGAATGGTTTATCAAGTCGAGGAGCTGTCAGAACAGGAGATGACGTGAGCAAACGTTTAACATTCTCAAAGGCGCTTTCACATTTTGGAGTCCACACAAATTTAGCCTTTGCTTGTAACAAATCTGTGAGCGGGGCAACAACAGAAGAAAAGTTGGGACAAAAACTCCTGTAATACCCAGCCATTCCTAAAAATCTCATCAATTCACGTTTAGTCTGAGGGCTAGGAAATTTGTCAATCGCTATTACTTTAGCACGTACAGGTCGCACTTTGCCCATTCCAACAACCTTGCCCAAGTAAGTCACAGTAGCCCTGGCAAACTCACACTTTGCCAGGTTAACTGTTAGTTTGGCATCTGACAAACGTTCAAACAGTGCGCGAATTCGGATAAGGTGTTGATCCCATGTGTCACTATAAACAACAATGTCATCCAGATATACGGCACAACCCTCTAATCCAGCTGTCACTCTGTTCATTAGACGCTGAAATGTAGCTGGAGCATTTCTGAGTCCAAAACTCATTACAGTATAAGAATATAATCCAAATGGTGTAATGAAAGAGGAAATTTCCTGTGCGCGGGCGGTCAAAGGCACTTGCCAGTACCCTTTGAGCAAATCAAATTTACTGACAAAAGTAGCTGATCCAACTTGGTCAACGCAGTCTTCCATTCTAGGCAATGGATAAGAGTCAGGTCTAGTTAGAATATTTACTCGCCTATAATCTGTGCAAAAACGCTGAGTGCCGTCTGGTTTTCCCACTAACAAACAAGGCGAAGCCCAATCTGAAAAGGAAGGCTTTGCTATGTTGTTTTCAAGCATATAGTTAACTTCAGCCTCCAATTTCTGACGTTTATCAAATGATACACGATAGAATCGTTGTCGGACAGGTTTAACATCGCCTACATCAATGTCGTGTTCAATCAAGTGTGTACGAGAAGGAGTATCTGAAAAGAGAACAGAAAATTCAGTCAGCATAGAATTTAACTCAGAACGTTGTTTGCAAGATAAATGTTTTATCCATCCTTCTAAATTGGCCAAGGTCTCAGAGTTTTTTAGACGAGGTTGTAAAATGACATCATCAGGTGGTTTCACATCCTGTTGTACGTCACCCGTTTGACTTAAACTAGCTAGCACAACTGAGGAAGGAATGACTTCAGGGGCAACATCACGAGAATAAAAGGGTTTTAGCAAATTCACATGGCACAACCGTGTAGGTTTCCTGCGCTCAGGGGTAGAAAGAATATAATTTTGATCAGACACTTTTCGAAGCACCGTGTAAGGTCCTAAAAACTTTGCACAGAAAGGAGAATCTGGTAAAGGAAATAAGGCTAACACCTGATCTCCTGGACTGAACATGCGAATCTCAGTCTTGCGATCAAACCAGCATTTCATCTTTCCCTGAGTCTTTTTCAACTTTTCTCTTGCCAATTCCCCAGCCAGGACTAGACGTCGACGAAAACCCTGTATATACTGAATCAGACTCTGTGGTGGCTCCTCCGGTAGAGCAGCTTTACTCAGTAGTGCCATGGGTCCTCGTACACAATGTCCAAAGACTAACTGATTGGGACTAAATCCCAAACTCTCCTGGATAACCTCACGTGTGGCCAACAACAACCAAGGCAACCCTTCTTCCCAATCACCTTTTAACTCAGTGCAATATGCCCTCAACAAAGATTTTAACGTCTGGTGAAAACGCTCTAGGGCACCCTGACTTTCCGCATGGTATGCACTGGATTTGTTATGTCTAATGCCAAGCTGCCGCAGAACCTCTTGAAACATATTAGATGTAAAGTTTGTCCCCTGATCACTCTGAACAACTTTTGGAATTCCAAAAATAGAAATGAACTGGGACAAGGCTTTTACAACTGATCGTGTGGTGATTGAACGCAAAGGAAAAGCCGCAGGATACCGAGTGCTCTGACACATCACGGTCAATAAGTAAACGCTACCAGACTTTGAAGGTGGTAAAGGCCCAACACAATCCACTAGAAGATGCTGAAAAGGCTGTTCCATAACAGGTATGGGATACAAAGGCACAGGTTTTATGGTTTGATTTGGTTTTCCAGTCAGCTGACAGATCGAACAAGTCTTAATAAACTGCCTTACGTCACTCTTAATACGAGGCCAGTAAAAGTACTGCAGCAAATGTTGGCTGGACCTTCCGAATTCTAACCAAAAAAACTTTGAGGACGAGCCCCCAATTGTTACGTTCCGGCTCAAGGAAGTAACAAAAGAAAGGGTTCAGAGTCCAAAAATATATTTAACAATATATTTATTTAAGTCTAGGGGTAAATAATAAAGAAAAAAGTTGTTCAACAGTAAATAAACAAACAATTAAGAGAAAAACAATATGAAGGTCCAGCTCCTCAGCCCAACTCCAGCTCCGCGGTAGACAGAGGGCATACATCTTATATCCATCCACAAACTCAAGACAGGTGTGGATCCTTATCTGGCAACCTATCAAAAGAAAGAAAAGACAAACAGAAAAAACCCAAAACAAAAACTACTCCGTAACAATGCCAAACAAGTTATTTTAAGGAGAAACGTCTTAAGTGATTGCATAATACTGAATGTTTAACATGTTAAAGTGTGTTTACAAGCTGTTTCATAATTAAAAATTTAAAACTAAATCCATATAATGATCCCATGATGGAATCCCTAAAAGTTTTTTTATATACACTACCGTTCAAAAGTTTGGGGTCAATACGATTTTTTATTTTTTTTAAAGAAATTAATACTTTTCTTAAGAAAGGACTCATTAAATTGATCAAAAGTGACAGTAAAGACATTTATAATAATGCAACATATTTATTTTTTAATTGAATGCTTTTCTCTTGAACTTTCAAATAATCCTGAAAAAAATGAATCACGGTTTGCACAAAAATATGAAGCAGCAAAACTGTTTTCAACTGTGATAATAATCATAAATGTTTCTTGATAATCATATTATAGTGATTTCTGATGGATCATGTGACACTGAAGACTGGAGTGATGATGCTGAAAATTCAGCTTTGATCACAGGAATAAATTACACTTTACTATATATTCACATAGAAAACAACTGATTTACATTAGAATAATATTTCACAATATTACTGTTTTTTCTGTATTTTTAATCAAATAAACACAGCCTTGGTGAGCAGAAGAGACTTCTTTTAAACACATTAAAACTCTTACCGACCCCAAACGTTTGAACGGTAGTGTAGATATGAAGCTTCATTATTTAATTATTTTTTCAAATTAGATCAGTTCAAGTTCAAGTTACTTTATTTATACCCGAAGGTAGATTTTGTTTGCAGTAGAGTCACACATCATCACATTTCACACATCATCACATTTCCACACACCATCAAAAAGTTCTTATCTGTCAAAAAATAAAATAATCCATAAACATATGTAAAAATTTGTATGTAAGATACAAGTACAAAGGATTTAAATACATAGGTATGATTTGTTTGTAATAGACACGTATAAAAACTAAAACTAGAGGAATAGAATGTATATTACAAAAGACAGAATGAACGATTGTGCAAAATATAGCTATAACTTATTTTTCAATGTAATGGCAGCAGGAACAAAACTGTTTTTGTGTCTTTTTGTTTTACACCTGGGGATCATAAACCTACGCCCGGAGGGTATAGCTGGAACTCTGTGTGCAGTATAGAGTGCACATCGTTTTTTTTGTGTGTTTTTTTATTATAACTTCCCCTGCCTCTTGCAGCGATATTCCTTCTCTTCTCTGGTGACGGGTTTACTGAGGGCGGGACAGCCTGTCACTCACATGAGATCGACCAATAGCAAACCACAACCATCCAATCAATTCCCCATGAACAAAATCTGTTTAACTCGCGACTTAAAACCTCTGGAATGTCTTTCCCTTATTGCAAGTGCATTAATGTACACACAATTTTTGCTTGTTTAAATACAGACTAAAGGGAAAGATGAAATTATTATCTGTGGTACTCGACAGAATGATACAGATGCTGCCAATGAGATTCAAATTGTGTTGATGCCACAACATTTGAATAGCACCTTGAATAAACTATTGTTTTGGTCTAGACAGTAGTTGCTAGTTCACTACTGTATAATTCGGTCAATAAAGGGTTTCTGGAGAGGAAATGCTTCAGGCTTGAAAAATCTTGTGACAGAAATAGATTAGTCAATAATTCCAGGTGATCAACGCATCATGAAACGGGTATGTAGGGGTGAGACCAGTGTGTGGAGTGGAAATCAGGACTGTGAGAGTGTTTATCACTTTGATGCAGTTTATCAGCCAAACACAACACCAGTGTGAAAGCCTTCTCTTGACATGTACGATTGAAAAGTCTGCTGTTTATGCACTTAAATTGTGGTCCCTGATATGACCATCATTCAATTTAATGATTGCAAAGTAAATGTACAAAAATTGCTGAACACTGTTAAGACACTGTTAACAAAAAAGACATTGTTAACAAGGCTGTTTGTGGAGGAATTTGGACTAGTAAAATAGGTGGAATGAGCAATTTATCATCCTGGTGGTGGATATACTTGCTAAAAGATTATTTTGTCAACTTGAGTTGGCATAGATAATTTGGGAGCAGACGTCGCAGTTACTTGACTGCTGTTGTGAGTGCATTGTGGTGGCAGAAAAACAGTGGTAAAAAGTGGAGGAAAACGGGCAAGTTCACGGATGAAGAGAAAAAAAAGGACATTTTGGATGTCATAATCGAGATGCAAAAAAAGATTAACTTTATTTTTATACAATACTGTAATCGAAGATGGCCAGTTTGAAGCAAAGCGCAGACGTTTATGGTTGCAAGCCATTAAATGTAAAGAATGAACTGAAGAGATCTGTGACTATAACCCGACCATTAAAGCATGAATTTGAAGTAAACGAAATATCTACATAACATACAGTTACAGCATATAATGATATTTAAAGGTGCCATCTGTCAAAAAATCAATTCAAACTCCACATATTCCATACCAGATGGGGGCAGTATACCTCCAGAAAGTTGGCCTACTCTAGTCTGTTTTTTAGTTTCAGGTTGTTAATCTTCTAAAACCGTCAAATAGTCCGCTTTGTCCCGCCAAAGCCTATTTTGATCGGTGAGGGATGTAGACTAGAATGACTGCTGTCGCTGCGCTTGACAGGGCGCGTTTACGAGCAGAGAGAGAGAGAGAGAGAGAGAGAGAGCGCGCGCACTCTCACGTCTTCAAACAACACGAGAGCGGTCCTGTTCTCTTTCCCTCGCGCATATTAATCAAATCAATTGACACGATAGTAAGACCGCAGTTTCACGTGGAGCATTTGGAGATTTTTAGAGATTAAAGAGATACAAGCAGTGCGAGTTATTCGTGTGTTGCAGTTTGGCTGGTGGTTATGTATGTTGCCCACATACCGCCTCCCATGGCCGAAACTGGTATTACAACACCTGACGGGCCGGGGCTAGTAATGCTAATGCTAATTTAGGTTGATATCTCTGCAACACTATAACTTTTCATTTTTTTAATGACATCATCGCCCTTATTTCTTCTCATTCTTTTGATGCGTGTAGCTCATTTTTTGGATATTTTTACCTCAATTATTACACATGGCACCTTTAAACCTATAACAATTTTCCTAGATAACAACATTTAAATTATAACATTTTGATCTAACAATTGTGTATTTGTTGACAGCCACTGAAGTATAAAAAGGTAATTTTGAGTTTATATCACAATTCTGAGGAAAAAATGGCTGAATGTCGAGTTTAAATCTCGCAATTTTTAGGGTAATAAAGATATAAACTCAAAATTGCCTTTTTAATACTTTTATTCAGTGGTTTTCATAGACTGCTACTGCAGAACTGTCACTTTCTGCCATCAGATAGGCTCCGGCAAAAAAACATGTCGTTCTTTAATACACCCACATGGTCTATTGATGACCTCAAAGCTATTAAACATGACTCCAAACTGAAACCATTGAGTACAAGTTTTGATTTGAGGTTTTAATGTGTATGCTTTTATGACGGGTAATAAGTGGAGGAACCTGTAAAGTTGCATGTAAATGTTTTTGTTTGTTTTCAAGTGGCCTATTGTAACAGAACAGAGATATAGCCCTGCTTAAATACAACAAACACATTCTATTTATTCAGTATGCTGAGGCCTAGAGGGCTGAACACTTAGACAGTAACAGTTGCACTAAAGACGCTTAATGACTCTCATGCAGCTTCTATTACATTCCAGGATTTAAGACATTAAAGGATAATTCTGGTATTTAGCACTTTGAGTCTATTTTCTAGTTTGTTTTGGATGAACTAGAGTGGTGGACTTAGAAATGTTGACGATGGGTCCTGTCTCGACTTTTTGACTATTTTAGAATCGCCTCTGAGCGCTTCAGAGTGGCTGTCTATGGGCATGCACAAACATGTCCTTAAAACAACCCTTAACATTCGTTTTTAAAACTGTGCAACTCACCGAGTGGTTAGTTGTGTTCGTTGATGATTAAAAACAAATATATCGGCGCAATGTATGCTTTCAATCCGTGTTATTTACTATAGTAGAACTATATTTTCAGATACCTCACAACCGCGTATAAACTTCCGCTGGATATTTGAGTCTGAAGCGTTAGCACACTCCCGACCACTTGATGGCGACAACCACTTTGCCGCAGTTGCTCTGCTCACGCTAGCCTTCTGAGAGACGGAGAACCGAGCGAAAAGACTACAACCAAATGTAAACAGACCATTTTCTGTTTCCGATAGCTCAGTATTATCAATGAGCACGGAGTCCTTCAACAGACATCAATGGAATTTTAAAAAAGGGCAAATAAAACACGACAGAAACTGTATTTCGCTACGCTACTTGTTTTGGAACATCAACGAACACCACTAACCACTCGGTGAGAGTCACAGTTTTGAGAGCTAATGTTAAGTGTTGTTTTAAGGACATGTTTGTGCATGCTCATAGACAGCCACTCTGAAGCGCTCTGAAGCGATCCTAAAATAGTCAAAAAGTCGAGACAGGAATTTCTAAGTCCACCACTCTAGTTCATCCAAAACAAACTACAAAATAGACTCAAAGTGCTAAATACCGCAATTATCGGTATTGTGAAGCTGTATTATGTTTTTTGTGTGTTTTTAGTGATTTAGAAGCTATTTTTTTAGGTTATAAAAAGTTTACATAAATCCTAAACCTCATACAGTTATTACATTTTGCATTAAAAAATGTATCTTATTACTTTAATGCAAATAAATTATGATATTTTATTCAAATCGTGAAGTGTTTAAGTAATTATGCGAAATGGTAGAACATGTTGCACTGCCTTTATTTAATTTTTTATTTAATAATCACTTTTTTTTTTTTTTGGGTGACATTTGTCCCAGATGTGTTCTTTGTGAGTTTATTATATTTTTATGATTTGTTGTTTTCATCTAGATGATGTGTCGGCAGAAAGCAGCACAGGGTGTCCAGACAGGCTTTCTTTAATGGAGGTGCGCCTCCAAGCACAGGAAGATGAAATAACGCTACTGAAGTCCTCATTGGCCGACGCCTTACGCAAACTCCGCCTCCATGATCAACAGATACCCCTGCTTAAGCAGCAGCTGATTGCTGGTAAGAGGTTTGTTAATGATTTCAATGTGCTACTGTAAAGATTTGCAACAGGTTTTAAATGTATTGCTGCAGATTTTATCGCATTGTTTGTTTTTTTCTAAATTAAAGTTGTTGTATAGAGACTTCATGCAAACGTGTTTGTGTGTGTGTTACATCAGTGAACCCTGCCGCAGCCCGAGTGTTAAATCATTCCTGTTACGTGGATGGAATCTCGAAACCTTGCAGACTGTCTACCAGCTCTCTTGATGGATGTCACCAGACATTCAACAGGTACAGATGACAGTGTTATTTACTTTAATAATTCTCTTAAAAGGTAACACAGCAACATTATATGTTGAGTTATAGTACAAGGCTGATTAACAGAAAGCACAGTCAACTCACAGTCACACAGTTATTTGTTAAAATAAAGTAAACTGTCATCTTCAAATGAAATGCAGTAACATCTTGCTGAAGTTGCAGATATGCTTGACGATACTGAGAAGAGAAAAGCTCTGTGAAAAACAGTCTGGCTGCCCACATGTGTTTAATACAAAGAAGCAGAGCAACATTCCTTGGCAAACTTCACATTTGGGACATTGTGGGCACTGGGCAGCATCCAGGGAAAAGGGGAAAACTGAAAAAAAATGTGTTTATTATCATTTTTGGTTACTACAGTCAGTGAGATTTTCTTATTTGTATGTCAGGAAATGTAAATTACAGTTGCTCTTTTAAGTTTACCACAGGCCTGCGTTATTGTATTGTGATTAGTTTGAACTGTGCCTGAAAGGTTGTAGGCTTAAAGGGATACTCCACTTTTTTTGGAAATAGGCTCATTTTACAACTCCCCCAGAGTTAAACAGTTTTACTGTTTTTGAATCCATTCAGCCGATTTTCTGATATTTAGAAGAATATCAGTAAGCAGACAGTTTCTGGTCTCATTGACTTCCATAGTATATTTTTTTCCTACTATGGAAGTCAATGAGACCAGAAACTGTCTGCTTACTGATATTCTTCTAAATATCAGAAAATCGGCTGAATGGATTCAAAAACGGTAAAACTCAACTGTTTAACTCTGGGGGAGTTGTAAAATGAGCCTATTTCCAAAAAAAGTGGAGTATCCCTTTAAACCCTACTAGGACTGATCCTTGAGTTATTGCCATGGTACCATTGAACAAGGAACTCCGGTTCCAGTACCACTGGCTAGTGACCAGGGTGGGAAATTAACTTTTTTGCCCACCAGCCACAGTGGCTGGTGGATGCCCAATTTTACCAGCCAATTATATTTTTTACCAGCCACTTTTCCCGGAATTCAAATTTATAAAGTATTATTATACACAGTAAGTACAGTGCATGGACTGTTCGACGGGAAGGTAGGCTAACCATTCCCTCGTTTTCCCTTCGTCATTAATGCGCCACTTGTTCGAAAAGTACCTTCTCTTTTTATTTACTTCGCCCTCAACAGTTTGTACATTCATACTGCTGACTCTACGGCGGGCCTCTTAAAGGGATAGTTCACCCAAAAATGAAAATTCTGTCAGTAATTACTCACCCTCATGTCGTTCCAACCCCGTAAGACTTTCGTTCATCTTCGGAACACAAATTGAGATATTTGCTATTAAATCTGAGAGCTGGGTCACTCCTCCATAGGCTTCTAAGGGATTGAAACTTGACAGCCCCGAAAAGTTCTTAAAGAAATCGTTAAAAGAGTCCAAGTGACTACAGTGGCTCAATCTTAAGTTTATAAAACGACGAGAATACTTTTTGCGTGCAAAAAAACACAAAAATAACGACTTTCTTTAACCATCTCTTCTCTTCCGTGTTTTTCTCCTAAGCTGTTGACGTAGTGTAACAGCGCAGCGCTTCTGTGTTATACGTCACATGTAGGCTCACTATTGGCTGACGCTGGTCATGTGTGTGATGCGTGTGACGTTCAACCAGAAGCGTTGCGCAATAACACTACGTGAAATCTCCAGGCCCAAAGAGAATACTTGAATGAAGTCGCTATTTTTTGTTTTGTTTTTTGCGCTCAAAAAGTATTATCATAGCTCGATAAACTTAAGATTGAGTCACTGTAGTCACTTCGACTCTTTTAACGATTTCTTTAATAACTTTTCGGGGCCGGCAAGTTTCAATCCCTTAGAAGCCTATGGACAGTGTTGTGCCTGAACGCGTTCAATGAACGATAGTTCATGAACTCGTTCATATTTTGGGCGAACGTGAACTGAACGTACTGAATTACTGCCGGATGAACGTTAATGAAAAACGCGTTCATTCTGGTGTCTGTGAACGCACGCTCTCTCAGTTTAACTTCGTTCAATAGGGTGCCAGATTTCTATAGAGCCTTTCAGGCGAAAACCCGGCTAAAACACACCGTAAGCGTAAACAGGCCTTAATATGTAGCGAAAAAATACCCAATCTGGCAACATCAGCCACCAGTGTCACACGCACCGCCGCATGCGTCATCAAAACAAAAAGCCGCATGTAGTCGACAAAGCAGCGAGCGAGGAGGCGTCGTATGATCATTTAAACGAGTTTTATGACAAGGTAGGTGAGGATGGGAAAAATCTTACATTTCTGTGCAAACTTTGCAAGTCGATAAAATAATTGCTGTCTGTGGTTGTATATGGGCTGTGGCAATAATAAAAAAAAAGAAGCTCGCAGCAACATATGGACTATGAACTAGAAAAAAAGAACTATGAACTAGTTCATTTTTTGAAGTATGAACTATGAACTGAACTAGTTCATTTTAAAATTTGTGAACTGAACTTTGAACTAGTTCATGTAGAAAATGAACTTTCCCAACACTGCCTATGGAGGAGTGATCCAGCTCTCAGATTTAATAAAAAATATCTTAATTTGTGTTCCGAAGATGAACGAAAGTCTTACGGGGTTGGAACGACATGAGGGAGAATAATTACTGACAAAATTTACATTTTGGGGTGAACTATCCCTTTAACACCTGGTATATGTCGCCACATTTTTTACATTTTCCTTTCGTCTGTACCTCAGCTCAGCCATAAGTGTCACGGTCCGTTGAAAAACCAATCAAATTAGTTACTCGACAAAAGTGCATTATTTTTACTTAGCAACAGCATTCTTTGACAAAAGCTGTCCAATCCGTTACAAGGAATGTTTTAACCAACAAAACCAATAAAATACGTATACGTTATACGTAACCAACAGGGGCGTTGCTAGACCCCTTTTACTGGGGCACGTGCCCCAGTATAAATCTGCTGTGCCCCAGTAAATCTGAAGTTTGAGTTTAACAATTTATTTTATTTGTCAGTGTATTTAATAGAAATTATATTATAGGGTAAAAGAAATTATCTATTTGCAACGCAGTAATAAACCAATCAACGCTTGTAAAAGCAACGCAGTTTAACCGAAACAGAAGCTGACCCGCGCGACAGAAATCTGCGCGCGTCTGTGTTTCCTAGCAACTGCAGCGCACACACACATCTGAGCACACCGAAGTTCGGTGTTGGCACTGAAAACATGATGAAACAAAAGTTTGTAAATAATAATAATAATAATAATAATCGTATTTAAGTAAAATCGAGTCAGAGTCAAGTGATTGACCGTTTTGCCTAAATGAAGCAGGCGGTACAGTTTAATGCTCAAAAAATGAATCAACTTATTTTGGACTTGGCTGGGGAACTTTGTTTTCTTGTAGAATATACATGCTCTTTATTTTATAAATATTCACTCATATATTAACTCTTTATTGATTTATTGAAATGTAAATGTAATTTTTTGAAAAATATATAGGCTAATTATTCATTATTAACATTGTGTAATGTAGAATGCAAATTTTCAAGAAAGTTTTCTCTCCTTTTTCTATTTTCTAAAGTTTTCTATTTTCATATAACGTTACATGTATATTCATGTAGCCTATGCCTTTTATGCCACAAAAAAAAAAATTCCTGTAACATCATTTTAAAGCTATTGTTATCCAATTTTTGGCCTTCAGACACCTTAAAATGCACATATGTAAGTCAGAGAAATCCAAATTTTCTCAGGGGAGCATGCCCCCGAACCCCCCAAAGATAACAAACTCCGCAGCCTGGTGTTTTTGAAACAAAAACCCCTACATGCAGCACTTTATAGCTCAGAAAATAAACACATTGTTGTGTTCTGTAGCCTACTACTTTAATTTTGTGTGATAACAATAAATCATTCTTTTGGATATAAAAATTATATTTTAAAGACTTATCGGTAAGCCACGCCCCTATTTAGTTACTGTTGCTATCTCAGAAAAAAAATGGGGGACCTGTGCCCCAGTAGGGCTTAATGTCTAGCAACGCCCCTGGTAACCAATAAAAATATGTTTTACAATCTACCAGCCACTGTGGCTGGTATACAAGGCAAAGTCACTAGCCACTTTGAAAAAGTACCAGCCATTGGCTGGTGGCTGGTGCTAATTTCCCACCCTGCTAGTGACAAGTAGTAATGAAAGGAATAGTTCAGTCATAAATTAAATTTCTGTCATCATTTACTCACACTCATATTGTTCCAAACCGTATGACTCTTCTGCTGGAAACAAACAAATGCATCAAAAGAATATCTAGAATTTTGCCATTTATGTTTAATATATTAATACTCCCAGTTTCTGTTAATAAAGTTTGAGAATAAGCAGCTTGTCATAACTACAGCAAAAATGCCAAAAATAACTTGGCTTACAGTAAATGGGGAGGCCTTCAAATAATGTGTTGGACAACAATATCAACGAATCAGAAAGGTTAAGAACCACTGCCAAATTACATTAAAGTAGTCCAATTGAATTTTTAGCAGTTTTTTTAAGTCACATGATAGCTTTGTGTGACAAACAGGCTGAAATTTAAGTTGCTCTTGTTTGTATTGAGTTCAAAAATAGTGCATCAAATGTCTATGCTTCTCTCCGATTGGTTCATTGGTTCTCTGAATGAGAATTAGGACTATTTTCAGACAATTCTGGGTTGTTGGAGGCATAGAGGGCATGAGCCCCTGCCCCTTTAATTGCTAAAAGTAATTGTGGTGCCCCCCGAAATGTGATTTTACCCCAATGTGTTCCATGAAAAGAAAGTCATAGATGTTTGGAACAACATAAGAATGAGTACATTTTTTGGGTTGTTGTTCACTTTAACCAACAAGTAGCATTTTTTCCCCCCAACAGGCAGCATTTTGAGACAATGTTAATCTCAAACACAATTAAACACTGTTTTGTTTGTGTATCTTTAGCCATATCTCAAACACAGCTGAAAATGGGGAGGGCGGGGATAAAACCATTTCCAACCACAAACCGAGCACTAGTGACATGTGCACACAGACCGAACCGTGGATCCCAAAACAAAATACCGTCCAGCTGTCCCTGACACGGACCATCCAGAGTCTCTCCTTGGAGGATGCATTACCTGAAGGCATCCCTATCTCTGATGAAACCCCGACCAAGCACAGGGGAGAGGAAGACGGCGATGAAGACCAAACCTGGAGATCCCTTGTAGAAGACACCATCCAGCCCACCACAGTCAGAACCCTCCAGCAACAACTGAGCAAAAGCAGCGAAGACAGTCAGGGTTCAGGCCCTCAAACCCCAACGTCCTGCTCGCCGGCACCCCCAAAAGAGCCGACCTCCGTCCCACACGGAGGCCCACTCTCCTCCATTAAGGAGGATGAGAAAACACTGTGCGTTAACCCCCGAAAGTGGAGTCAAGCGTTGGCTGGCTGCTTGAATTCACTGCCTCTGGTTTTGGTTTTAATCCTAACACTAATGCTTGCGTTGCTGCACAAACCTAAGTTACAGCTTGTTGAGCCGGTTTGGGCACCCAGATTGGGCTTTATTTACATGCAAGCATGAGTGGATAATCATTAGGAGCAGTGCAGGTCAGCTCTGATTTTACTTGAGATGTTAGTGCATCAGTTTTAGGGTACGAGTTTTTGACAAAGTTTCGAGTACAGAAGAAACAAAAAAATCCCGTTCACAGGGATCCGGGAAAACGACTAAAAACACTGTATTATTCATTCCAGGCCTGTAGTTGGCGATGTTACTTGAAAGAAACACTATTCACCTGCGAACATTTGCACTTTTCTACATGATAATATATATTCAGGAAAACTATTATAAGTATTAAAGTACATATAGTAACATGGATCCTGTTTATTTAAACTGAAATAACATTGCAAAAGATATTTTTAAAAAGCATAACTTTTTGATTTATGATTATGGATTTGATCTACAGTTTGAGCTACAGTAATGTATCGGTACTTTAGCAATACCAGAGACACAGATGTTTGTATCCCTAAGGGCACTTCAGCATGACGAATTTGACTGTATTATTGCACTTCTGGCATTCATTCGTCTCTTTTAAAGAACACAGCTCTGTGCCAACAGAGTTTTACATTTGTTTTTGGATTCAGTTCATGCTTTGACTTCTTTGGAAATGCATTGTGATTTGTTGGGGCAGATGTCAGAGTTCTAGTACTTTTAGCTTTTAGTTTTTAATAGGAAAGGAGTGGACAGTTGGCAGCAAGTGTTTGTTGATTTAGCTAAGGCATGCTTGTCCGTTATTACGGTTGCAAGAATAGTGCATCATTCCTCAATAAACGCAGCTGTAATATTGTGTAATCGAGACCCGTCGACTCCCCTTCAGGTGAATCCTGAACATAAGAGATCGTTTTTAAACTGTAAAGCTGTCAGTGTGACAGGAATGTCAAAATGTCTGAGTATATATGTCAGAACAGCTCCCGGGAATCTTGGCTGTAACACGGTTTTGCAGAAACACAAAAGCTCATGATTGAACCATGCTGGGGCATTAAAATCATACTAACCCATCAAATAATCTCACTTAATCTTATAAATAAAGCAAATCTCTTGATTCATTGACTGATTGATCTGCATGCATGCTTTGGGTGGTCTTTCGGTGTGTGTAAATGTCTGTGTGACTTCTGTACTTCTTGGTTCCCACAAATGGAATGTTATAATTCTAGTGGGTGGATTTTGTTTTATGTAAACAGCGCTTTATAGATAGTTATGTGCCGTCCCTTCTAGGTATCCTTGCATGGATATCGAGGTTATCGAGTCCACGCTTCGTGATGCTGGAGTGTTACGGCAGATTGTTTCGCATCCGAGCACCAGACAAAAACAATAAACAATGCATGCTTCGTTAAAGATCCATGCTTTGTTTAGTTTCAGCATGAGGGAACAGTTAAAAATGTCTTAACGTGACCAGTCAGTGTATGTAAATATGCTGTAAGAATGTTAAAGTGGTTTATGAAATCTCAGAGCCTGGCTACCCAGAATTAAATACTACATTATGAACTGAACAGTGAACAAGATGATGCAAGATTATGTTGACAGAAGGTTGAAAATGACCTCAGATTCTTGAAGACCATTTCAGATGGTGGTCTGCAACGTATCACTCTTCTGCCGGAATAGCACTGAATGAAAACAATTGTGTGTTTTTTAAAAACATTTCGTGCAGATAGAGTCTGAAACTATGCTGTACCATGGACCACACTGGCACGGTTTTGAAAGTTCAACGCATGACAAGTTCCATGCATTGATTAAATAGACACTGACCATATGTTACAATTAAAATTATGTTAGGAAACAGAATCTACCTTGTTTAAACTGTATATTATTATTGTTCAAGAAAATATACAACATGCACATACACATTTTATTTAAAATTTCTGTCATATATGTATATATATATATAGATACACATTTTTTTAAAATAAGTCTCATGCTCACCAAGGCTGTATTTTTTGGATCAAAAATAAACTAAAAACTGTAATATTGTGAAATATTATTATAATTTAAAATAATAATAAAGAATCTATTTTCATAGATTTTAAAATGGCACATGATTCTTCAGAAATCATTCTAATAAGCTGATTTGAAGCATTTCTTTCATGTCAAAAACAGTTAATATGGTTGTTGATACTTTTTTCAGAATTCTTTGAATAGAAAGTTCTAAAGAACAGCATTTATTTGAAATATAAATCTTTTTTTAGCTTTATAAATGTCTTTACTGTCAATTCTGAGCAATTTAATGTATACTTAGTGAATAAAAAAAGTATTCATTTATTTAAAAAAATATATATATATATATATTACTGACCCTAAACTGTTGAATGGTAGAGTAGATATGTTGGAAAATGAGACCTAGATGATTATAAATGAGTTTATTTTTAAATAAATGTTATAAGACATGTGTGCATTATCTCTAAATTAGCAGCCTGGCTTATAGAACGTTTTATCGCTAATTTTGACTACCATAAACAGTGTGTTAAAAGTGTGTCAGGCTTCAGACTTATTTAAGAGTGGACAGCCCCCTTTATCAGCGGCGTTTCACTTCTCTCTCTGTCACCGCAAGTATCATCATTGATCACATGACCACAGTTATTTCCTGTTTCATGTAGCTTTTATTGGATGTCTCTAAGGGTATTCAGAAGAACAGGAAATAGGGCGTGCGAGAGGAAACAATCCCTCAGTGAGCACAGACTCATACTCCCTCACACAATAAGTATATGGGGAAAATTCACTGTGACTCAAAAGTGGCATTTACTCTGATTTCTGATTTATTTGCATGGTTTTCTTGTGTGTGTGTCTGCATGATTGAATGATTCTGGGTGATTGTGGGAAGTGGGTTTAATAATAGGTGCATTTGCATGCTGTCCAAACTTGATGGGAAACTCAAATCACTCTAAGCACGTTCTGTGACGTTCACGTTAGCATGCTCGTATCTACATTGATTAATGCTTGCACTCTGTGAATCTGATTTCATGCCTCATGGAGTAACTGACTAATATCTCTTCTTGAAAAGCAGGGTCAGGAGGAACAGTGAGAGAAGTAAGGACTCCCAAGACAAGACCAAACTGCGGCTTTCTAAGAAAGCGGCCTCCTCCACAAACTTACTCACACGGTCTCCAAGTCTGGAGAGGTGAGAACTGCTTTTTTTTTTAGTTCAAGCATGCTCTGAACTTATCACTTATCATATGGCAATATTTCAGAGTAAATAAGTTAAGCTCTATCAGCGCAATCTATGATGCTGTCGATTACCACAGAAAATCGTTATGACTCATCCTTCAGTTTATAGAAACAACAGAAAGATTGTTGTGGTAATGCAAATACAATAGATATCTTTGGAGCAAGTCTATCAGGTTTGTAAAAGAAAAACAGCGATGCTCTTATTGTTCAAGCATTTACAATGATTCTGTTATTTAAGTTGTAAATTTGTCTAAATCATCCTGTACAGTCGGTGAAGTTTGCTCCATGTAGGATTGGTTGTGTTATGTCCGTCGTTGCTTGGATATCATGTAAAAGGTTACTGGGTTTACCAGGTTTTTCAAGTTTTATCAGTTGGCCCATTGGAGAAAGGTGTGCAACCCCTCAGGCAATATGCAAGGCACCTAGTATCTCCATTGTGCTTCTTTTTTTTTTTTTTTTTTTACTTAAAGTTCCCCTATTATGCTATTTTAAAGGTTCCTATTTTGTTTTGAAGGTTTCTTACAATAGGTTTACATGCATTCAAAGACAAAATACACTTACATTTTCTCATAATATATATTGCAGTATCATCTCTTTTCTCACAGTGTCTGAAACGGTTCATTATCACTAAACTCCTCTTGAGCATACTCTGCTCTGATTGGTCAGTCTGTTGTGATTGGTTAGACGGCTCAGTCTGTTGTGATTGGTCTACTGCTTACAGCTCGAGTCGGAAACAAACCTCCTTTTACCATATCTGAATTTCAGCTTCGGAGGCTTCCTCGGTGTTTGATGCGAACAGTAACTATGGCATCAATTTTACTGTATCAATTCAAGTGTGAGCATATAAAGTGGATTTGCTTTTGCAGCACAGAAAACTGTCATCTCAACATGTTAACAAAAAAACTCTTCCAGGCCTCATCAGCTACAACTAATGTGTTTGAGGGTCAGAGTAGATGTTGTAGTAGGACACAGTCAGCCATTGAAGACCATAGGCTGGAATTATGAAATTACTGCTCATTTTAGGCAGTTCAGTATCGATTCTTTCTTTTAGGAGACAATAACTCCAGCACTGTGATCTTTAAAAGTTTGCATACCTTTTACATTCACAAACAGCTGTATGACACGCTACATAAAAGGTGATATTCGAAAAAGCATAAAAGGGGCACTTTAAGTAGGATGAGTGAAAATGATACTATAATTATTTACCTGCGTTAATATATGGTGTGTATTTAAAGGTGGGGTTTGTGATTTGGAAAACGGCCGGCAGATTTTGAAAATATACAATTCAAATGGTCCTACCTTCTTTCCTCCAACGCTGGCCCTGACTCCACCCATTCGAAGAACATGGACGCACAATCATGCACGAGCGAAAACTCAGATGCGCGAGAGATTGTAATGACGATTTACTACTAATCATGGAACCGGCTTTACTGACGAGATGCGCATGCGTCATGAGCTTTGAGTATGCGCACGACGGGGGTCACGCGCGCTGGGGGGAGGGGGGTGTGGTGCGACCGTTTGATTGACGAACTTACTGTCCACTGATTCTATGTGGTCTTGGAAATGATTGGCTGGAGTCCTGCCCGTTCCACAGATGATTAAATTGATTAATTTTCATTTCAGTGCTTCTAACTCAGTGGCTGTAAGTTGGTTAGGAATAGGATTTCAAGTTATTTTGAAAAAATGGACAAAAAAGAGAATCACATACCCCACCTTTAAGATATGCAGTGTTTTTTGTTTTGTTTTTTTCTTTTCATTCATGTATAAATAAAATTGTAATTGAGAGGAATGATAATGTCAACAATTAAGGAAGTAGCTACCTTTGTTTTTCTTTCTTGTTTTTGCCTTAAAGATACAGTATGTAACTTTTTTGGCCACAAGAGGGCGCAGTTTCCAACAATAACAAAGGCGTATGTTTATGACGCAGTGACCAGCTGAATGATGGGACTTGCTGTCAAGCTGATGGATCTAGCTAATAATGTTTATGGATGAGTGAAAACACTCATGTTTTTTAACATTACAGTGGTGTGAAGCAGGTCGCGATTGCTAAAGAGACAGATATCACACGCGAGTCCCACGGATATAAAGTATATCACACGCGAGTCCCGCGGATATAAAGTATATCACACGCGAGTCACACGGATATAAAGTATATCACACGCGAGTCCCACGGATATAAAGTATATCACACGCGAGTCCCGCGGATATAAAGTATATCACACGCGAGTCACACGGATATAAAGTATATCACACGCGAGTCCCGCGGATATAAAGTATATCACACGCGAGTCACACGGATATAAAGGAATAAGGACATTTAATTCTACAGAACTACACGCACAGGTCAGTTTATTAGACGAATTAAACTTGTGAGGGAACGCAGTGCTGTTTCACTTGGTCTAACGTTACTCTATCAGACTAAACGGCATTTAAATGTGTGTTGAAAGTTATAATGTTATTCTACGGGTTAGTTTGTTTTCTATAGCCTATGAATCATTAGCCTGGCTAACGCCAGACCCAATTCTCGTTGAGACTTGGGTCTGGGAACCACATGTACATTTTCTCGTATTTGAGGCGTGGTTTACGAATGCCCGGCGCTGTTTATTGGGTGCTAAGAATGTCTATCAAATGCTCATAGCCAACATATGTCGTCATCGTCTTGCTGTTCCCTCCCCGTTCTGTGATCCCGTTCTGTGATTGGTTCCCTAAATGAGGCGAAAAATCTGGCCATGGTATCCAGACTGCCTTTCAGCGTGAATTGAATCGCGCTGCGGTAAGGCAGTATGGGGGAACCCAGGCTAATGAATCATAGCAGCCAACGTTAGATCAAGATTAGAAAAACGTACTGACCATATTCTAACATGTCATCATGTTGAGCTAATGTTAAAGGCCATGGTGCAGGTTTTTTTTTTTTTTTTTTTCTGGCAGTTTTCTAGTTGGTAATAAACATTTAAACAGTTATCCATTGTATTTGATGTTGTAGGGGATTACAAAAAAGAAATATAATACAGGAAAGTAGGTGATATGTTAGCATTTGGCTAACAGCTAGCGAGGATTCTAATTTCTCCCACAATGCATTGGATGACGTCACATGAGGTACGCTGTTGGACAACAGACGAAAGCCCGCGAGTAGTAGCTAACGTTAGCTAGTGAAAGAGTGACAGTGTCAGATATAAGTAAATATGTCGAGATAGATAGATAGATAGATAGATAGATAGATAGATAGATAGATAGATAGATAGATAGATAGATAGATAGATAGATAGATAGATAGATAGATAGATAGATAGATAGATAGATAGATAGATAGATAGATAGATAGATAGATAGATCTTCCGAAGCTGGGTGCAGTTTGTCAAGATTAGGCGAGCAGATTTTTCACCTAAGTTAACGTTAGCTCTGTCGTCGCAGTTACTCGAGAATATGCAGCGCGCATTTCAAAGAGGAGGATTACCACTCAGGGGATGCCAAGATGGTCTCACTTGGTTTAAAGAGTGGGAGGATGGCTAAGTTACTTCCTACCGCCGTGCCGTCTGTGAATGCAAACCTCTCTGCTTGCCCTGTCCCGAGGCCGAGAGACACCGTCTGCCGCAAGCGAGATATTGCCACGGTAAGTTCATGCTAACGTTAATGTTTACAAGCTGCGTGTTAGCTAGCTCTGTGTGTATTTTGTAACGTTATAGCTACCGTGTTCCGTTTGACACAGCCTCCACTACAAGCACGATCACTCTGACATTAGAAGAGCATTTTTCGTGATTCACGAATTTGAGCCAAAACAAAATTGCCCTGAACTAAATGCCCATGTCGTTATGAAAGCTTCATGGCTAGTGTTTGGACCAGTGGTAACTTAATGATCATCAAGCGGCTTTCGCAATCGTGCGTTTGGGTTTTGTGTTAGACTGCTACGGTTCTCTTTCACATTTGACCGTGAACGTGTCGTCAGGGCTGTAGTGGAGGCTAAACGCAGTTTACCCACCGGTGAAATTATGTCAGAAACAGTTTATCTACTTCTCACTTCAGAGTTTAGCTAACGTTACCTCTCAGTAAATTCACTACCTCATAGAGTTTATGTAACTTTACCACATGTATTAGCACTAGTATTGGTGTAAACATTTAATTGTAACATTCAAATCATCGAATATGTTCTGGATTTCTTTTATGTATTCATTTAGTAGCGCATATCAGGGTCCACTGTACTGTAATCTCCCTGGCAATCTCATAACATTCTGTTTACTGTTTATGTTTGCTATAATTCATATGCAGGACCATTTCATGTGTTTTCAAACTTTCCATTAGTGGCAATGATCTTTATACAGTATTATTATTATGTCTGCAGGTTATGCAACATCATTAATGAAGGCCCTTTGGGAAAGCTACACCAATTCACCTGCAGCTCTTCGAGAGGTTAGCGCCAGTTTGTCCTGATGCACCCGGCCGCCCCCATCGCCAAATCCTTCAAACAGGTTCCTGAGGAGGAGGCCGTCAGACTCTACCTAGCCCTATTTATTTTAGTTGTTAGTTATCTTCTTTCCTTCTGTCCCTGTCATCTCATTTAGTGGTGGTTTCGGTGCTTTGGTTTTACTTTACACAAAATCATTACTTTTTTTCTTAGGCTATTGATTCCCGTGTTTATTTGAATTGAATTCAATTGAATTCCGATTCAGCCATTAGCCTACCTTTGTGATCACGCAAAGAGGTCTGGAGCGGCGGTCTGTTCAGAATTACAACCAACAAAATATAAGTGTGCATGTACAAATTTGCAGTAATGTTCGGTAAATATAAACTTGAATCCGGAGAGATAGTTAATGAGTGAATTAACTATGTTCCTAAACATGATCCATAACTGTTAACAGGATTCATTTCAGTATGGCTAATGTACCCCTTCGTCCTACCTTAATCATAGACTAAACCATATCAGAAAACACACACAAATACATGTATACGATGTACAGTACACATGTATATTTGAATCACACATAACTAACCTTAACCCATACACATAATATATTCACACACACACACACACACACACACACACACACACACACACACACACATTCATTTATTTAAATGGGTTAGGGTTATGTATGTATGTATATACTTCAGGTTACCATAAGTTAGTTAACTTAAATGAAAAGTTGGTCATGTAAGCTATAGCTAGCTGCAATTAACCCATTATCTAAAACATTAACTAAAACTGGCCACATAAAATATACTGACTAGATTCACGAGAGGTCGGCTAATGTGTCTAAAAGTAAAAAAAAAATACAGTAATTTTATTAATTTACCAGCGAGCGTACTTCGGAAGCTCTGAAAATGAATGGGGTTCAATGGTGGAACTATCAATGTTTGGAACTATTGGCTGCTCCACGACACGCGTTACTTCCTCATTCCAGAGTTCCTATGGCAGTCAATGGGAGTGTCGTAACTCTCTATGGCTCTGGACCACACTATTGCAGGCAAAAGAAACAATGTGCAAACATTTCAGGTCTAGCCCTTCATCAGTGGGCTTTTTTTATATAGATTTGTTTACTTGCAACCTGTGTCTTTGTTCAGTAATATTTGTCCTTGTTCAGTAAATGTTTAGTAACCATTACAAGCAATGCCAATAAACAGTTTTTTTCTTATAAAAATCCATGTGTTCTGTGTACTTTATAACATTTTGAGGGCAATTGGGCGATCACAACAGAATAAGGAATTATTATTTTTATTCATTTTCATCCAAACGAGGCAATTGAAAGCCCTGATAGGTCTGGTCACAACTTTGGAATTGTTGTCTGATGGTTGAAACCACACGAGAGGCTTCTTTATACTCCTGCCTAAAACTCCATAAGCCCAGCGTATAGCCTCTGCACGCAGTGTACCGGTATTGCCATGGATAAGTAGGAAAGATTCTTAAGTTTTAAACTCTGCAAGTATGTTGGAAAAATATCTGATGCATGTTTATTGTGCATGCAACCCCTATCCTGTCACCTATAGCTGTTGTTCAAAGGACTCCGTGTAAAAAATAAAAAGGTAAAGTAAACATAAACCATGAACATACTCATCACACTGAAGACATGACCAGCCTACTCGTCGTCAGCTACATTTGCAAACAACATTTTCACCGGAGATAGAGGTAAAAGCAGGACACTCGGCCGAGCAAACAGATACTCAAATTATACTCGAAATTTACTCAATGATGCCTTATTAATTTTAGTATATTTAAAGTAGCCTATGCCTCCTCTGTATGGATAGAAAATGGTTTTATTACAAGACACAAATTCAGATAGGCTTCTCAAAGCCTGTTTTATTACAGGTTTGAATGAATGAAATAATGTCTCATCTGTATTAGAAAAATAAATATATAAATAAGAAATAACTAAAAGCAATACCTCCAAATTTAACAAAAATAGCTCTCACAAACTTACAAAAACAAACTAACAAAATGTATATTTTTTTTCTTCCTCTTTATCATATTTTTCTTCCTCAATCCTCATCCTCCTTGTTTGCCCATCTATGTTTTGTTTTAGAGCTGATCTTTCCCAGAAGTTTTTTGAAAACCAGGACATTTTCATAATTAAAAAAAACACAGCTAAAACAGGACGTGAAAACAGAACATGTCCTGGGAAAACAGGACTGTTGGTCACCCTAACCTAGTCTAAAGTCTGTGGCGTTGCGCGTACATTCAGATGCTATTTTAAGCGCGCATGCTTGGCCATAATACAGAGTGAACAACGTGCATCCACTGTAAATGATTCTCTCATCTACACAGATGCATTTTACTTTTTGCAAACGATGCATTATTATAAGGAAAACTATTTAAACACGAGTGTTACAGCCCTGACGAGAACATCGATCTCCTCGGCTGTGAACCATGAGAACTGTAACTGAACCGATTCTGAAGCGCGCCTCTGACTCTGCCTGCCCTGCAGCCTGCGTCTACCTCATGTGACGTCATCGCCGAGTCGCGTAAAAAATAACCGTCACTAACCAAAAACTACAAAAACTGGACTTTAACACCATTTTGGAGACATTTCTAACTTTATATACATATCTTAACTGCTTTATGTACCCATTAATCGACAGTGGTGTTTAACCTGCAACATGGCCTTTAACATTGATTTGTTTTATGAACATTTGCTCACCTGTCTAATAAAGCTGTCAAGTCGTGACCTCGTGAAGCTCTGTCTAGTCCAAGTTAGTCGTGGACGTGGAGCTCTCGGCATCTCAAAAACGCCACGCTGATATTGATCCTCATTTTCGTTCTCCTTGTTTGTCCCAAAGTCTGCTTGCCATGGTTTATGTTTGAACGAAACAAGAACTTTCTGCCGCTAAATGTCACGCATTACGCAGTTGTCCATGTCTGTCGCCATGGTTACATCATGGCTATGGCATTTCGAGCGGAAACCGAGGATAGCGCGGATATTGCGTCATTGACAGGCGACATTTGTTGGCCGGGACCGCCACTTATTTAAAATTGGAATTTCTCTGAAATAAAAAATCTTTGGAGACTTTTGGGATATTGTAAGTACACAAACTGCAGGAAATATATCACATTGTGCAAGTGATTTTTGGATATTTTATTACAAAATTGCTACATATTGGACCTTTAACTGTAACAGACCGGGTTGGGTCTAAATAAGTCTGACTTCTTCCCACTCCATTTCGAGCAATTGACTGATTTATGTTGTTAAAAATCAAATGCTTCTTATTGCCTAAATAAGAACAAATAGCTAAAGAAGCTGACATGCCTTTAAAAAACAATTACGTTTCTTTTTGTACTGAAGGATTTTTTTTTTTGTTTTCAATATGTTAAATGATTCATTCATTAATTTATTCATTCATTCATTCATTCATTCATTCATTCATTCATTCATTCATTGATGTGTTTGTCTCCATAGCCGGGCAAAAGACCTTATCTCTAGCACAGGTAAGACATCTCTCACTTTTTTTCTTCTTCTTTTTCTTCATTATTCTTACCTCAGCAGCCTAGCTGTGTCATAAGTCAGACTTGCATTAGATTTATGGTTTCCCATGTTTACCTAAATTCCCCAGCTACAGTACCTCTGAACTGTATACAGAGATCGTCAGTTACTTATTGTCACACTATTTATGCAGCTTGCAATGCTCCTTTCTATTCTCATGCCAAAAAGGTGTGTTTGATAACTGGAAAATCTGTCATGTGTTAGGAAAACAAGATCATTTTAACCTTTCTGAATGTCACTCATCATGTAGTCACTGTCTGTTCAGTCTCCTCCAATCAGGATTGTCAGGTTACAATTTCTTGAGTAAAATATATATATTTTTAATTATTTATAAAGAATCAGCAGCATAATATATTTGAATCTCTCTCATCTACACCTCACACATACAGCTGTGGATTCAGAATAATAATGGGAACAATTTTTCAGCTTTTCATCTACCATTTTAACCAAGGCGGTCTCAGCCAACCCAGGGACACACTACAATAACGCTAGGTTTTCTCATTAAGCCTATATAATTACTTTAATAAATAATGTTATTGCAATAATCTGATTGTTACATTATGTACCTTTACCATGTCCTGGTTTTATTGTGCCACTGTATAATATGAGGTTATGTAAGTGTGTTATACACTATACAGAGGCAACCCAATCAAATGATGAAGCAGCAGACCCGCGGAAGATTATTTTTTTTAACCTAATTACAAAAATGTGCAGAAAAATAACCACATTTTAAAAAATTATATATTTATATATTATATTAATACGTTTATATAGACTAAATGTAGTCTATAGTTCTAAAGACATATTTTTCAAAGAAGGCTCACCAAGGCTTCATTTATTTTATCCACAAAAAAAATGCAGCAAAAACAATAATATTGTGAAATACGACATTAGTCATTGCTCCAGTCTTCATAGTGTTTCCATCCAACTATTTTTATGCGCATTTTGGGATATTGCATAAAAAAATCTGGATGAAAATTCCAAGATGTGCATAAATTCTTAAGATGCGCAAAATAATTGAGACACAAATTTTTTTTATCCGATAAGAAGACATGCACATAAACTACTATGGAAACACATTTACTGAATAAATCGTTTGATGCACAACAAAAAACTCTCTTGGATAACTGGACTAACCAGTGGACCAATCACATCGCACAGCATTTCAAATGTTGGTTTGATCATTCTGAAATGCCTGAGCCGAAGTCTGTCATCAGAATGATTTGGTTTAATTCCCTCCCAGAAGCGTCTCACATGATTATGTTTCCAAACACCAGCATCCGAACGCAAGAGAACAGCGTTTATTGCTTTTCATCCACGCGCTCTGAGACGCAAGTCACTTATGATGTGGGAAACACGATCCACAGTTTCTTCCCCGATTGCAACATCTTTCATTTTTATGACAGATATTTTGCGGAAATTTCCCAGGAAGTGGCGATTTTGTTCTCGAACACATAAGATGAAAACTGTTTAGTGAGATATTCCAATTTTGCACACAAATTAAATTCTCAACTTTTTACAGGATTTTTAGATTAATAAAAAGTTAAAAAGAACAGCACTTATTTAAAATAAAAATCTTCTGTACCATTATAAATGTATTTACTGTCACTTTGGGTGAATTTAATGCGACCTAGCTGAATAAAAGTATTAATTTCTTTAAAAAACAAAATGCAATGTAATGCAGTGAGGTCACTGCATATAAACATTTATGAGTAAGTGTTACTGAGCACAGGCGGATTTTAATTACCATAATAAGCCTTAAGTGGCCTCATGTCTAGTCTTTATGTATTTATTTGTTTGTTTATACATTATGCATGTTTCCTTCAGCAGTGAGACACAGGAATGCTTGTGCTCACACTGGAAAGTTACTCTCGTCGGTTATGCAACCGCACCACTCGACTTTTCTGACCGGGATGATGGATGTGTGTTTCCTTTTCCCTGCGTGCCAGAAATTCACACCACATTTTCACAGCGCTGCCTTGGCCTTCTCGTTTATGTGCGTGTGGCGTTTTAACAGTTTATTCACCTGCACACTTTACTGAATGGGAAAAGTAAATGGAGGGGGGGTTATTTGAAATATCGTGACTGCGTTCAACATCAAACATATGTTGTTTTTCCCCTCTGGGATGAAACTGACACATTTATGGAATGTTGTTTCGGCGTCACCTGGGCGATATCTCTCTGATAACATTGACATAGCGGTCCTGCATGAGTCGTATATAGTTCAAACTCAAATCTGAGGAATACGAGATATTCTTACTTTCTCTTGTATCAAAACAACCCGTATTATACTGTATAAAAGATCTTTAGTGGTTAGTGATGTTTTGATGCAAACTTTGCTTATTGGTTTCTGGCTGTTGCTTTTATTGTCATTCCATCGCAGTTTACACGCAGATTGACTTGCTTGCCTCACTGCTTTTAAAAAGCCCTGTTAAAAACTGAATTTTCCCTGTCGATCCAGTCCAAATCCAGGTCCAATGACAGCGATGAGTCAGAGAGGTGTTCTCATTGGAGCTCCCTGTAGAGCTAGTTGGAGTGCAGTCGGGCTGCAGGAATTCCTAATGTGTTTTGCAGATGCAGAGATCATGTTTGTTTGTGTTTTATCTTTTAACAGGTTCTCAGGGGTCCAGGAGGGGAACTCAGAGTAGGTTTCTAGCATGGACTGGATTCTTATTAATTGTTGCCTAAAATATCTGTGTAAAAAAAGTACTCTGAAAGTTAACAAATACAAATTATAGTGCTCATGGAAAATATTTCACATTTTCACGTTGTGCATTCTTGTGTCTCAAGTCACATTCATTTTGCTTTCAGGTCAGTCAATCAAGATGTTTATCCGTGGACGACCAATCACCATGTACATTCCTTCAGACATTCTGAACTACGAGGAGATGAAAATTGATCTTCCCTCACAGAAACTGGATCTCGACTGGGTGTATCCTAAAACAATTCTTTTTTTAATTGTTTTTAGCATTTATATTTGTATTAATGCATTACATTTGAAAATTAATGTAATTTAAAATTTAATTAATTTCATATACAGTAATTATAACATAAAATAACCTTTTTAACATAAACAAATTTAATTTTAGTGCATGCATACAGGGCTTGACATTAACACCCTCCAAACTCCCAAATGCGTGTGTGTTTCAGCAGTGGCGTGTACTACAGTCACTCCTACTAGACACTTTGGCAGGTTGGGTTTACATACATTTTTCAATTGTAGTCTTTTAAAAAGGCATTTGAAATAATAAACTAAGTGCGATGTAGTGTTGTCAAAAATATAGATTTTTGTTACATATCAATACTGAAATATCTGAAACACTTAAAATTCTCATTTTCTCCAGAGATACACGATACCAGCTGCGCTTTCTCTCTCTCTCTCTCTCTCTCTCTCTCTCTCTCTCTTCCTCTCTCTCTCTCTCTCTCTCTCTCCTCTCTCTCTCTCTCTCGTTTCATTTGCTCCTGATGAATATTGTTGGTGTTCAATAAAATTATGCGTAATACGTGGCATTGCACGTATTACGCATAATTTTAATCATTTCTGCAGATTTTGTGCTCACACCCAAACTGCACACACAGTACTAAATTGAGTTATTTTTGCTGCTTATTGCACTTAAAATATCAAATAATGTCAAAATGCTGGTCTTTGCAAGTATTCACGTAAAACACAGTCAGTTGTATTGTTTCATGTTTTAAGTGAAAAAAAAATTGCATGTGTTACAGTATAATGGATCCGTGCGTCAGGTCTTAAAGTGACAGCAGCCTAATATACCTGCTGCCAGATTATTAAAAAATTTACAAAATTGTGGCTGACTTTTGAAATGGCTGGTGAGCAAAGTTAATGTCAAGCCCTGCATACATGCATATTATATGTATATATTTTTTTTACCTCACATGGCCAAACACAGTGAATTAGATTTCCTTTATATAATGCATAGTTACTAGCAAATGTTCCTTGATCCTTTTATTTCCAGCTATGGTTACAGGGGACGGGACTGTCGTGCAAACCTTTACCTGTTGCCGTCTGGAGAAGCAGTTTATTTTATTGCGTGCGTGGTGGTCCTATATCACATCAGCAACCAAACACAAAGACATTATCGCAAGCACACGGACTGTGTAAGATGGTGAGTTTAGAGAGTTATTTAGATGAGCACCTCATTCTTTCTCTGATTAATATGTCCTTACTTTTTCTCTTACTTTTTGGCCTGTAGTCTTGCCATCCACCCAGACAAGGTGCGTGTAGCATCTGGACAGACAGCGGGGGTGGACAAAGATGGCAAGGTGAATAAATCAAATTCCACTGATTAATAAGATTAGTATGTTGGTTGGCATTGATTAAAATCATGAACAAAATTTAAAGAAATGGTTGAAGTCTGTTATACATTCATAAAAAAAGAAGAAAGAAAAAAGGTTCATGTTATACATCAATAACCTGATTATGTTTTTTGTGCACTTATGCGTGTTTGTCAGGCTCTTCAGCCCTTTGTGCACATTTGGGACTCCAACACGCTAGTGACACTGCAGCAGATCGGCCTCGGCACATTTGAGCGAGGTGTCGGATCCGTAGCATTCTCCAATTCTGTGAGTATTGCCTCCCATTTTACATTCTTTCCAGTTGAAAAACAGCAGACAGAGACAATAGAGGGATGTTCACATGTGCAAATAATTTAGAATATCAAAAAAGAAATGAATACATTAAATGTAAAATAATACTGTAATCAAGGATCCAGACTTTTGGTCTATGAAGCATTTATAGACTAGAAACATTGACTTTTAGCATGTGACAGTCTTTTGGTATAGTAGCATTTTAATTGTAAATAACTAAACATTGATCATACACACATACACATATCAATGGTTATTTATTTACAATTAAAATATATTTCAAATATATTCCGTTCTCTTTTTTCTTGCTTTAGGATGCTGGTACATTCCTGTGTGTGATTGATGATTCCAATGAACACATGCTTTCTGTGTGGGACTGGAATAAAAATATAAAGCATGCTGAAGTCAAGGTCTGTACACACACACACACACACGCGAGCGCACACTTGCAAATGCTCAATAGTTTCTACCATTATTATATCTACATAAAGCTACATGGATCAAGTTTACATTCTCATTTTAAGTAGCCTAACAATGTTTTTTTCAAGCACATATACAATGCTTAAAAAAAAGCTTATCCGCTTTATTGTGGATAGTTTCTTTCTCAGTGTGACCCTTTGTCCTAAATATTTCTTCCTACTTTTGTGCGAGTGGTTTGAGCGGGGTTGCTATGGGAGCAGCTAAATATTTTACAGTAGATTTGTGTGAGTGATTGCGGGCGCTTTAAAGACTGGCCATTTGTATGAAGTCATTTTTCTTTCTCGTGTTTTATTTTTGGGCTGTGCTGCTAGTAATGGATTTAGGAAGTAGTTGGACTTAGAATAGCATGACGCTTGTCAAGGGAGTTCTGTTTGCTGACTGAGTTAATCTAGATTTTCATCTCAGTATGAGTTGGTTTATTTATATAAAGTCATTTGCAATGAGTTAAATATCATTCAGAATTTCACAAGCATTTCAGAAGTATGTTTGGTGAAATTCTGGAAACAATAAGATGAATACCCAGAACAAAATGAAAGAGCCTGAACAATTTAGAAATCATAAGCAATGACATTATATTCTGCTGAACTTTGAAGAGGTGTTTACAGTTTCTGTATTACACTTTTTAATAACACAGGACAATTACAGTAATTTTCTGTCATTAAACTGACGTGAGCTGAAGATTGACTGGATGTTTATAGTTGAATTGCAGCTTTTCTCCTGTAATAACACAGAGCCACTGGCACAGTCATATATACTGTGGAAAACTATATTTCTTCACTCTCTGTGTGTGTGTGTGTGTGTGTGTGTGTGTGTGTGGTGTGTGTGTGTGTGTGTGTGTGTGTGTGTGTGTGTGTTGTGTGTGTGTGTGTGTGTGTGTGTGTGTGTGTGTGTGTGTGTGTGTGTGTGTGTGTGTGTGTGTGTGTGTGTGTGTGTGTGTCAAGTCACCTTTATATAGCGCTTTTTACAATACAGATTGTTTCAAAGCAGCTTTACAGAGATAACAGGAAAATAATGTTGTAATAATATTGTTAAATATAAAACTTAGCAAGCCAAAAGCCAATGGCGAGAAAGGCGACAGTGGCGAGGAACCAAAACTCCATTAGTGACAGAATGAAGAAAATAACCTTGGGAAAGCCCAGGCTCAGTTGAGGGATCAGTTCTCCTCTGGCCAACGAACGAACAGTGTATGATTATGACTCAGGCAGCATTATAGGACAGAAGTCAGATGGGATCAGAACTTTCACGATATTTATCCATTTATCTGGTTGGGGTCGGAGTCATCACGCCAGTATGGAGACGAGTTTGTTGAGGTGTCAATGAGGCCTTCACAGTGTTGATGAGGCAAGCACTTCAGGGATGCGTTGTCGTCAGATCCAGATACGGCCTGGATCCGGCGGTTTGCGGTAAACCTCGGGATAAACAGAGAAGCTAATATTAGCGTAGACGCCATCCTTCTTATGATGTACAAAGTACATCAGATTTATGGGAAGTGTTCCTGGTTCCGGCTGATCTAATCTATGCAGCCTAACATTGAATTATAGAAATCTATAATGTGTTATGTGTATGCTAAGCCAAAGAGAGATGTCTAGACTTAAACTGACAGAGTGTGTCTGCTTCCCGGACAATGTTAGGAAGATTGTTCCAGAGTTTTGGTGCTAAATAGGAAAAGGATCTACCGCCAGCAGTCGATTTAGATATTCTAGGTATTATCAACTGGCCGGAATTTTGAGATCGCAATAGACGTGAAGGACTATAATGCGTTAAGAGCTCGCTCAAGTACTGGGGAGCTTAAGCATTTAGTACTTTGTAAGTAATCAGCAATATTTTAAAATGTATACAATGTTTAATAGGGAGCCAATGCAGTGTTGACAGAACCGGGCTAATATGGTCATCCTGGTCATCTTCCTGGTTCTGGTAAGAACTCTAGCGGCTGCGTTTTGAACTAGCTGTAGTTTGTTTAATAAGCGTGCAGGGCAACCCCCCAGTAGAGCATTACAATAATCTAGCCTTGAGCTCATGAACGCATGAACTAATTGTTCTGCATTTTTTATTGAGAGCATATGACGTAATTTAGATTTATTTTTAAGATGAAAAAAGGGTTTTTACAGACACTAGACACATGACTTTCAAATGAAAGATTGGTATCAAAGAGCACACCCAGGTTCCTAACCGACGACGAAGACTTAACAGAGCAGCCATCAAGTGTTAGACAGTATTCTAGGTTATTAGGTGAGGAAGTTTTTTTTTTTCCAATAATTAGAATCTGTTTTTTCAGAATTAAGTAGTAGGAAATTAATAGTCATCCAGTTTTTTATATCAGCACAGGAATTTTTTATATATTTTGTGGATTGTAAGTTTCGTCAGTGCGTGAAGAAATATACAGCTGAGTATCATCAAGTCAAGTCAAGTCAAATATATTTATATAGCGCTTTTCACAATACAGATTGTATCAAAGCTGCTTTACAGTATCAATCAAAACAACTCAACAATGTTTGTTTATTACTGGACATCCAAAAAGGACATCCAAGTTTGGTAGAGCTGATCAATGGTATGATTGTTTAATTAATTTGAATATCCCCAACTGAGCAAGCCAAAGGCAACAGTGGCAAGGAACCGAAAAACTCCATCAAGTGACCTAATGGTGTCCTAAAACTCCATCAGATGACCCAATGGAGAAAAAAAAAAAACCTTGGGAGAACCCAGGCTCAGTCGGGGCCAGTTCTCCTCTGGCGTTTATGAACTAGAGGCCGAATTTACAGTAACTGTAAGATAAAACATTTATATGAATGCCTGGCTAAATAGATGCGTCTTTAGTCTAGTTTTAAACTGGGAGAGCGAGTCTGAGCAACGAACAATATCAGGAAGGCTATTCCAGAGCTTCGGAGCTAGATGTGAAAATGCTCTGCCTCCTTTGGTGGATCTGGATATCCTAGGAATGACCAGAAGCCTCGAATTTAGTGATCTTAAAGAGCGCGGTGGATTGTAGGGCGATAGAAGATCCGTTAAATAGACTGGAGCTAAACCATTTAGAGCTTTATAGGTCAAAAGCAATACCTTGTAATTAATACGGAACTTTATAGGTAACCAATGAAGTGATGATAAAACTGGTGTTATATGATCATATTTTCTTGATCTAGTAAGAACTCTAGCGGCTGCATTTTACACTAACTGTAGCTTGTTTATTGAGGATGCAGGACAACCAGCTAATAAAGCATTACAGTAATCTAGTCTCGAGGTCATGAATGCATGAACTAACTTTTCTGCATCAGAAACAGATAGCATATTACGTAGCTTAGCAATGTTTCTAAGGTGGAAAAAGGCAGTTTTTGTAACATATGAAATATGCTTTTCAAAAGACAGGTTGCAGTCTAATATAACACCCAGGTCTTTTACTGTAGCGGATAAAGTACTTACCTCTGTCTTATCTGGATTTAATAAAAGAAAGTTACGCGTCATCCAATCTTTTATATCTTTAACACAATCTGTCAATTTGGATAATTTAGCGTATTCATCTGGCCGTGATGAAATATATATTTGAGTGTCATCAGCATAGCAATGGAAACTATACATCAGCATAACAGTGAAAACTAATGCCATGCTTCCTAATGATATCTTCTAATGGTAGCATGTACAGAGTGAACAGCAGCAGTCCTAGTACTGAGCCTTGTGGTCCAATACTGAACTTTTGACCGATAAGACATCTCTTTATTTACTGCTACAAACTGGTAATGGTCAGATAAGTATGATTTAAACCATGCTAATGCAATTCCACTAATGCCAACATAGTTTTCTAGTCTATTTAAAAGAATGTTGTGGTCGATAGTATCAAATGCAGCACTAAGATCGAGTAGCACTAATAGAGAGATACAACCACGATCGGATGATAAGAGCAAATCATTTGTGACTCTAATGAGAGCAGTCTCAGTACTATGGTACGGTCTAAATCCTGATTGAAAATTCTCACAGATACCATTTCTTTTTAAAAAGGAACACAGTTGTGAAGATACTGCCTTTTCTAGTATCTTTGACAGAAAAGGTAGATTCGAGATCGGCCTGTAATTGACTAATTCTGTAGGATCAAGTTGCGTTTTTTTAACAAGCGGTTTAATCATAGCCAGCTTAAAGCTTTTTGGTACCCTAATGACAAAGATGAATTAATAATATTAAGAAGAGGATCTATGACCTCTGGAAGCATCTCTTTCAGTAGTTTAGTCGATATAGGGTCTAACATACATGTTGTTGATTTAGATGATTTAACGAGTTTATAAAATTCACCCTCTCCTATAGCAATGAATGAATGAAATTTTTCCTCAGTGAGACTACACTGCACTGTCTGATGCGATACTGTAGTAGACGGTTGCATAGTTATAACTTTCTCCCTGATATTATCAATCTTGTAAGTAAAGAAGTTCATAAATTCATTTCTGCTGTGCTGCTTGGAAACGTCTGGGCTTGAAGCTTTATTTTTCGTTAGTTTAGCCACTGTTTCAAATAAATACATAGGGTTTTGTTTATTTTCTTCTAATAGGGTTGAAAAATAAGCAGATCTAGACGTTTTTAAGGCCTCTCTGTATGCAATCATGCTCTCTTTCCATGAAATGCGAAATACCTCTAGTTTTGTTTTCTTCCAGTTGCGCAGTTATTAAAATCATGTCTCTGTGTGTGTGTGTTTCAGAGCACTAATGAGGCAGTCTTGGCTGTGGAATTTAGCCCTACCGACACCAACAACATCATCTCCTGCGGCAAGTCCCACGTCTACTTCTGGACCATGAGCGGTTTCACAATGAACAAGAAACAGGGCATCTTTGGAGTGAGTCCATATTTTGCCACCAAGTTGACTGTAATTTCAGTATCATGTGCTTTTCCATGCACAAAAAGGGGAAAAAAATATATAAATTAAAAACTGACAATATTGTACTACTATGGCATTTCCATGTGAGATCGTCATTTTACTTAGGTACTATTTTACAGTAATATCCTGCATATCTAGTTTATGATTAGCTTTAAAGGCTTACATTGAGTAGAGAACCGCTTCATAATGCATTCAGCTGTGTATTCACTCTTTGTTTGGTATTTGATTTTGTTTATTGTGTGTTTAACAGAAATACAAAAAGCCAAAGTTCATCATGTGCTTCGTGTTCAGTCTTACGGGTGATGTGTTGACGGGAGACTCTGAGGGGAACATTCTCACATGGGGAAAATCAGCTGCTGATATCAAAACATTAGGAAAAGGAGCAAAGGGTGTGCAAAATGATTCTTTACAATACAGAAGAAATGATCAAACACTTCTACTGTTACATTGCAACTTTCTTAATCATTAGCAAATCTCGACATAAACATCCATCTTTCACATATTCAGTTATGATGATTAAATTCATTTGTACCATTTAAAGCTATTCATTTTATTTATTCCCCTGGAATTGGGCTACTTTTACGTTGTTGCCATGGGTTGACGTACAAAATCAGCAAAGCATTTGGCCACTGACGGAGAAAATCATATTGGGCTATTTTTGGGCTAATTTTGATTGGCCAATTGGCTAGTTTTGTTGCTCAGACCTGGCAAAAGTGTCGGTACAGAAGTATTACTGTGTGTACAATAGATTTTACTTTACATTTAAAACTGAGGGACAAGTAGAATTTATGCTTTATGGTTAACAACAGTATGCCACAGATGCTATCAATAGATTTGAACTAAAATATGGCTTTAATATAGTCTGTTTTCATTTGACTAGATTCTGTCAATCTCTTCAAATTTACTAATCCACCAGTTCTGCTCTCCCCGCCTGTAGAGACATTGCAGATCATGAAGCAGACGCGTGCTCACGAAGGCAGCGTTTTCGCGATGTGCCTCCTGCAGGGTGGAGCTTTACTCAGTGGTGGAGGCAAGGACCGCAAGATCATCCGCTGGAGCGCAGACCTTGCGCCTGAAAGAGAGTGTGAGGTGAAACATGAGTCTGTTTTATCTGTAAAACTGCGTGTTTGTAGCCATATTGAATATATGAAAGTACAGTGTCGTTTAAAAATCAAAAACTTCTTGAATGGTCTTTGTTCTTCCAGATTCCCGAGAAATTTGGTGCAGTCCGCACCATTGCAGATGTAGATGGAGAGGAGCTGCTCGTTGGCACCACACGAAATGCAATCCTGAGAGGATCATTTTCAGATGGCTTTGTGGCCATTGTACAGGTAGATGGATTGGATTCATATGCAAATATACATTGTTCAGTTGCCACTAAGCATTTGTACCAGATTAGCTAGTTTTGATCTTGTAGTCCTAAGTGAATCTAAAAATGTTTAATTCATTCAATTGTCAGGGACATGTGGATGAAACGTGGGGTCTGGCCACACACCCCTCCCAGAACATCTTTCTTACCTGTGGAAATGATCGTCAAGTGTGTGTGTGTGAACGCAGAGGACCACAAACTGGACTGGTGCACACCACTAGAGGTCAGAATTCTCACAGAACATTTAAACTGTAATTTAAGGCACACTAAGGGTACGTTTACATTACAGCGATGTACTAAAAGCCTTTGCGTTTTTCAAAGGTTTTGCGTACAGACGACACTGTTGTCAAAACGATCCCCGTTCACACTGATCCCTGAAAACGCCTAAAAACACTGTATTATTCATGCAATGCCAGTAGTTGACGATGTCACTTTGTAAAGAAACACTGCGCCTATAGACTGATCACGTAACACGCATGCGCATGACGTCACCGCTTTGACAAATTCGTGTTTTTGCAGTTTGCACAGAGACGATATCTGCATCATTCTCAAAAAACCTGTTTTCAAAAGTTGAAACCGGCATTTTCAGGCCCACGAAATATCATTGTTGTGTAAATGAACGGTTAAAATGCATAAAAGGTTTTGTGTTTTTAGTTTAAAACGGTATTGTGTAAATGGCTTTTTAAGTGTTTTTTGTGTGTCACAACACTATTGGCATGGATGCAAAAAAAATTGGGTATCTGAGTAGAAATGCATGCATACACTACACAGCTAAAAGTATTTGGTAATTTGATGTTTTTGAGATAAAGTAAACAGTAGTTGGCTGGTCACGTGATCTCGACACGCTTACACTACCACTCAAAAGTTTGGGGTTTTAAGACCTTTTAAGAACATTTTTGCAATTTAAAATAACTGTTTTCTATTTTAATATTTTTCGTTCAATAGTTAAAATATTTTGGGTTGGTAATATTTTTTTATGTTTTTTTAAAGAAGTGTCTTATTCTCACCAAGGGTGAGTTTATTTGATTAAAAATACAGTAAAAACAGTAATATAGTGAAATTATTAAAAATATATATTTTAAAAAATATATAGGTATACTTTTTTATTTATTTTGGAAAAAAAATCCAGTTGATGGACAAGCAGAATTTTCTGAAGCCATTACTTTAGTCTTCAGTGTCACATGATCCTTCAGAAATCAAACTTCTTTTTTCAAGATTCTTTGATGAATCTTTTGTAATAATATAAATGCATTTATAGTCAATTTTGATCAATTTAATGTGTTCTTGCTGAAAATTACTGACAAGACATTTTTAAACAGTATTTTAAATACAGTTTTTTTACTATGCCAGATAACACAGAAACCCATATGAGTATATTAAATTTTAAACATTTTGTCAATGTTATTATTGATTTATTAAGGTGTAAAACTTTTATGTGGGAAACGTGTGCACAATTAAACACCCACACCAATATTAACATAAATGTAATTGTAATGTGAAAATAATTTGCAATTATTCCTTCGTCTCTCTAGGAATCTGGTCTGTGTGCTGATTTCTGCCCAAATGGAGCTCTTGTCTCTGTTGGACTGAGTACTGGAAGGTAAAACATTTATTTACAGCACAGCCGATAACAATTACAGCTTCAGTTTTACAGTGAGCTTGTGAAATGTTCCCTTTTTAATGGCTTTCTGGTGGTTTTAACCCCTTACCTAATAGATGGGTCGTACTGGATCTGCAAACCAAAGAAGTGGTGTCAGACCTGACTGATGGGAACGAGCAGTTGTCTGTAATGAGATACTCACCAGGTCAGAGGTCAACAAAATCACTGTACAAAAAAAAAAAAAAAGCTATGGCCTCACTCTTCCTTATCTTTAGTTTCTAGCTTGTTTGTGGAATATAGGGCATGTGTTTTAATGTGGTGGTATGCAGTTCTCATAAGCCTGTTAACAATCAGGAACTTCTATTTTACTACTCACCCAAACATAGATGGCAGCTTTCTGGCTGTTGGTTCCCATGATAACTTCATCTACATTTACAACGTCACTGACGCTGGTCGACGCTACGTGCGATTCGGAAAGTGCACAGTAAGCTAAGCATACTGGGACAGTATCCTACATGATGTAAAACTGTTTTATGGTGGTTTGTTGTTTATAGGGTTGTGTTAAATTGCACTATCAGTCATGCGGATATATCTCTTCCCTAAATGTAACTTCAGGGGCACTCCAGTTTCATTACTCACCTCGACTGGTCCAAAGATGGAAAATACATCATGTCTAACTCCGGCGATTATGAAATTCTATACTGTAAGGCTCGTGTGCATGATACACAGAGACATATTCATAGAAGACAGTGAGAGATAGGATTTAAAATGCATTTAAATGTTTATGTTTGTGTAAAAAGGGGATGTTGCAAGCGGCTGCAAGCTGTTGAGGAACCGGTTTGAAAGTAAAGATCGAGAGTGGGCGTCCTATACCTGTGTGCTTGGATTCCATGTCATGGGTGAGAGAAAGCCTTTTAATTTTTATTATTGTTTGTATTTAAAAAAAAAAAAACTTTTTTTTTTTTTATGCTGGCTGATTTTTTTTTTATTACTCTAAAATTTGGAGTAAAACGGATCACATGAAATTGTTTATATATATATATATATATATATATATATATATATATATATATATATATATATATATATATATATATATATATATATTAGGGCCGGGACTTTAACGCGTTAATTAAGATTAATTAATTACAGACTTTAACGCGTTAATTAAGATTAATTAATTACAGACTTTAGACTTTGCACCGCGGAACGTTTCTCACTGGATGAGTTTCGGCGGACCGATTTTACTGGAGCACCAACTAGCGTCAGAAGAGCTGACGGAATCGCGCTTCATAGATCGCCTCAGTCGGACTAAATTAAGTTCTTTTGTATTTAGCCCTACAAATGTGACTCACACCTTCACTCTCAAAGAGGTTATTTTTTATTATGAAAATCTAAAGTTGCTTTCCCTTGAGTATGTTGTTAACTTCTTTATCTTGTATACAAAATTATTCATCCACAAGCAAAAATGGCTTAAATCTCCTTTGAGCTTTCCTCTTTTTCTGGCTGATTTTGACTCTTTTATTTCGTCCCTTAGACTTATAAATAAATAACAAGAAAAGTGAAAATGTTTTGATGCATTATGATGATTTATTCAAAGACATGACTTGACATTATTATGCTTTTCTTTCTTTTTTATGTATTACATAATTTGATGTATGCAAACCCAGGATATTTATTTTCTGTTAGGCTTTGTTTGTTTGTACACCTTGCTTAACTTCCCTGAGTTGGTAGTTATGTATAAGTTCTGCAATAAAAAAAATAGATAGCCTAGATCGCTTTTGGCCCCGTGGATGGGGAATTTTGTTATAAAAAACGAACGGATGGAAGCGTCGATAAGAGCATGGTTGTGTGCAAGCTATGCAAGGAATTCGCTATTGCTATTAGTGTAGTGTATGCTATTGCTACACTTAATGGCAAAAATTGCACTGGTCTGTTGGACTTGGTTGAACAAAAATAAACAATATGTTGTTGCTTAAGCTTATATGTATTCAGTCATTATTCAATGGTATACTAAAAATCCATGTGAAAAAAATGACTTCTCACTGTTCTCAGGTCAAATATTTATGCGATTAAAATGCGATTAATTTCGATTAATTAATTACAAAGCCTCTAATTAATTAGATTAATTTTTTTAATCGAGTCCCGGCCCTAATATATATATATATATATACAGTACTGTGCAAAAGTCGTAGGCACAATAATATTTTCACCAACTGGGAAATAGGAACTTTTGTATGCGCAACTTTTTGTATGCGCAACTTGGCAATATTTCCAAGACGCTTGAAGAAACCTTGCTGCAAAGCTACAGTACTGTGAAACGTTTTAGACAGTGAGGATGCTTTCAAAAATAATGTCATAAATATATTTTATTTATCGATTAATTTCTATTAACTAAATCATAACAATATTTGGTGTGGCCACCCTTTGCGCTTAAAAACGCTTGCACATAGCTTTGCAGGAAAATTTCTTCAAGCGTCTTGGAGACGTTGCCACAGTTGATTTATTGATTCATCGTTTAATTTTCGTTAATTTTAAACAAAGTTACATAGTGTACCTTAAAATGTAGCTCATTATGAGTAGTAGTATGTATGCATGCAGTATATTCCACAGTGCAATGTAACTACTGTATGTCATGCTGTCTAGGTGTGTGGCTGGAGGGATCAGATGGGACAGACATCAATGCCTTGTGTCGCTCGCACAATAAGAGTATGGTGGCAGTGGCCGATGACTTCTGTAAGGTTCATTTGTTCCAGTATCCATGTCCCAAACTAAAGGTCAGTCACTGCCACTCCCATTGAACAGTCATTGAGAGTCAAAGAAATTATCTTTATAAAATGAAACGATAAATCTTATTAGACTCTGTTATGCTGAGTTAGAAAATGCAGATTTATAATTCTCATATTTACTTTATCAGACCGAAAAAAGTGTTTGCTTATGCTGCAAGACATCAATCATTTATTCCCCGATTTCTCTGTCAGGCTCCAAGTTATAAGTATGAGGGCCATGGCAGTCATGTGACCAACGTTCGTTTCACGCATAATGACAGTCACCTCCTGTCATTGGGCGGGAAAGACACCTGCATTCTCCAGTGGCGAGTTAAACGGGCGGGGACTGGAGACAATAAGGAACATCTAGCTTCTTCCTCTACTGTCCGCTCTTCCTCTAGTTCTCCGGAAAATGGCACATAGAGAGACAGATACCAGGAATCAAGAGAGCGAGAAAAAAGGCATGAAGATATTCTAGGAAATGAAACCAGGAGAAAATATCTTATTGTTGCACCATCGTGAAGCATTTGGAAGGTTATGCCAGCTTTTGTAAAACAAGTCACAGTGTTGTTTGACCATTGACAAGTCAGATATAATGCATAGCTATTCACTACCTACATTTCTTCATGAAATGACTTTACCCTGATGAGGCTAAACTAATGGCCAAAAAAAAAAACATATTGTGTCTGATATTTGTTTTTGGGGTTCTTTTTTAAAGAAATGTCATATTGCACTTCAAAACCAAAAGGATTATATAAAAAAAAACTAAAGAATTGTGGTGGTAAACAGAATGATGAAAAGTATGTTTTATGTTCTTAATGCAAAAAAATGTATTACAGATTTTTCTCTTTTAACTTTGGGGCCTTGAGAGTTTATATAAAATTCACACATTTGGCGAAATAAATAAAGACATTTTTGTCATTTCAATGCATGATGAGAGAATGATGTATTAAATGAAATAAAATAATCTCTAGTTTCCACATTTATCATGCTTTATCGTTTTCAGTGTACTTTCAAGTTTACATGTGCTTATTTTAATAAACTGCTTTTTTTATATCTTTGTCATTAAATACTACATGCATAATTGTGTCCTTACATCATTAGCCATAAGACATGTGTCTCTGTGAAGCATTGTGTTAAGAGCAGCAGGATAATCATTGCTTTATTAGCTGTCAGGAAAATGTCCTCTGTCCAAAAACTTCCAAAAGACTGGTCTCGTATGGATCGAGTCAGCTTTTCTCAGCTTGTTAACAATGTGAAATTTTTGTTATTTTTAATCAATCAATCAATAAATTTGAAAATAAGAATGTTTTTTGTCTGTGTGTACTTCCAGTTTCGCAATTAATGTGATTCCAGAAGTGAAATCGAGTTTTAGTATCACACAAGAGGTTTTTTTAAATGTGAGACTGTGATGCGGCCTGTAAATCAATAGAGGGAAGTATTGCACCAGTTTTCACTCCTAACCTGATTCTGCCTTATCTTCTCAGATGAAGACTGATGATAGTTAGAGCGACTTGCTATATTGTACAAATAAATGTCTGCAAAAAATCTAGAAAAAATAATTTTCAGTATAAATTTAATCTATTGAACCGTTATAGATGTCTAGATGTGTGTTTCTTCTTCAGCTGGTACGGTTGAATGAATAAATAAACTTTTTATTGATATCCTCAGATCCATTAATATACTTAATAACTACGCAAAACAAATGTGATATTCTTGTTTATTGCTAGTAAAGAGTGATTACAGGGGGGACTGTTTATATTGTAATTCACCTTTACACTGTTTATATTATGTTAACCATTTAAGCCCTATATATAGTATAGATCTGAAAAGTGTATATATGGTGTTTATATGTTGTTTTGATATCCTTTATTTTTAATTTTTAAATATCTTTAAAGTTGTAATTAATTCCTGTACATAAAATTCGTAATAATAATTAATCAATTTGATATAACGTATCCAAGTCTCGCCACATTAGCTCGGTGCCCCAAATGTTCCCCAATATGCTTCTTAAAAAAAAAAATTGACATAATATCTTCGTTTAAAAAAAAGCGGGAGCTCAAGTTTCTGTCTTACATGAGTTTGCCGAAATCTAAATGACGTTAGCTTCCGAAGATGACGTTGGAGAAGGGGTGCGCGCGCGCTCGTGTATGTGTGTGTGAAACAGAGCGGAGGTGAAGAAGAGGAGGATGAAGCAGGGAGCGGAGGATGGGAGGAAGAGTGGAGTGAGAGAGAGAGAAAGAGAGAGATAGGCTGGCTATCAAGGGCTCGTGTGAAGTGTGAATGTCTGAGAGGGGCTTCGATGGGAGTTTTATCGCAGCGCCGAAACAAAGACGCGATTTTTTTACCATCCGGAGAAACATTGTAGCGGAAACTTTAAACTTTTACCCGCCAGAGCGGCAGCGCCGTGCCGGGTCCCGGCTTTGTCTCGCGACGGGGGGAAGTACGCCAGCACACGCGAGGATCAAAAGAACCAGCACCAGTTTTGGATACACGTTTTGTCTACACGGCGAGGGAATCCGTGATTATTGTGTTTGTTTAGGAGAGTGAGAGAATGGCGGCCAACATGTACCGAGTTGGAGGTGAGTATTATTGTTGAGGCTAACACTAGCAGCAGGCTCGCGGGGGTTAGCATTAGCATTAGCGCGAGCGGCTGTTTCCGCCTTAGTTACAATGAGCGGAATCCCGTTGCTAAGCGAGCTAGGCTAGTTTCGTTACGGCGGCTTTTGGGTTAATTCAATTTTTATTTATTTATATATGTATTGAAGGTCACTCCTAAAATTACTTGGCTATAAAAACTCGCATTGGGTCGCAAACTCTTTCGTAGTTTTGATTCAAGTAATTAGCCGCCGCAAGCAAATGAGCCCATAATGAGGAAACCCGTCCGTTAGTTTATTCACTTATGGTGGTTTTTACTCACTTTTTCAAGACTTTCATTCAAGTTTTTGTCGTACACGTTGCCTGAACCGTGCCATTCTGTCAAACTTCTGACAGCTGAATTATATGAGTGTAAATGGGAGTCTCAGTACGGGATGCAAGGACTTTCGGTTTTGTTTCCTGTTTGAAATAACAGTCAAATAATTGTTCATTTATACTGATATCAGGGGGAAATTTAGACTTTTTTTAACTTAAATCTAGATTTGGTGTTCGTGAAAAAGAGTTCAGAGAAGAGAAACTAGTTCAGTTCATAACTGGGTATATAAGTGCAGTTATGGATCGTGAGTTATTTCTATGATCATGCACGTGCACAATATGCTTATGTGATTTGAGCTGATATAGCATAGTTGCATTAGTAAATCCAGCTACAGTTTTCAGTATGCATGCAATATATACCCATTGTCGTCTCTTCTGACATGCTGCATGCTGTCATCTATTGTCAGAGATGCTCATCCTCACTGTTTATTACAATGCATTTAACGTTACCTTCTAATAATATTGCATGCGCGTTAACGTCAGCGTGACATGGTGTGCATTATAGTGCTTTTATTTTCTTAAATCCGGGAATCGACTGTAAATAGGTCACGACAATCAGGCTGTGTTGCTTTAGCAGATGCTGCTGATTGATGCTTTATTGCAGTTGCGGTTTGATGGGAAGTTCTGGACGAAAAACTCCGTTATTACACGCTTGTCAAAATGTATTAGTTTATCAAGACTGGGTTCAGAGGAAGGCAAAGTCTGCATCTGCTCACAACATCAGTCATTTAAAATGTTTTGTACAATTAAAGGGACAGTTCACCCAAAAATGAAAATTTTGTCATTAATTACTCTCCATTCGTTCATCTTAGAACACAAATAAAGATCTTTTTAATGAAATCTGAGAGCTTTCTGTTGCTCCATTGACAGCTAAGCAAATACCACTATGACGCTTCAAAAAGTTCAGAAAGAGATTGTAAAACGAATCCATATAAATTAAGCGGTTTAGTAAAAATTTTTATATGATGAACCGATTTAATTTAGGCCTTTATTCACATAAACATTGATCAGCGAACATAAACAGAAGTTTAACCGAACAAGATGAACTTGATGCACGATAACAAACCTCATTGGTTCATGCAGAACCTGGCGTAACACGAGAATTAACCTCATTGGTTCTCGCACATCAAGCGAAACATGCTCGAGCTTCCGTTTACCACAACTGATGTGTGTGTTGTTGAATGTTTATGTCTAAAATCCTGAATTCAGTCTGTTCGTCATATAAACCGATCAAGTCTCTTCAGAAAATTTGGACTAAACCGCTCAATTCATATGGATTAGTTTCTTTGTGAACTTTTTGAAGTGTCAAAGTGGTGTTATAGGGGCAGAAAGCTCTTAGATTTCATCAAAAATATCTTAATTTGTGTTCCGAAGTTGAACGAAAGTCTTACAGGTTTGGAGCGACATCTGGGTGAGTAATTAATGACAGAATACATTTCTGGGTGTACTAACCCTTTAAGAAGCTGGTTATCATGCAATGTTGGATTGTAATGTAATGATGTTTTTTTCATGGTTTGCCGGATGCATTTTGCCAATGCATTTTACTGTGCTGTTTGCTAGTGTTTTGGGAGGTTTACACAGTCAGGTACTGCTTTAAGGTCATTGAACTTGACCTTGTTCTGGCCCCAAGCCCTTGCATTCCTACATTTCACCTCTGTGAATCTGAAGCTTTGTGACTCAAATACTGTCCCAATGCTCTTTATTTTACCCATCTGATGGTGTGTGTGACGGAGTGTGTTTTTGTCTTTAGGCTTTATAGAATACATTAGTGATAGAACAACATATCAGCTAATATCTGCTGAGTAGTGCTACACTGATATATTGGCCAGGCTGAATTGTCAGTTTGATATTTGGCCATTTTGAGAAAGTCGGCATAACTGACTGATTGGCCGATATCCAAAAGTGTTTAAAGTCTGCATGAAAGGAAATTTCTATTTTTTTTTAAATGCACGTTTTGAACGATTAATCTGTGCATGTTTTTTTTTTTTTTACCTCATAATTTTTTTAATGAAAATGTTATGTATTAGGATATATATTATATAATATGTAATGAAAATCTTCAGTGAAACGACAGACTTCTGGTGACTTATGACAGACTCCTCCAATCATTTAGTCTGTTTAAACCCCGCCCCTTTATTACAATCAACTGCAAGCTCGCATTCAAATCTGCCTCCATCCAATCAACAACCATCATTTCTTTTTCATTAATCCCTTTTTCTTGGATGTAGCCTACTTCATAATCACAATACAGAAGAAAATATCTGTCGGTACTTCTGTCACATTACAAGTTTATATTCTACCAACAGCCTTGTCAATGGATAAACAACAGTTTCTAATTTCAGTCTTTTTAGTGAATTTTAAAGTGTCAAATAATAATTAATTTTAAAAAAAAAAGTCCTTTACTGTCAATAATTTGAATGCATATGCTGGCGTTATAAACCTGTCGACCCTCTCGGACACTGGTGTCTAGCTATAATTGATTCGTTGTATTCCTCATTTGAAAGTCACTTTGAATAAAAGCATCTGACAAATGAATAAATGTAATGTGAATGTAGATATGTTTGTTGACATCGGGCTTTGAGAGATCCATATTGTTTGACCACTAGAATCCATATATCATCTTTGTCTGGGACACTTGTGCCTCTGAACTCTTGGTTTGAATGTCGCTCTCCTATTATGCAAACACGGCACACTGTTCAGTTACTAGCACATGTTACTGTAACAGTAAGCATGCTAAAGGATAAGGGCTTCCTCTCCTCTATTGTGGTGCATTAAGTTCAAACAAGGCAAGATGTAGCCTAACTGCTCTGTTTGTCAGCAAGAGAGAATTGAAGTGTTTCAAACCAGGACTATAATTGAGACGGTTTTGGTTCAGTGAAGCTTTCATTGTTTATCATGGGGTGTTAATTGAGACTTCTAATAAAGATGCAAAGAGGATACTTGTGTAGTGATGCAGGCTGAAAATTCTGGTCATGTGCATGTGGGCAAATGCATATATATCAGGTGACATTGTGTGGTCTGGTAAATAAGGATCCAGCTCTATATGAGATAGATATATCTCGATATATATTATAGCTCTATAACAGATATTTTTATCGTATCAAACAACACAGTGACTTCATTTAGTTAGCTTTTTTTTCTCAATGCTTTACACTAGTGGTCAAGCAGAATGGAGTTTTTGAATGGCCAATTTTGAAACTAGAGCAGAGCTGATGCTTTTATCCAAAGCGACTGACATTGCATTCAAGTTGTACATTTTATCATTCATGCATTCCCAGGAAATTGAACCCCAAGACCTTGACGTTGCTGGCACTATATGCTCTTCTGTTTGAGCTAAAGGAATGTAATGACAATAAATGTAATGCATATTAATGATAACAAAAGAGATGCATACAAATGCTGAATTGAAATGAACACTTATTTTACACTAGAGAGATTGACTCAAAATTCACTAAAATATTTGGAAACAGGAACGTTCACTATCCATATCTTGAAATGTTCAAATGAAGATCGCGATTAACTTAAATTCTTGTTTTTACCCAGCCCTAGTGACAACCAAGTAAGCAATTTGTAAGTTGAAATTGTTCACCTCAAAATGTGTGAACGCTTATAAACCTGAGTCATATTTTTTTCAGCATCTTGAATAGAGGTCGACCGATAGTGGATTTTACCGATAACGATATTTAGGTTTGACCCTACATGCCGATAACCGATAATTCAACCGATACTTTTTTAAATGGATGCTGGATTAAAAACAAACCTAATACTCACAATAAAACAGTGCTGAACTGAAATGTGCTAAATTAAATAAATATATAAATATTAATATATAAAAACTTTATTCAGAAAATAATTTAAACATTAAAATATTACAGATTTCGGAGCTATAACCTAGAAACATACGTACATTTCAAAGGTAACACATTGCAAGTCCCATTTGTAAACAAGGATGTATTAGCTAGCTTTCATGAACTATGCAATATACGTTTTTACTGCATGTATTAATATGAGCAATACAATTGTACCTTTATCATTCATGTTAGTTCATAGTACATTAATAACAAATAAAATAAGAATTAAAACTCCATTTCAAATGCATTAGTAAATGTTGAAATAAAAAACAATGAATAATTCTTCTACAACTTGTATTAATCTTAGTTAATGCTAAAAATGGAATCTTATTGTAAAGTGTTACCATTTTATATAATTCCAAAGAGTCGTGCTTAAAGATAGCCATTAAAATGTAATAAAGACCTGTATAACGTATAGGTATAGTAGCCTATATAGTCTCTCACTTTATTTGCTTCTATTTTAGAACACTTGACTATTATCTAATCAAAATAACAAGATGTATTGTAGTGATTAAAACGATCTTAAATCGAACACGTTTATGATTTGTTTGTTTCTGTCGGCTGCATGAACATATCAATGTTGAGAAAGCAATCACGTCACTAGTTTTAAATATGCAACTTCGTCGGCTAATGAATGCATAAAAGTGACCAGCCGGATATATAATAATGCAAATAGATGATAACAATTGCGCCATAAAACATTTGGGTCAGGTCTGCGTGTGTTTTTGTCACATTGTTTAAACCGCTTGACTGAGGTAACGGTAAGGTTAGAGTCCTCACCGCCTCGACGGCAAACTACTGTTCTTTCTCTGCTGATGCAGCATCTAGTTAATAAAATAATTACTTTATAATGATATGGCAATATATACTTTAGTGTAATGTATTCATACCGTTTCGCTGACTGTGTTTTAAATGCGAGTCTGAAGTGTCAGCGGCGCTCTCTCTGCTGCCTCTCTCCGTGGTCCGTGCTGCGCGCACCCAAGGGGGTAATCCATCAGCCAGAAGTTGAAGCTGCCTCCGGAGGCCGCCATTGTAGCTGGCTATCACCTGCTGTTAGCATCCCATTGACTCCCATTCATTTTGGCGTCACTTTGACAGCGAATAACTTTACATCTGAGGCGTCCAAAGACTCCATTTGTCCATTATTTATTTCTAAAGAAACACGACAATGTATGAAAGGCTCCATTACTTTGTATCTTACGTTATGGCCCCGTAGAAGCCGTTTTTGTAAAAATAGGCTAACGATTGCGTCATAACACGCGACTCTCTGTCCCGCAGAAGAGACATTCACCGTAAAGACAGAAGTAGAAGCTCGCGCACAATCGGGGGGACGTGGAGGCATAAAGTCAAGGGAGAAGCCCATAGAGTGTCATAAAGTTGCTCCTGCTGCTAGCTCATGGACAGCTAATACTCACGATCTCCGGCTCTGCAAGATTCGGAAGGGAATGATTCAGATTCCTCTTGGCACCGCTACTAGAAGACGTACAACTGTCAGTCAGGTTGTTCACGTCGTCAAGCTCAGTTTGAGAATGCGCAGTACGCTTGGCTATCAGGAAGTGAGTGCCCATGTTGGGCTTCAACTCTCTCCGTTGAAATCAACGGGGTCGCTGTGTCCATTTCTTTTACTGTCTATGCGCGCGCCTCGTGTGTTAATAGAGCATCACAGTCCCGCCCACAGCCTGAGAGAGCGTTGGTGCCGGAAGTAAATTTCCCATTCATTTCTCCCATTGACATTTTGTAAAATCCGTATCTAAAGAGTATAAGGGCATGTCTGAGGATAACCAGCTACGGCCGAACTCATAAGCATACAACATATCATTTCGAGTGAAAAAACGAAGAGAAAATCCAAAAAAAGTCAAGGGTACAAGCCTGTGTACATATTTTCATTTCCGAGCAAAGGAACTACTCCTCCCATAAAACCACCGCGCCTCACTGAAGTCGACTGAAAGCCACCGTGAAAGAGCCATTTGAGTGACTTCCAAATCTGACGATGGCAACGTGAACTTTTCCTCCAGTGAATTTTATATAGTGAATGTGCAGGGAAACTCCTTTTCCTCGATTTACTGAAGCTTATGTGTATGCTAAAACATCGAGCATCTGGCTCGCTCATAGGCTGTGCTGGGGCAAATGCACATCCAATGGCGCGCGGGCGCCTCTGACGTACGACCAATGAGCTAGCCCTACGTCATTACGTGATCTTCAGTCTTCACGCGCCTTCGCGGGGTTTCAGACACGTGAAACGACTTCCACCAATCAGATGCATCACTGTGGGATTGTGGGATTGTTCAGGATTGTGGGTAATGAAGTACTTATCCAATACATCGCGAATAAAAGGAATTTATCTTAAAACAAGGTTAGTGCCCCATGAACTTTTGGCGTTTATATGAGCATATACAATCACTTAGTACAGCCGTAACTGGTTTTAAGTCTACCATGTGTGGTTACGTTTTTATGGCTTATATCCCAAATGTCAATGGAGAAATTGTATTGAATTTTTACTTCCGGCACCGGCTGGGGGCGGGACTGTGATGCTCTATGTGAACAAAGCCAGTGATAGTTTATTATTTGTCCTCTAGAGGCCGCTCTCGCTCTGTATAATGCCAGCAGTCTCTTCAGCACTCTCGTACTGCGTAATGACTCCGCACACTTCTCCCAGCAACGGAAGCAACCCGGAAAAACTATCGGTGTGGATTTTTGCCGATAACGATAGTTCCACCAATCAACTATCGGTGCCGATTAATCGGCAAAACCGATGAATCGGTCGACCTCTAATCTTGACCAGACCAAGTCATCAAGTAAGGGATAATGTACGTCTATCCGGTTGTTATCGCAGAATAAACCCCGACAGGGTGATCAGGACTTGCAATTCTGCATTAACAACCTGCTGGATGTACATTACCCCGCTTATTACACGGCTACTTGCCACATAACTTAATAATTATACATGAAATATTGATCTGAGACTAAATATTTTATTAGCTCACCAAACGCAAAAATTCCAAGAGGAAAAAACATTCCTATCAAGCGTATAGCGCTGCTGAAGTCAGTAACCCGGATGAGCATGTTATCCGTTTTCAGCGCGATTGACCAATCAGAATCAAGCGTTCCACAGAGCCGTGTAATAACACTGGCTTAGCAGATGTTGTGAGTTTAAAACCGCACTGGATCTGATTCTCTGACTAAAGGCAGAGCAGGGGATTGTTTAGGAAACCTGTTTGAAAACCATAATTTTTGATATTCTGTTTAGTAATGCTAGTAACATAGAAATTATGCGTTTCACCTATAGGTTTACTTGTATGCTATTTTTGTCCAAGCCTCAGTGGATTTTTAGGGGTCTCTGAATACCAGATGCCATGAGCTAACAAAACAGCACATCCCTGCTTGGAGAGCATATGGCTAGACCCCGTTTCTCCTTAAGGGAAACTATTGATCCATGTGGCTCAGTCTCTCTGATTGATGAAGCTCATGAACTTGGGAGAGAGACCTCCATTTTGATTTATCCCTTGTGGCACAGCTTAAGAACATGGCTGAGTAGAGGCAAGAAAAGAAAGCGTTAGTCCGATCAAAGATCAACGTCTACCAAAACGTCCAGAGCTGACCAACTCGGACCAGGAGAGAGAGAGTGATGACATAACTGAAGTGATGTGTTCAGTGTACAGGCTGTTGACTGTGCCGCATCGTATGTGCTCTCAATATTGACCCATACCATTGCTCATGTCACTTTCTGTATGATTATGGATCTCTTGCAAAAAATGCAAATGATTGGATTGTTCATGTGTTTAGTGATGGAATCTGTATTTTCCCCCACGTCTTTGGATTTGAATAGACTACTTTCCTGCTGGTAAATAAAAGCATTATTCAAATCTACTGGAATATTCCATATATGAAACGGGTTGTGAATAACAGGTGTTCCTGTTTGTTGGAATTGGAATGATCATTAAGAATGCACAACATATTGGAACCATATCAATTATCTGCTGATATTATAGACTTTATTTTTTATTGATCAATATTGGTTGATATTGGATATTTAATTGTCATGCTCATTTCTCCTATTTTTCCGTTTGGGCCACAATCTAATTGGCACTGAAAGTTAAGTTTTGTCCCAAATGACGCACTAGTTTAGACTATGCTATGTGCTTATGCATAATGTACCCAACCAAGTAGTGTATGAGTTTTATAAAGTTATTTTGTCATTCAACATTAGAGTCTGAAATGGGGATGGGTATTTTTGTCATTTTTGATCATTGACAGGTCTCAAACAAGTAGCTACTAATAAGTTATCAACCACTTTAACACCAACATAAAATAGGTGTCGTTTTAAAGCTTAGAAGCTGGGCTGTGAATATAGGGAAAATGACCAGTGCTTTTCGTTATGCTTAACTTTTAATTTATGTGCTCTAAAAAATAAACTGCTTTACATGAAAATGTGATCTGTCAAATCATCGTACATTAGACTTGTTGAGACGTTTCAACAATATTTAACACTAGCAGAATACAACAGGCATATTCATTTCAGTTAGAGACCAAACTATGAAAAAGCGCTGCTGATGCATGGGTAAACAAACACTACACGTGATGCTTTTGTGCCACGTTTTTGTTCATGTGTGGTGGGTGGGTATGGCCTAGTGCTGCACGATTAATCATATCGCAATCGTGATGTCAAGCCTATGCGATTATATGACGCAAAATGCTGCGATTTTATAGGATAAATAAAATTGGGCTGTCAACATTAACTCGTTAAATTGATTAAATATTTAACACAATCAACGCCGCATCCGTAAATTTTTGTCATCCTTTGGTTACCTAGTGTTACATTATATTTTCCCACTCTTATTCGTGCAAATGCTTTTAAACCATTCATGTGCGACAAAACAAAAGCGAACACGCGGCCTGTGGATGTCCTGACTGCAGTGACGCGCAGGAAGACGCGCGCCAGTATCGTACGCACAGACAGCACGCCAGAATACAGGTCTCTTTCGCGCTTGAACGAACAATAACACACACAATTATACCAAAATGTCCGTTTTGTTTAGTATCTTCATAACATAAAAGCAGTCTTATGATGAACGTGAAGAGTTGTGAGAGAATGAGGTGTGCCGCGCGTGTGAGACCCGCATCTCTGTCAGCAGCGGCTGGTCTTAAAGGGACAGCAGCCAATTCAAAGCAGTTAATCAAAGAACAAGGGGAAAAGAGAAATTACTGACTGCTCTTGACTAAATAACTTCTGTAGTTTTAATAAGGATTAGTCTATATTTAATTTATGCAGTGCAGACTGTTTGATAACTTTGTTCAATTTCTGTTTAAATGTCATATTTACCTGTGCCCTTACAGACTTAAAGGTAGGGCTGTTAGTCTGTAAGGGCACAGGTAAATATGACATTATTTTATACTATTGTACTATTGAGACAATAACAAGTTTGCAGTAATGCAAAGATGTCACTTTAATTTTGTAAAAAATATTATTTTAATTTGAAAACACTGCATTTAGTTGTTGCTAGCTTGAGTTGAGAAATACACATTTCAGAATTATCGCTAATCTGTGTGTGCATTTTACTTGAGAACCAAGCAAGTTGACTCATGAAACCATTTGTTTATTATATCGCAATATTGACCTCAATAATCGCAATATGACATTTTCCCCAAATCGTGCAGCCCTAGTATGGCCGATGTGTAGAGCCCAATCAGACACTGTTTTACAGCTGGAGCGCGCTTGAATTTGGTTTGATCGCTCAGATTGACGGGTTTTTATTTACCGTGCACCATAGAATAAGAGTGCACAGCTGAAACTGTGCTGGTATCACTCACAACCAGGGCTGCGTTTCTCAAAAGCTTTGTGAGGTAAGATGATCGTGGAGACCATTGGTGGCAATTAGGGCTGTCACTTTTTATTCGATATTCGAATATGCATTCGAATATGACGTGAAATAACCGAAATCGAACTATAAATAAACTATCCGGTTTTTAAAGTGCCATGTTTTGCGCATTTTTTTACAGTTTATCATTTGCTATTTATTTATTGTTTGCCATCTCATCCAGTAGCGGCCGCTCTAAACGTATTGTAGCGTCGGCCCATGAGTCCAAATCAAGCGAATAATAGCCGATATAGCCAGCTTGTTTTGAAAATGGAAGATAAAGACAAGACGAAAGAAACCGCGCTATAATTTCTGCCTATTACACACACACACACGACCCACAGAAAAGACGCGTGTTAAGTATCGAGTTCTCTTTCGGGCTTGAACAAACCATAACACACAAATTATGTCAAATGAATGTAAGAGCAGTCTTAAATTATTTAAATAAAGCCTTAAATGAACGTAGAGATTTGCGAGAAAATGGGACGCGTGTCAGATCCATCTCTGTATGGTCAGATCGCGTCTCTGTCAGCAACAACGGCTGGTCTTAAAGTGTCAAAGAACAAAGGTAAGAGAGTAAATTACTCACCCAGACCCGGCGCCAGGAGGATTATTATACTGGTATGAATGTGTGTATCATGAATCATGAATACTCCGCTATCTTTTAACACATCTCCGGCGAACGGCTTCTTCACGCAAAAGAAAAACTCTTCATGAAGCAGTTAAATTCAGCGACCATATGTGGCGTTTCCTGGTGGATTGAGGTTGTTCATTAACTTTTACATTTTACTCGTAGATATTCGAATATATTCGAATATATTGCTTGATATTCGATATCCGTTCGAATGTGATTTTTCTCAAAAGTGACAGCCTTAGAATGGTGGTTCTATGATCTACTTAGGCTTTCGATGCTTTTAGGAAATGCACGCTAGGATCTTATTACTTGATTTTTAATCCATGCACTTTTATTGTGGCATTTACATTTCTTATGTTCAGTAAAAATCACTTGTTTGGAGGGTTTTTTAGACCCTTAGTTAATTAGGGTTCAAAATAAATGGCTAGCCTACCTACCTAATCCATTGCATGGTTTGAAGACATTAATACATTTAAAATATGTAACTATGGCACGCTCGCTTTTCCTCGTGTGTCTGCTGCACGTGTTTTGCACACCTCAAACTATGCACTCTGAGTTTTATCAATTAAATTATTTTCGACAATTAATCGATAGTTGATTAAACATTAGCATTCCTAATATATGCACATAGTCACTGCTGGGTAGATCAATCACAAATTGTAGTAGTTTACTGATTCAAGATTACATGACAAAAATTAGTGATGTAATACATTACACTTCTTTTAAATTACTTTTGACCTAACTCGTTTATCACATTGAACAAAGAGAAAGAAAATATAAGTGCATTAACATTACGTCAGGGTTTCTGTAGGTGTAACTGCAGGGGGTTTGTGAGTTTAATGAAAAGCTAATGATTAAATAAATCATAAAACACAAAAGCCTCCCAAAGACATAGCAATAAATTGTTAAATGACTTGCTGAGTGATACTTCAAATAATAATTAATGTTCGTCAGGAGCTGATTAGAAATACAATGTTGCATTGTTGAGAAAACACTTAAAAGTGAAATGATTTCTGTAAATTAAGTTGTGAAATCCTTTGTGGCCTTTCAATTTTGCATGTAATTATAGTCACCTGACTAGTGGCTGGTCTGTGTGTGCAATTTCACAAAACTAGAAGACTTTCTGAATGCATATTAGCGATGTTTTTTTAGAAAGGAAAATTTAGAAACATGAAAAAGGATTACTGAGAAATCAAAAATTCTGAACAATTTATTTTACTGCCATTGGTGAATGTAATTATGAAAAATGTAATTAAGTAATCAATAAAAAAGTAACTAATCTGATATATTTATACACACACACACACGTCTTTAAGAAATGAAACTCAGTGATGTGTCACTTACAGATGGTTTCTTTTGTTTACTGCAGATTATGTGTATTTTGAAAACTCCTCCAGTAACCCATATCTGATCCGCCGAATAGAAGAACTCAACAAGGTGAGTTTTTTGCTTTTTCTTCCTTTTCCTTGATTTTTTTTTTTTTGCTTTAATTTGGCCTAAGCTATTTTGACCAGCATGACTTAGCCTAGACTCGAGTCAGACTGACTGTGATTGGTTGGGGCTTTTGATGTCTGCCAATCATTCATCATACATCATCAATCTGCATGTGCAGAGATTTGAACATTACACTGTACATGGATGATTGACATATGCCAGCTCTCTGCTAATGCATTGTCACTCATGACAGCGTAACAGACTGTCTCTGTCACCTGTTGTGTCTCTGTCTCTGTCACCTCTCCTCTCTGTTGTGCACTGCTAATGCTCAGCCATCGTGCTGTTGTCTGCCGATGCACACTGGGCTGTTTGGGATGAAGACCCAGCCATAAGAGACTTATATAATGCTGAGAATGACACAGGCCTGTTTCCTGGAGCAGGGATTAAAAACACTTTTATGTAACCTCATTTTGAAGGACTGTGAAGCTCAGCAGGATGGGTAAATGATGGAAGTGGTGTCTTTGTTCAATATGTATATGGTAGTCAGAATTCAGCTGTGTCTTGAATATACACAACGCTAACCAACGACATGTTGCATTGAGTAAGATTTCCATATGGAGTGGTTAATTTTCAGTGCTGGAAAATGAGTAGAAATGTAGTTGTTAACAGGACTCACAACTTTTACTTTAGTGCTTAAAAATTGATGCAGTGTCATTCAGTCCCACTTTGACTTGATGAAAGTAGTTCCCTCTAAAGTTATATTAAAACTACTTTTAAAAGTCCACTACATGACAGTAATAGAACTTGAAGAACTTATTTCACACATTGTATAGAGAAAATGGGTGTATGTTCTTTTTGTGTTTAGTCTTTCTCACACTGTTTCTTGCTGCTTGTCTCCCCAAGACTGCCAATGGAAATGTAGAAGCAAAGGTGGTCTGTCTCTTCAGGCGGAGAGATATATCTGCCAACCTCAACACTTTGGCCGATAGCAATGCAAGTGAGTAACCAACTGTTTCAGTCTTCTCTTGAGTTCGCGTCTCGTCTTCACACTTAAGATAAAGTGTCATTATGTAGATGTACTATTTGCATTGAAATAGTGCTGCACGATTAATCGTATCGCAATCGTAATCGCGATGTCAAGCCTATGCGATTATTATGACGCAAAATGCTGCGATTTTATATGAAATAAACAAATTAGGGCTGTTAACACAAAGCATCTGTTCTTTTTTGTCATCCTTTGGCTAGTGTTACTTACATGATCCCGCTTTTATTCATGCGAGACAAGTTAAAGAGAGCGCGCTGCCTGTAAATGTCCTGACTGAAAGACGCACGCCAGTATCATGCGCATGCACAGACCGCGCGCCAGAATACAGTTCTCTTTCGCGCTTGAACGACATACACACACAATTATGCCAAAATGTCGTTTGTCGAGTATCTTCATAACATAAGAGCAGTCTTATGTTATGATGAACGTGAAGTTGTGAGGAATGAGGCTCGGGTGTGCGAGATCCGCGACTCACACAACAAGGCTGCTCTTAAAGGGCCAGTAGCCAATAATGCTCTGTCAGTAAAGTTAATCAAAGAACAAAGGGAACAGAGAAAATGACCCACTGCTCTTGACTAAAGAACCTGTTTAGCTTAAATAAAAATTAGTCTATATATAATTTATAATTTATGCAGCGCATACTGTTTGATAACTTTATTCAATTTCTGTATATGTGCTACATGTTGGAAAGGAAGGGCACAGGTAAATATGACATTTATTGTTTATGTGAGGATTGTTTGAAGTTCACTTAAATTAAAAGCTGTTATATTTTTTAAAGCCTAATAAAAAAAACGTAAAAAATAAATAAAAAAATCGATAGCCTTCAATTGTAATGATGTAATCACTGTAATGTTGGATGGCTATAATTAATGTTTAAAATGGGGGGGGGGGGGATTTGTCTTATTGATCATTATAGGTGTTATCAATCATTTAGTTTTTGTTGCTAGTTTGAGTTGAGAAATACACATTTCAGAATCATTACTAATCTGTGTGTGCATTTTGCTTAAGAACCAAGAAAATTGACTCAAGAAACCATTTGTTTATTATATCGCAATCGCATATCGCAATCGCAATATTGACCTCAATAATCGCAATATGACATTTTCCCCAAATCGTGCAGCCCTACATTGAAACACCCTCCAGGATTTACAGCTTTGACAGCCACACTGGGAGCCGATTTCAAGGCACCAAAGAGGATCAATCCAGTATAGAAATTAAGTCAGACTTGCATATTATATAGCCATGAATTTTATACATTTTATGTCTTCAATCTGAATGGATCCCTGATCTTCCTATGGTTTTTGTTGACCATATTACTGTGTAATTTGATGACCTATAATGAGTCTCAGAATAAAATTTCTACTTGTTTGAGGGAAAATCTGTGGAATATTGCAGAATAGATTTAATGTTACCATGAAATCAAAATTGACTGTTCCTTTCTTTTTCTGAAGTGCACCAGCATGAATCGGGACAGTAATGGCTACCTTTCACACACATGAGATTGCTGCAATTAGCACACGACAATGATCCAGTCAATTCCCAATGATCCAGTCAATTCCCAATGGACAATATCAAGTCCCACCTTACATTTTCTTTCCCTCTCCATTTCACTCAGATATACGTCACAATAAGGAAGAAAAGATTATTGCAATTTCAATTTCATGCCTACTTTAAATATGGTCAAATGTCTTAGCTTAGTGTACTACACTCTTGTATTGATTATTGAGGGTGTAATCGATTAGACTAGATATTTACTTATTCACTAATTGGACAGACAAGGGGCCAGTGCATTTGTAGAATTTTAAAATGACATGCATTTCTGTTCTTCAGAAATCTGTGGAGGTTTCTGTGGAGTTCTGCAGGTGTATATGCCAACAAGTCGAAAACAGAAGGGCTTAGCAGAAGGACACCAATCTATACAGGCAAAAAAAAAAACTAGATCACTTCCAATTAGGGATGGACAAGATGGTTTACTAGTCACCCAACAGAACAGAAGGACTTAGCAGAAGTGTTATCAGCACATCCATTGATTAGAGGACTGTTGGTTTTGTGCCAAAAAAAAGGTTATCGATATTTATCCTTATATTTTGTTGAGTAACTGTCAGTTGCCCTAGTGAAATGACTTGTGCTCTTGGATTCATGCCATGCTATTGTTAGTCTATGCACACATACAGGTAAATCCACAGGTCTTTAGCCAACTTTGAGTGGTGCGAATGCTCATTAGTAAACTCAACATCTGAGAAAATGTATGGGAACTGAAGCCCTCTGTTACACTCTGTCTAGTGGTTTTTGAACACTATCACGTCCTATGCAAGTGTGCTCTGTGAAAAGCATCTGATAAGGTCTGTAGTTGTCAGTTTGCTGAAATGAAGCCGCCTCAGTGACGTATGCAGCCGACAAATACGCCCTCGGGAGGATGCAGCCTTCGAAATGAGACGCTGCTAATATCTACTTTTGCACATCCCTAAATGTACATTCATTATATCACAGCTGCAGGCATCCCACATGTTTGATGAAGATGCTTCCTCTAACCTACATGCATGCAGCGGTGGTTCATTTTTATGCAAATTCAGTGTACGTGAACTGCCGTAAACCAGTTGTAATTATGTCAGTGCAGTGCATTAACCCATCTATTCCAGAGTAGGGTCAGGTTTGGGTCGAGAAGGTTATTACATTGACATGGGCAGTTAGTGTTCAAGTCCTTTGCGGTCGGTCATGAGAGGTCAGTGTCTCCTTAATACTGAACGAATCATCCTCTTTATGTTGTGGCCGACTACAGCACCAACACTGCCCTGTTACACAAGATCAGGGCTCCCATTTACATCACCTCCTCCTCTCTCTACCTTCTGCCCATCTTCCTCCTTCTACTCCCCCACCCCTCCTGAATGGGCTCCTCTGTGCTTATCCTCAGCTGCCATCCGCCCTGTGCTCTTGGAACAAAAGAGCCTTTATGGGACCCACCGGGCCATGGCGCTCAAAGGGTTAACTCTAGGTTAACACTGTCTGGCTGGTGTTTTCTGTGGAGTGAAAGTGTTATTAAATGCATGTATGTGTGTGCGTGCATTTGGCTCTGAGGCTGTGCATGTATGATGGATTTGTCGTATGTGTCTTGAGCGCTTGTCTGCTTGTATGTATGTGTGAAAGAGAGCTTGTGGCATTTTTTTTTTAAATGCGTACTTGTGCATGGGGGGGGGGTTGTTGCTCAATGGGGGGATGGGCGCCTCAGGTTTGTTGCACAGGGTTTCCCAGTAAAGCTGGCAGGGACGCATTGGCCAAGGGGAGAGAAAGGAGGGGGCAGGGCCACCGGGGTGGCAGGAGGGGTTAATGGAAAGGGGTGTGGTCTGATATCCCGCCCTCTTCATTGACAGGGTTTCCTTTGGCTCCGTGCAGGGGTGGAGTCTGGTCAGATCGTCTGATAAAGTCCTGCCAGGTCTTCTCATCTTAAAACGAGTATCTACTTAAGAAATATCTCTATCGCCATTGTAAATCTGTGTCAAAATAATTTTTTAAAAAATGGATTCAAGTCAAATTCAAGTTGACCTGCAGTCATAATGGTTTGCTTCCCTTGTAAGTCAACAGATCTCATGAAGGATATTCAATTTACTTGTTTCTGGATGAGTGTGAAATTGATCGCAACCATCACTAATAACGTAAAGTGATGTGTAAATTTAAGATTTGGTCTGGGTGTGTGTTCTGAAAGGGAGCTGGTTCACATCAGACCTAATTGAGGCCATTAGCATTACACTCATGTTTGTGTGTGTGTATTTTAGGAGACTTTGAAGAGGAGTCCAAGCAGCCTTCAACCTCAGAACAGCAGAAACACCAGCTCAAGCACAGAGAACTATTCCTGTCTCGACAGTTTGAGTCTCTCCCAGCCACGCACATACGGTAAATACACTCACGCTGTTAACAGACATAAACATCTCAGGATTAAATGATATAATCACATCAGAACTCAGGCTCCATATGTAAGGTATTGGATTTGTATTGATAGTCCTGTTTATACTGTGTATTGTTTTATGCAGAGGAAAATGCAACGTCACACTTTTGAATGAGACTGATGTTTTAACTGGCTACTTAGAGAGAGAGGTAAGTGTCCACCTGCAGTACAAGAGCACTCACGTGTAGTTTTTCATGGCGTGTCACAAAGCTACCACAAGCCATAGTTTAGAGACAGGCCAAAACATGATAACCCTGTTAGAGGGACTCAGAAAATCTGTCAAAAGTAGGCATAATCATAATTAACTGGTTAACCGTTAATCGACAGTGAGACGTTTCGACCTATTACCGTATATACCCGAATATAAGACAAGGTTTTTGTCCTAAAAATAGGCTGCAAAATGGGGGGGTCGTCTTATATTCGCGATATAGACAAAATCACGGGGGAAAGGGAGAAATTTCTTGCCAAGCATTTCGGTGAGCTACTTTATTTGTGTATTAAAGTAAAAAGAAAATTGAGAAAAGTTACAAAACCCACTTAGAATGGCCAGTTTAAACGTTTAGCATATTTGTATAAGATTATTTTTTAAAAGTACCTCAGACAAACAGGTGAAGCGGGTCCGCGCGAGGAAACATCACTGTAGTGCGTGTGTAGACAGCCTCCCTCCAGAGCGCGCGCGCTTCTCTATCTATCTATCTGTGTGTGTGTGTGCGTGCGTGCGTGTGCGTGTGTGTTCTCTTTTTCCCCAAAAAATAAGTCTGGAAAATGGGGGGTCGTCTTATATTCAGGGTCGTCTTATATTCGGGTATATACGGTAATACTATAGACCCCTTTTCAGTTGGTAAACATGGTGACTTTTTTGTGGGCGGAGCTTAAGTGGAGGCAGAACGATCCCTCTGGCCACTTTACTAACGCTAGTTAGCAAGTTTTGTTAGCTTGTTTTTTTTAACAATGACTGGAGAAAATCAGATTTTATCTCTCACTGTCCAGGACCGCGATTATTGTTTTCAAAAGTTAATTTTAACGGACGGAACAAGATTGACCGACCCGTAGCCTACACGCTCACTCAATGCATGACGATCTGACAGGATTAACGTTACCTCGGTTGAGTGGCCTGACTTCTACACCTAGCTTATAGAGAAACCGAGCGTATAGAAAAACTGAGGGCATATAAATCTTTAGATGCCTATAACTATGTGATGAATGGTCACGTACAAGACTTGTGGTAAAATTGCAGTGCGCAATTTTAATGATGTAAATATTTTCTAGAAATAAAAATATTTTTTATTTATTAAAATTATATTAATTATGTATTTGATTATTTCTTTCTTACCAGGTTCTTCAAAAAGTCTATCACAATATATCACAACAATGTATACAATCATAGATGATTCACAAATAATCACAGTAATTTAGAAAACATTATGCGATAAAATTTCAAATTGGAGCCTGTCATGAGGCTTTGCAGTCTCGGCTCTGGCTGTGTGTGTTCATGTGTTTTGAAGGAGGCAAGGCTTTGGAGACGCTCTGATCTCATGCTTTCAAAGCTAGCTTGCTATTGCTAGCCTCTCTAAATTGCCTACCCTACCTTTAATCAAGTAACTGAAATATATATTTGCGTTTGCATATTTATTCCTTTTATGGTTACGCTGCATCTGCGTGATGTGGCAGTGTGTGAATCCTCATATTCTGTTGTTAATGCTGCTATTTGCATGTAAACCTAAACCCCTCCTGGAAAACAGATTTTGTTATTTTTAATGAGTCAGACACACATCCATTCTAATTTAATTCAATTTAATTCTAATTTAAAAAATCTTGTCTGTTAACTGTTAATGATCAGTTAACAAGCTTCGTTTGTCGTTAGGGAAAAAACCTAAAATGAACATCCCTAGTCAAACGGTCATGTTTTCACCTTTTTGCTAACTTTCCTTTTTTTGTGTTTATTACAAAACTAATTTAAATGTTCACAACCTTTTCGGTTGTAAACGAAAAGCTTTTTTTTTTCATCAGTGTCACGTGATCCTACAGAAATCATTCTAATGCTGATTTGGTGCTCAAGAAACAACGTTATTAATGTTAAAAACAGGTGCTGCTTAATATTTTTCTGGAAACAGTGATACATTTAGGATTATTAAATGAATAGAAAATCTGTTATGACATTATAAATGTTTTCTTTCCCTTTTGATCAATTTATTGTTTCAGTGATGATAAAGTATTTCATATCTTTCACTGATCCCAAACTTTTGAATGGTCTTTTTTTTTTTTTTGATGTTAGATATTTTCTCTTTTTTACCTCAAAGTGAGCACCTTTTGTTGGATTAAAATGAGGCAAGTGCACAAGTGTTTGTGCTGTCTAACGTGTGTGTTTGTTCTGCAGGACTGTTTCTTCTACTCTCTGGTGTTTGACCCAGTGCAGAAGACCCTGTTGGCTGACCAGGGGGAGATCCGTGTGGGATCCAAATACCAGGCAGAGATCCCTGACAAACTGGCTGAAGGTCAGAAGGTTTTAAATGTCTCTACGCCATCGTATTCCTAAAACATGGTCCTTTTGATGTTGAAAACTTGGACATGATTCTTATTACAATATTGTATTAATACTTCAAACACATTTTAGGAAAAGTTTCTCGTTGGATGTTGGAGGTCTAATTCAAAACCGATTAAGTTCATTAGTAAATGCAATGTTTTCCATCTCATCAGTTGAATTAGACAGTCGAGTGCAGGAGAAACTTGAGACAAAGGTTTGGGATCCTGATAACCAGCTGAAGGATCCGCAGATAGACCAATTCCTGGTAGTGGCACGGTTAGTATTTCCCTTTGTCCTTTTTTTGACTGACCATTTTTGCTTCTCTAAAATGTTATTGTGCAGTAGCATGATTTGATTTGTTTTTATGTTGATTTCAGGGCTGTTGGTACGTTTGCACGTGCACTAGACTGCAGCAGTTCTATCCGCCAACCCAGTCTGCACATGAGCGCAGCGGCTGCATCTAGAGACATCACACTGGTGAGAGAAGGGATGCATTCAATCACTCTCTTCCTTAACCACTCAGAAAAGTGCGATCCTCATTCATTCACTCACACTGTAGGGGTTGTGTAGGGTTATCAGAACATACCGGGACTTTGAAAACGCACAAGGTTATTATAACCAACAAAGTGTAAACATTATGTAAATAAAAGATTTATTGTAAATTAAAACTTATTTTTTTATTATAAGTTTCCACGAGAGTGCATAATTCAGTGAGCTTTAACTTTAGAGATTGACAGTCTTAGTTATTATAAAGTGAGGCTCTTCTCTTGCTTTGTTTCCCATTTACAATCTCAATACAAGTTTAGTTTTTTCTTTTCATGACATTGGTTCAACTTTTCTTTTTAAACCAGAACAATGACCTTTTAAATGTGCGATTGAATCGGAGACTGTGTTTTTGCTCTGGTACAGAAATTGGTACAGAGAGTTTTACTTGTATTAGTACCGACTACTGAGATTTTGGTACCGTGAAAAACCTACACCTGACATTGATTCACACTGTCCTGTCTGTCCGTAGTTCCACGCCATGGACACTCTGCAGAAGAACGGCTACGACCTGGCCAAGGCCATGTCCACGCTGGTGCCGCAGGGTGGCCCGGTGCTGTGCAGGGACGAGATGGAGGAGTGGAGCGCTTCAGAAGCCATGCTGTTCGAGGAGGCTCTGGAGAAATACGGCAAAGACTTCAATGACATTCGCCAAGACTTTGTGAGTTTACAACGCCATTATTGACCATTTGCTCTCGCACAAACTGCACTATATGGGAAAGTTCAACGATTTAAATGCACATTTGTTGTTGACCTGCAGTTGCCCTGGAAGTCATTAGCTAGTGTGGTCCAATTCTACTACATGTGGAAGACTACTGACCGTTACATTCAGCAGGTAAGAAGCTTTGCATGCTTTTAAAATGATCTTTTCTTCATGCATATGAATGTGTATCTGAATCAAGATAATTGTTTTACCCACCAGAAAAGACTAAAGGCAGCAGAGGCGGACAGCAAGCTGAAGCAGGTGTACATCCCCACCTAGTGAGTATTTAGTGTCACTGCACTTCTGAATATAAATGGCACTTTCCAAATAAATGCACACATCCCATCTAATTTAGAGAGAGAATTACTATTCAAGAGTCTGGAGTCTGTAATGTTTTGAAATAAGTATCTTATGCTCATCTAGGCTGCATTTATTTGAACAAAAATATAGTGAAATAAATGTAAAAATGATTTTTCTGTTTTAATATATTTTAAAATGCAATTTTGTGATGCAAAGCTGAATTTTCAGCATAATTACTCAAGTCTTCAGTGTCATATGATCCTAATGAAATCATTCTAATATGATGATTTGGTGCTCATGAAATATTTCTTCTTATCAATAGTTTAAAAAATAGTGTGCTGCTTAATATTTATGTAAAAACGTGATACTTTTTTTCAGGATTATTTGATGAATAGAAAGTTCAAAAGAACAGCATTTATGTTATGTAGACTTTTTTCTAACAATGTTACTACTTTATAACAATGTAGAAGTCTTCACTGTCACTCTTGATTAATTTAATGCATTCTTGCTGAATAAAAGTATGAATTTCTTATTGTTGAACATAACGTTAGCATAGCATGAAAATCTATTTGTTATCTATTCTAGTGTACAGTTTGAAAAAAAATTAAGATGAGTTTTTTTTTTTTTTTTGCTGTATGAAACCTATCAACTTATCAGACTCATTCCTGTAGTATGTTTGTGTCTGCTTTTTGAGCATCTAAATGTTGTTTTCTCCTTCAGCACCAAGCCCAACCCCAATCAGATCATGGCACCTGGAAATAAACCTGGCATAAATGGTGCCACAGGCTACCAGAAAGGCCTCAGTTGTGAAAGCTGCCATAGTGAGTCAACTCAAGTCACTGTACACATACATGGCTTCTATTTAGATATAAGCTCAAACATCCTGTATATTAAAATGAGTGTATTCATCAACTGTACTTGTTACTCCTCCAGCTGCCCAGTCTCAGCAGTGGTATGCATGGGGCCCTCCCAACATGCAGTGCAGACTCTGTGCATCCTGTTGGATTTACTGGAAGAAGTATGGCGGTCTTAAGACCCCCACTCAACTAGAGGGCGCCACAAGAACTGGCTCAGTATGTGAATCCTGTCCTTTTCCTTCAAGTACCAATCAAGGGGGTAATCCATCGACTGGAAGTTGAAGTCGGCCGGGTGCCGCCATCTTGTAGCAGAACTTCACTTGCGTTAGCATTTCCATTGACTCCCATTCATTTTGGCGTCACTTTGACGGCGAATAACTTTACATCTGAGGCGTTTAAAGACTCCATTTGTCCATTATTTATTTCTAAAGAAACACGACAATGTATAAAAGGCTCCATTACCTTCTATGTTACATTATGGCCCCGTAGAAACAGTTTTTGTAAAAATAGGCTAACGACTGCGTCATAACCACTCGACTCTCTGTTGCGCTGTACAGAAGTTACCGTACAGACAGGAGGAGAAGCTCGCAGGCAATCGGGCGGACGTCCCGTCAAGGGGGAAGCCCATAGATAATGAGTCCATAAAAGCAACAGGACAAAATATTTCAACAATGTTTTTGGGGAATTGGAAATAATTCGGTATGAGAACTCTTTGCTCAAGTTCCCCGTCTCTGCAAGATTTACGTTGGTAATTTTCACGCACAGCTACTAGAAGATTTACATCTGTCAGACAGGTTGCTCACGTCATCAAGCTTAGTTTGAGTCGGTTTGAGTCTGCGAGTCAGGAACGGAAGTGCTCAAAAATCGCTAATATTGGGCTGAAAATGTCTCAACTGAGTTCCAATGAGATGGCTCTGTCCACTTCTTATACTGTTTATGCTACCAATTGTCGATGATTACTTTATTTAAAAAGTATAAGGGTTTAATGCTAACAAAAATCAAAAGTGTAAATATGTTGTAAGTTTCATTAATCATCTTGCTGGCTAGTTTATTTCAGGTCAAACATTTTAAAGAGACTGTGTTTTTAAAAAAAATACTAAATGGAAAACAGAAAATTACCAAACAATGAGCATGATGTGTCTTTCCAATAGGATGCAGCTCCACGTGGTCACATGACCCGCCAGGAGGTACAGGGCATGTCCCCGTTTACCAGCAGTGCGGGAAGAGCTAAACTTCTGGCTAAAAATCGGCAGACCTTCATCCTGCAGACCACCAAACTCACTCGAATCGCCCGTCGGGTGTGCCAGGACATCCTGCAGTCGCGCCGAGCCGCCCGTCGCCCCTACGCTTCCATTAACTCCAATGCTGTCAAAGCGGAGTGTGAGCAAACATTTGTTGATGTTGTTTTCATCTGGGGTTTTTAAAAAAAGGTTTATTGCTTTTATCTCCAGATTCTTTTTGACTGTCTCTTTTTTTCTCTTTTAGGTATGATTAGACTTCCTAAAGCAGCAAAGAGTGCTATGAAGAACCGCACTATTCCTCGACCGTCCCTCATCAATATAGTTAAAGAATTGGGTATGGCTTCATCATTACATCAAAATAGTGATAGAAAAGCGTTGTTTTATCCAATTAAATTACAAACATCACCTTTTAAAGGGATACTCCACTTTTTTTGGTAATAGGCTCATTTTACAACTCCCCCAGAGTTAAACAGTTTAACCGTTTTTGAATCCTTTCAGCCGATTTTCTGATATTTAGAAGAATATCAGTAACCAGACAGTTTCTGGTCTCATTGACTTCCATAGTAGGAAAAAAAATATACTATGGAAGTCAATGAGACCAGAAACTGTCTGGTAACTGATATTTTTCTAAATATCAGAAAATTGGCTGAAAGGATTCGAAAACGGTAAAACAGAGTTTAACTCTGGGGGAGTTGTAAAATGAGCCTATTTCCAAAAAAAGTGGAGTATCCCTTTATTTCCCCCCAAAATGAATATTGTCATCAATTACTCACACTCATGTAATCTCAAACCCATAAGACTTGCATTCATTATTGGAAAACACATGAATATATTTTAATGAAATCTGAGAGCTTTCTGTCCCTCCATTGACCGCTACACAACTTCCATGTTAAAGCTTCAAAAAGTTCATAAAGAGATCATAAAACTAATCCATATGAATCGAGCAGTTTAGTCCCAATTTTCTGAAGAGACTCGATCGCGTTATATGATGAACAGATTGAATTTAGGCTGTTCTTTAAATATAAAAATTCATCAGCTCACACATCAGTTGTGGTAAGAAGAAGCTCAAGCGTGTTTGCTTGATGTGCGAGAACCAATTTAAACATTACTCGCTGTTCTCGCGCATCAAGCAAGTACAGTTGAAGTTCTATTTATCTTTCTATATGTGAATAAAAGCCTAAATTCAATCTGTTCATCGTATAAAGTGATCCAGTCTCTTCAGAAAATTTGAACTAAACCGCTCAGTTCATATGGATTAGTTTTAGGGCCGTTACATAGTCAACGCGAGCTACGCGAGCAAGCAACGCGAACGACGCGAGCGACGCGCTCCCTTTCATAGTCAAAACAGTGGACGCAAGCAGACGCAGGCATCACGGGCGATGCGTGAAATGCAGTACACCGCTCACGCAACAGGGGGTAGTAGAGTAAATTTGTCACAGGCACTTTTCCAATCTGTTTTCACCATGGTTTTCACCTTATCTACGGTCTTTCCCATCGCGGTTGCCAGCCCAATCTCTCTCCCAACCTCTCTCCAGGCATTTTCCAACTCTATTTAATTGGAGTGTAATTACGAGGAACTGTCATATATGACAGCAGATGACACTCGGGTGTATTTACCGTTGGTAAGAGGCTCTTCACAGATGTTTGTTTGTCATTGTATTGTCTGAAAAAATATTTTATTATACAATATAAATGCGGATGTATACGCTCGCATAATTTGTCCTCTTCGCCCGCCATTGTATTCAAACCTTCTTCTGTAAACAAAATATACTTGAATTAATGTACAATACTTGCAATGTCGCCCCCACAGACAACGCATAGTATTGCGTGCATCGGTGCGTCGCGTATCAAAAACTAGGACGACACATTTGGCTACGCATCGACGCATAATGGCGGCCGAAGCGTAGCGATGCGTAGCCTTGCGGACCCGTATGCGTACGATGCGTTGACTATGTAATGGCCCTTACAATCTCTTTATGACTTTTTGAGGCATCCAATTGGTAGTTGCGTAGCTGTCAATGGAGGAACAGATTTTATTAAAAATATATTTATTCGTGTTTCGAAAATGAATGAAAGTCTTACATGTTTGGAACGACATAAGGGTGAGTAATTAATGACAGAAATTTAATTTTTGGGTGAACTCTGCCTTTAATGGTGGGAAAATTAGACATAAAGGTGAATTCAATTGTTTGGCACAGTGTTTCATAAAAAAAACTAAATAAAATATTTGAGAACAGATCATTTGATTTCATGTTTGAATATTAAGGGTTATTATGCTCTTTTCTTTAGCTATTCAAGCTCCTTTGAAACTCAAAGCACCTCGGGGTGCTCCAACACCAATCAACCGTAACCAGGTCAACCAGCCTCGAAGCGCATCCGCCCTACTGGGCAAGAGGCCCTTCGACAACGTGAGTATTCCTTACAAATATACATCAACCTTCTCACAGGTAGAAAATAGTGTACATGGATCTAAGCGCTCTCATTGGCTACAGGCGGGAGGTCATTCTTTCTCCACCAATGGAAGGCCGTTCGCATCGGGAATGAGAGCAGCCAACCAGTCAGTCATTAAGAGGCAGAAGGTCAGTCAAGGAGATGCTCCAAATCCTGTGGTGTTTGTGGCTACGAAAGACACCAGGTATGTTTCAAAAACATCTTAATGTCATCTTTTGCTTTTACCTGGGACTAATTCCAAGTGTGTGATTCACAGGGCCCTGAGGAAACACCTCACTCAGGCAGAAATGAGGCGGGCGGCCAGAAAACCACACCTTCCGGTCGAGTCAAACTTCCCGTGCCGCCCCGGCCACTCCCCGTACCCATCTTACCTTCCAGCACCAGTGAGCCAATTGTGTTGGAGGACTGAGCGATGTTCCAGTAGACCACATCCATTGCCAGAGCATGTTAAACCCACCAATCATCAGCTGTTCTTCCTCATTCCTCGTCTTCTGTTGTCCCCCCCAGAATCCCATATGCACAACCACGCTCACGGGAAAATGACGAACCGCATACTCTTACACCAGCATACACCAGAATTCAAAGCGTTTTCTTCCCAGTGTTAAAGTTTAAGGGTCCGATGCCCTGCTGTCCCGTTGCTTTTTTTAATTGCAAATTCTTTTAATTGTGTAATTTAAAGTGAATCATGTTCATTCTAAGATGGTGTAAAAGCACACTTTATTTTTCTCCAGTTCTGTCGTTATTTGTATAAATATTAACAAGATTTTTCAAGAGTTTGATTCTTGTGTGTATGGACAGTGGGATTTAAATGTGCGAGGGAGTATGTGGTCTTTTTACCATCATTTTCTTGGGTTGCTAGTGTTAAAAACAAAAATCACCCTTTTTCATGCTAAATAGACAAATAAATGATCGCGCTGCTCCTTTTATTTCAGCCTTTCAGGCCTAGCTGAATTGTGAAAAGATGGAAGGCATTACAGCAAAAGTATTACTCGCTCGCTATACAACGGATCTGCAGTTGGGTTGGTGTTCATTGATAGCGACCTGGTGTTTCAGACAATATTGTTTATTGTGATTATGGATCCACAAATCCTGCAGTGTAGCTCCTCCAGTCAGTGATATTTGAAGGTCACGTAGGATTCTTGCTGAAAAGCTTGTCTTAGAATGAAAGCACATTTTTGATGATTTCGAAAGGCTTCTGGCTTTAGTAAAGTGTTGAAGGTGTTGATGAATGTAAGGCGAATCTAGGTTTGAGGTGGTCTCTAAAAGGAGGTTGGATGTTGCAGTCAGTTTGGCCTGTTTTGTACCTCAATAATTGAGCTTTTTCCATAAACGACTTGAACAAAGCCATACAAATTTGTTTTCCACTTCTGCTCTTTTTCCAAACATGTTAACGCACTAGCATTTGTGTTACAATGGTCTTGTGGGCTACTGGGAAGCTAATTATAGCAATTGTAGATAATGAGAGAGGGAAACGATGTTTTTGAGTTTTTCTAGTGATGACTCGATATAGGCTGATGTTGATTCATACTTCCCCATGATTTTTTTTTTTTTTTGTAAACTGGATCCAGTGAGAGATAGAAAAGCTTTTTTGAGATTTCCTTGTCATGGCTCAACTAGGGTAATATTGATGCATATTTCCGCCTTATGATTAAGCTTTTTTTCCTTTTTTTTTTTTTTTTTTTTTTTAGCTGAACGGTTGGGCATTTTGACAGATTTCTTGGCTTGCTGAGGTTCATCAACACAAAATTCATTGTAAATTGTTCCCCCCATTAGGGGTTTTGTAATGTTTCTTAAACAAATGGAGCGTGCACTGCACACTAAAGACACAAATAAATGTTAACCTGTCCCCTTTTAAGTGTCACCAGTTTTTTATGAAGGGGGTTTGTGACCCTACAATATTTTGGCAAAGCGTAAAAAAAAAAAAAAACATGTTAACATTGATCTCCATAATGGGAAAGAGTTTGGGAGGGAGACTGGTTGATTTTAGGGTTTGATTCAAGGGTGTGAAGGATTTCAGTTTTGTCAAATCAATGACAAGTTTCTTTCAACTCACAACTCAAACTTTTTTTTAATATTCCAGTGTCTCTGTATCCTTTAATGTATCTTGTGATAAGAAAATAAAGAATTTTTTTGTTTGTGGTCCTAAACAGGCAAATTTTCATCTTTCTTTAGAGCAATTACATGGGTATTGATTTATTTGCACTTGCAGAGACCTTTTTCATTGTGGACGCCATACATTTTCGCGAACGAAAACGACACAAGCGTGTATAAACCTATTTTTTACAGTCTATGGTATAAACCCATAGACATATACATATGTCTATGGTATAAACCTTTCTGGTTATGTGCAACAAACTTCCGTTTTTTTTTTTTTTTTTTTTTTTTGCAATGCTTCCGGTCCATGTCTTTAAACGTGCTTCATTAAATAATGGGCTGTTTTACTCAAGATGTCTTAAAATAAGCTACTAAAGATGAGCATAACCTACTGTATGTGCATCGCACATATCTATATTGATATCTAACTGTTTTCCCCCTCATTTATTCGGATATTAAAATGCCAGCAATCAATAACTAGCTAGATAAGCTGATTATCTTAAAAGTCCATTGATACCCCCATCGTTAACCAATTTTATGACAATAAAATTGAAAGGTGATGCAATAAGATTTCCACGTAAAATGTATTCTCTAAAAATATAGGTAAACCAAGTAACACAGTAATTAGATTGAAATCAATTAAGTAAACTAAATACATGCGCTAGCAGAATCTTTGGAGTTTAGTGATAATAATCTGAGAAAGAGAATCACCGAGCAGTAACGCGATTCTGAGCAAAGTCTATGAACACTGTTGGGGAAAGTGTTTACACTGTTTACTTTTAAAAGTTATGCGTTAAAATATTGCGTTACCCCCTAAAACTATTTATGCAAAGTAATGCCTGTACAATAGAGGGCGCTGCTCAAACAAACCTTACAGCTGTGCTGCCATTCTGGACTGCAGAAGAAGAAAGATCAACGCTACTTCAGCAATAAAAAGAAAAAAGAAAAACAAATGTGATATTTAACTAAAGTAATTTTTGCTCATTGCTATGGTTGAATTTGATCATAAAAGGTCAGCAGCAAAGACATTGATTAATAAAGTGAGATGAAATACATAAAGTATATTTGTGTAATTTAACATTTTATTGCTGGTTTTATGAATACTGAATCTGTTTTTTGTGCAAGTGCTGAGTAAATGCCTGCTCACATTTTAACTCAAACTATGCCTGCTCACATTTTGACTCAAACTATAATAACAATCAATCATATTAAGTAACTCAGATATTTTGTTGTAAATTAAAAAAAAGTAATGCCTTACTTTACTAGTTACGTGGAAAAAAAGGTAATCTGAATATGTATTGCATTACACTCAACACCGTCTATGAACACTACATACGACAGTCCAGATGCATTCAGTTTACAGACACTCCGTACAGACAGCAGTTTTACATCTGACATCAGATACAGTTTGACAAGAACATATGACAGTACCAAAGACATTATGACTACATTAGACATCATGTCCTAAGAAAACAGAGATGTGTAGCTGAAGTTTGACATCAACAGCAGCGTCTCAGAGAAGAAGATGGTGTCTGAAGGTCTGAGTGAGCCAGCAGTGGCAATGAATACTTCTCCTGTAACCACTGAGAACAGCCCACCAGGTGAATGTCAACGATCAAGTGACTATAGCTTTCAGTCTTACCAAAGCATTTCCAAACTGAAGCGTCGCAGTGGACACCTGTCACTGAGGTCTGGCCCAATGACATATAACGTAATACCAAACCATGTGAGAGTAATAATGCAATCAGGATGAATCAAAACACAATGCAGTTGTTTTTCTGTCACTGTCAGAATATACAAGTAATGTCTACAAGGAAAGATCGACACAAGGGCAAAATATTACCAAGACATGAACATCATGGTGTGCTGGCAATGAAGAACTAGGTTTGAGATCAGCGAGGACTTATTCCCACCAGCTTCAAAAATCATCCACTGAGTAATCCAGAGAGTAAGAGCGGAACACACCACACACACATCTATTATTTATCCTAACGTGACAGCTGTGAATTGGTTTTGAGTGTCTTTGTTTGCTCTTACTTTCCTCAGAGAATGTCAGCCACAATTTTTTTGGCAAATCTGATGATGATCCATATTGTTGGAGCCATTGCATGGTCATGCCATTGACCATATGTGACAGACAAGAGAACAGGACCAACAGGGACTCGAAGCAGCTGATAATCCTTCATTTAAACCTCTTGACGTAGTGGAAACAGGGCTGGTTACATTTTGAATTTTGAACATTTATGTTGGAACTTTTATCATGGCCATGACCTAGTAGAGAGGCACTCTTCTGCTTTTGTTTCTTTTTTTTTGAAGCAAAGTCTTCAATAACTGCTTCATAAGAAATTAAAGTTACGGTGTGCCTGCTATGGACAAATACTGGTTTGACATCAGCAAGCTTCTTCCAAGCTGCAAAAATTAAAGGATGTCTGCGGGCATACAGTCGGTTCAATATGTTTTTGTATGATTTTGTATGATTTTTGGACTTATGATTTTGTAAACTTTAAGGAATGTAAAACATTCCTGTGACAAAACTGTGGAAAAATATGCTGTGTGAATTAAACATGAGGTCTATCATTGAATGAACTGTAGGCTACTGTATAAAAAATAGATATATTATATATAGCCTACATCACAGCCTCTATTGCTGATTTAAAATCTTTAACAGTTAGGTTTATTAATGCCTGGTCAATCAACAAAGCGCATTAATATAAAAATCTATTATGATTCAAGTCCACTGGCTCATCCATTCAAAGTTTTCAATTTTAGAAATATTCTATTTATAAGTTTTATATAGCAAATTATTTTTTAAAAATGTTTTATTTTCAAACATCCCCTAGTAAGTTTTACATATTTTATTGTTTCCTTTTCAAATCAGTTCAGTGGGATTATTAAGATTGTATGCTCGATTGCTTAGTGTGCGGACTGGAGTAAATGTACATCCTCATCTAAAGCCTCACAATAAGCATAACACAAAAGCTCACAGACAAACGCTCAATTAACAGCTCGAGGTGTGATGCGGTAATTGATACAGGATGGGCCTGCGTGTATTCAGAGTTTGCTCTTTGAAGTCGGCTAACAAGCTCCTTGACAAATGTTTATTCCAGTAAATCCTACAAGGCATCGGCGATATCCCAAATTTGATCAAGGTCAAAACACCAGCACGCACCAGACAGAAGCATAATCGCTTCCAAATTAGATTGACGGCCGCTTACGTCGAACCTGATTGGCTGATTCGAATGTTCACGCTTCACAGCTGATTCACATTTAAAATGGAACGCGGGAACGGAATCCGGCTTTAAAACCAAAGGCAGAAGAGTTGTCGGTACGTGGGACTTGCCAGTCAGTGTTTAGTCTGCGTCTTCCACCTGGGATAAAGCAACGGAGTCGAGTGCAGAGTTCAGTCAGGTGTTTTGGTTGCTTTAACGTCACTTTTTGAACTACACAGCCTTCGTTTTATTGAGCTACCGTTGAGTTTTGTAAAGCAGTCCAAAAACGCACAGCAATGTTTGAGGTAAGTTGTTTATTTTGTCTCGCTTTAAGATTCATGCATGGCACCACTTGTTTTGCTTTATTGACCTACTAAAATGTCTTTCACATAACAAAATGCTGTGAGTAACTAATGGGAGTCACTGAAATGATTATTACAACTTCTAGTTAAAATGTGGTAATGGTCCCCATTGAACATTCTGTGTGTTGTTGACTAACTTTGCAACTACATGTCAAATAACACTCATTAAAGTATTAGTAAATGGTAACTCTTTATTGTGATGCTCCTCCAACAGACACTCTACTGATTATAAGTAACATTTCAACTTATTCTAACCCTACCAGTCTACTAACACTCTAATGAGAGTTAATAGACCTGTTGGTGCAACGTTACTTGTATGCAACAGAATGTGTTAAGGGATCATAAAAAGTGAAACCAAATGTTAAATTGACTAAAAATAAATGTACTGTGGTGAAGTGCATATTAAAGGGATACTCCACTGGTTTTTCATATTAAAACTATGTTATTCCCTTAACTAAGACGAGTTGATACATACCTTTCTCGTCTCAGTGCGTGCACTATATTGCTCTGTATTGCCGCAAAACTATGTTAGCACTTAGCTAGCACAGTGCATTAAATATGGGCCAAAAAGAGAAGTGACCAAACACTTCCTCGTTTTCCCTATTTAAACAGTTACTCGAGTAGTGTAACTCGACCTAGGCTGGTGACATAAAATAAAACGTTGTGATTTTCTAAGCGTTTAAAATTGATGACTATATTGCCCCCTGTTATTTACATCAATTTTAAACGCTTAGAAAAGCGCAACGTTTTATTTTGTGTCACCAGCCTAGGTCGAGTTACACTACTCGAGTAACTGTGTTTAAATAGGGAAAACGAGGAAGTGTTTGGTCGCTTCTCTTTTTGGCCCATATTTAATGCACTGTGCTAGCTAAGTGCTAACAGTTTTGCGGCAATACAGAGCGATATAGTGCACGCACTGAGACGAGAGAGGTATGTATCAACTCGTCTTAGTTAAGGGAATAACATAGTTTAATATGAAAAAACGGTGGAGTATCCCTTTAATATGACAATGTTTTCTATGCTTCCTAGTCAATGGTGACCTTATAATTTGAAACCCTAAACTCTTTCCTCTCGTTCTAGACCAGCCAAGATGACCTGTTTCTGTTCCCTACTGAAGGCCTGAATGAGGCTTTCTTCCCTGAGGCAGAAGGTTTAGGGCGAGGGAGCCTGTCCCTTGCCGAGGCTTTGCTTCCCCTGGTTGAGTCTCCATCATCCCCTCCGATGACCCCCTGGCTCTGCTCCACCCGCTACAAGACCGAACTGTGCAGCCGCTATGCTGAGACGGGTACCTGCAAGTATGCCGAACGCTGCCAGTTTGCCCACGGCCTTCACGATCTCCACGTACCCTCCCGCCATCCCAAGTACAAAACCGAGCTGTGTCGTACCTACACACACCGCCGGCTACTGCGTTTATGGCACGCGTTGTCTGTTTGTGCACAACCTTAAAGAGCAAAGGCCTGTCCGGCCCCAGCGCAGGAATGTACCGTGCCGTACCTATCGTGCGTTCGGGGTTTGCCCTTTTGGCACCAGATGTCATTTCCTTCACGTCGAGGGTGGCTCTGAATCATCAGACGGTGGGGAGGAAGAGCGAACCTGGCCGTCTCCGTCACAATCCCAAGAGTGGAAGCCTCGCGGTGCACTCTGTCGCACCTTTAGCGCTTTTGGTTTCTGTCTGTATGGCACCCGTTGCCGGTTCCAGCATGGGCTTCCCAATACAGTCAAAGGCGTCAACTTGAACCGCTCATCCTGGCCTCATCAGATGACCAACAGAGGATCCATTTCGCCTGTCTCGGACATGTGTTCGTCTCCATCTCCGCCTCCATCTGCTTTGGCCTCGCCGGTGTTCCCCAACGGCTCTGGTCCGATCACGCCACCATCAGTGGAAGCGGTGGCCAACAATGCGTTCACCTTCAGCAGCCAACATCTGAATGACCTGCTGCTGCCTCTGGCCCTCAGGCTCCAAATGTTGGAGAAAGCTACCAATGCTGGTCCTCAAGATGCTTTAGTATGACTCCTGTGGTGGGATCCCAGAAGTTAACTGCTATAAACTTTTAACTGTGACTGTACTGTGCCAAATGTATATTTAACTTGTTTTTATTAGTAAGTGTATAGTCTTGCCACTTGTTTTTAAATGCTTTAAGACACTTGCTATTCTCAAGTGTTTTTTTATTTTCTTAATTCAAGTCTGTCTTGTACTTCAGAGGCCACTTATTTTTGACAGACTGAGCTAAGCCTGTAATTGAGACTTTATTTTACTGGGGTGTATGTATATATATGACTGATTTGACTATGAATGTTTCTAAGTAAGTGATTTTTAAACTAAATGACCTAAGTTATTTTAGTAACAACAGCGTCTTTGGCTCTCAATAAAACTTCCTAAAAGGATTTATGCTTTTGTCTTTTCTAGAAATGTGAACAAAGTTGCATTGTCTAAATTGGTATGTCTGTAGAAAGAACTGTGACAGTTTGGCTAAGGATTAAATAAGATACTAAATTAGGGGGAAAAACAATTAGTTAAATTTCTACCTTTCAGTGAGTAGTGGAAATGGGATGTAATTACTAATTGAATGAGGGGTTTTCAAGCTTTGGTGACTTTAAGGTGATATAAATAGTCTATAAAGTGAAGAACCAATTATGAATGTCTAAGTGGATAATGACTTTGTATTTGGCTCACTATGAGTGAAGTATTGGTTTAGTTCTGGCTAAAAGGATCTAATCTGGGCTAAATGTATGCCAAAGGAAACTTGCTGACTGGAATGAACTATTCTAATTTCTGATCAGTAAAAAAAATGGCCATGTCAAATTTAAGACTTATTTCAAAATATAGTATTGTACATTACCGCGGACCTTCTCAGCACGCATTTGTGGATAACCTGGCAGAAAATGCAAACAAACTGCAAAAGAAAAGGGTAAACTATCTTTACCGAACCGATTCAAAAGACTCGGCTGCCAGCGTAAGAATGAATGCGCATGCGCGAAGCTCGCGGCCAATCAGGCGCTTCCTTCAAGTTCACCAGTGTGTTGTATATAAACATTCTGGAGACTGAAGAGCTTAGCTGCGTGTGCTAAAACAGGCACATAACGTTGGTAAATAGAAAGTACCTTGCATTTATGAACTGATACATCACCATTTGCCAATAAGAAGGTACGGTATGTGATTTTTAGCCCCATTTTTTATTACAAGTATGCTAAGGCAGCCTAGCGACGAGAGTTGAATATGGACTGGTGATGCCACGCATTCTTGCCGCTTTAGCTCTAAATATTTAATGTCCTTCACAGCGTATTTATTTAGTGATCTCTCTAAGGGGAAGATGGCGGAGGAACGGCGCTTCGCCGAGGTGCCCCGGGAATCCATCAAACTGATGGCCGAGAGCAGCGGAGTGGAGCTCAGCGAAGAGGTGGCAGCTCTGCTGGCCGAGGATGTGTGTTACCGACTCAGAGAGGCAACACAGGTCACATATCAGTTCATGTTTTCATCTTGGGGTTTATAATGCATTATAGTTACATGCATTGCATGTTACCGTATAAAGCTTTTTGTTCCATGGAAGCTTTTCCACTTACATGATGACGTCTGTCAGTTGCAGATGTTGTGGAAGCATTGCATTTTTTTCCATACATGATGCATTGCACGTGTCTGATTATTCTTTTAAAGCAATTCTGATATGTGCTGTTATTTAAGAAAGTTTCCATCTAAAGTTTTTATGACTGTTATTTGACATCATTTATCATGAATGCTTTTCGCCTGCTTTTATACACCTATCCATTGCTTCAAACCTGTGTTGATGTGTGTTTCTGTCTGTGAAATGTGAAATGGTCACATGTTTTTTATCTTAAAAATGAAAATTCACTATTTTCTCACCCTCAAGTCATCCTAGGTGTACATTACATTATTCTTTCAGACAAATACAATCAGAGTTATATTAAAATGTTCTGGCTCTTCCAAGCTTTATAATGGCAGTGATTGGTTGTTTCTGTTTTGAAGTCCATAAATGTTCATCTATCCATGATAAAAGTGCTCCACACGGCTCCGGGGGGTTAATAAAGCTTCTAAAGCGAAGCGATGCGTTTGTGTAAGAAAAATATCCATATTTAAAACTTTATAAAAGTAAAATAAATCCCTTTCGGCCATACAAATATACATATTCCACTTAAGTCTAAAGCGCAACTTATGCGAGTAATGCGAAGTACTGCTGATATTTACACTACGCCATGATACACTACTTCCGACTTCACAAGTTGCGTGAGTTGCGCTTTAGGTGTAAGTAGACTGCCTTTAGCCGGAAGCTTAACGTGTTAATTATGGACATTTTTCTTACACAAACGCATCCCATCGCTTCAGAAGGCCTTTATTAACCCCCCAGAGCTGCGTGGAGCACTTTTATGATGGACAGATGCACGAAACGAAACGGCAATTCACTGCCATTATAAAACTTGGAAGAGCCAAGACATTTTTTAATATAACTCCGAATGTATTCATCTGAAAGAAGAATGCCATCATCTAGGATGACTTGAGAGTGAGTAAATCATGGGCTAATTTTCATTTTTGGGTGAACTATCCCTTTAAGCCTTTGTTGATGTTTTGGATGCATTTTATTCCTCTAAACAAGTATTTGTAAGGAAAGATGTTAAATATTCTGCAAAGAAGCAACCCACGTCTGTAGATTTCATCTGTTTGTCCCTCTACAGAACAGCTCACAGTTTATGAGACATGCAAAGAGAAGGAAACTATGCGTGGAAGACTTCAATAGAGCTTTACGGTGGAGCAATACTGAGGTATCTCTTTGAATTAGTTTTTAATGTAAATGTGCATTTTGGTGTTGCTTGATACACTTTAACATATGGAGAGCAACATTACACTTGCTGTACTTGCATATTACAGACAATTTGTGGCTACGGTGCGCAAGACGCCTTACCGTTCCGCCCACTGAAGGAAGGAGAGCTTTTCTTTGTAGAGGATCGGGAGGTAAATCTGGTGGAGTTGGCACTTGCTACCAACATCCCTAAAGGCTGTGCAGAAACGTTGGTTCGAGGTAAGGCGGGTATCATTAGTGAAATTTACTCAAATTATGATCTTGAAATTTTTAAAAAGATTCATGTAGTCTGTTTTGTCTCGTCGGCAGTGAATGTGTCATATCTTGATGGGAAAGGCAATCTCGAATCTCAAGGCACAGGTAAACCTCAGAATATTTGAATTGCTGTTTATTTAAAATTATTTGTCATTTTAATTTTTCTATCAGGTCTGGGCTTTTTATATATAGTGAAACTTTTATTTTAATTAATTAATTATAATACATTTAATTGAAATGCCCTAATATAAACAAAATCATTATATACTACAAAATACAGAATTGATTCTATCTTAAAAGGCACATTAACCATTATCATCATCTAAATAATATACTGTACATATTCAATAATCAATATATCTTTCAGCTCTATTCTGTGTTGGTTTTATTATAACGTAACAGCTTGTTTCTTGTTAGTGCCCACTGCGGTTCAGTCTCTATCAGAGGATCTTCTGAAATATTACCAACAAATAACACGAGCCATTTTAGGAGAGGACCCACATCTCATGAAGGTACCTAGCCTACACCACCTTTTTAAAAGTTTGGGGTCAGTCATTTTTTAAATTATTATTGGTAGACATGTTTTTGAGCATTAAATCCACATATTATAATAATTTCTGAAGGATCATGTGACACTGAAGAGTAATGATGCTGAAAATTCAGCTTTGCATCACAGGAATAAATAAAATTAAAATAGAAACCGTTATTTAAAGGGGTGGTTGATTGCGATTTCACTTTTTTCATTTTAAATAGTGTGTAATGTTGCTGTTGGTGCATGAACATTATCTGCAAAGTTGCAGCGCTGAAAGTTCAATGTAAGCAGAGATATCGTGTAAATGCCTACAAAACGACTAGATTGGGACTACAGCTGGGTTTTAGACGTCACTAACCCATCAACCCTCCCACCGGAATGCGCAAAAAAGGGCATGGCATTATTTCTGCGTCTTTGCTGAAGAGGAAGAGTTACAGGGGAGACTAGCCATGCCGTGGAAAGTGTGTTATTTTCACCCAGCTGTAGGTCCTCTGTGTTCGGGCTTCTACGGACGCTGTAGTTCGTCAACAATGGCTACAATTTATGTTTGATAATGTTTCTGACAATTACAATCGTAATTTAGCTCTTTGTGCGGCACATTTCACTGAAGACAGCTTCCTAAATCTCCAACAATTCAATGCCGGATTCCACAAGAAACTGTTGCTAAAACCTGAAGCTGTTCCAACGTTAAAACCAGATGCAGCAGTTGTTGGGCCACAACCTGTAAGTAAGACTTAATCATTTTAAATGTATTCGTATAATTTTAGACGTAATGGTTTCGTTTTATCAAGGACGTAAACATATGCCAGCGCTGGCTTTATAGTCACTTATGCTATTTCGTGTTTCTATGGCAAACGCGTACAAACATTTTGGACCTGAATTTGTAATATAGATTTCGTAAATGTATTTGCCATGTATAGCTACTTTCTGACGTAATTTTTCGATTTGATCATGAACGTGATCAATGTCAACAGTGTTTGTTTATAGTAGCCATGTAGCCTACACCTAAAGAAAACGATACACAGAGTAAACTAAGTTTTGTTAGCTAAACGGTTATTCATTATATCGATAAAATAATAACTTTAAAAAACTGTATTACTCATGTAATCATTTGTATTAAATGTTTAATCAAGATTAAAACGTATCTCAAAAAGCTAACAAGCAGCAGTAGCATTTTCAAGTATAACAGGTATCAAATTTCTTATGTAATAATAGAAGAATAGAATAATAATAATTCAAAAACGTACCATTCAGAAAAGTTTTGTAACAGCCGTGTTTGGCGAGGTTCTGCTTGACTCTCTTCATCACCGCTTTCTGGGTCTGATTCGGGCTCAAACTGATATAATACGGCAGTATCGACTCCATTATTTACATTATTGAGGGGAGCACATGAGACTCACGCCCGTAAAGGCAAGGGGCGTGGCGGTTCCGGATAACGTGCTCTACGCAGTTTAGCCAATCACAACACACCGGCCCAAACTAACCAATCTGAGCCCACTGCCTGTTTCTGAGGGAGTGGTTTCATAGATTCAGGAAGTCAACCAGTCGTTCAAATGACAGAGGAGAAAGAGGCTTACAATAAAGGTGAAATTTATGAAAAATAAGACTTTTAAAAAAAGAAAAACCACGAATACATGTTATATTGCACCCCATAAACACAATCATGCAAAGAAAAAAAGCAGTAAACCACCCCTTTAAAATTGTAATAATATTTAAGAAAAAAATCCTACAGACCCTTGTACTTTACTTTAGTGCTTTTATTTCACTTTTAAAACATTCAAATATACTTCAGAGCACAGCTGATACTGAGCAGTTTTGTTTTCTTTTACTAGTATAATAATGTTTTACTTTGTCCATCAGGTGGCTTTGCTAGACCTCCAGTCCAATTCAAAGATCGCTGCCCTCCTGCCTTACTTCGTTTACGTCATCAGTGGGGTACGTTTTGTCCAGGATGTAAAAATGCATTCATTCAGTTTAACCTTGTGTAATAATGCCTTTTTTGTAATTGTTGTAAAACTTGTTACATGACCACTGGCTATTTGAACCATATTATAATCTACGGTCCTTTTTACACCAGGAATTAAGATGCGTTTTGGTCGATCGCTTAACAAGTGGACATCGCTAAATACAGGTGTAAACGGGGTCTAAAACGTTTTGAGCTTGTTCACTTTTGAGCACTTCCAGAGTTAGTAGAAAACGCATTCGACCAGATTGCTTTCGTAGTGTAAACGCTCATGTGGTCAAATGAAAACGTCTAATCTCCGTCTACTGACCTAATATGTAAACATTATGAGAAGCGCACTAGCCAGATGGGATTTAAACTTTGTCGCCTGAAGACCCAAGTTTGGTTTCAAGACGAAAAATGTACCAAGCACAATGTTCTCTCACCATTCCTGATTACTAACACACACTCACAGTGTTCAGCTGGTCTTGCGGCTGTCAGAGAAAAAATGAAAGCTGCTGCTCTCCGTATGTTTTTCCGTCGTCTCCGGGCGCATTCTTATGTAAATTACGTGAGCTTATTTTGCCCATTAGATTGAAAGATCTGAAAAAGCCCATATATTTACACACCCATAGATCCTCCCCTCATAGAAATCAGGACAGAAGTGGTTAAAAGTGTACAAAAGAGACGGATTAAAACACCAGGGCCCGTATTCCTAAAGAATCTAAGAATCCTTTTAGAAAACTCTTAATTTAGCTTAAAAACTTTTACGTAGGAGTCTTAGCTTAAGAGTGATTCGGGAACGATCTGAGAGCAACTCTGAGTAAGGAAAAGACAAAAACCTTTATCTTAGTGAGGAGGCGGGGTTGACCCCGTTGCTATGTATGACACAATCTTTTGAAGACTGTGATTGGTTGGTTGTCCAAGAAGGAAAAAAATAGTGATTTTAAGTATTCAGATGAAACTGGAAAAATTAGAATATCGTGCAAAACTTCATGTATTTCAGTAATTAAAATTAAAAGATGAAACTAATATATTTAGTATATATAACTATAAACATATGCATGATTATATTTTCAGAGGACTGACATTTCTGTGTTTAATAATAATAATACATTTTATTTCAGGGCGCCTTTCAAGACACCCATGGACGCCTTACAGAGCAAATTTAAAACAGAACATTAATACTAGCCCAACAATAATATCATTTGTAAAATCAAATTAATAAGTACAACCAAAAAATGTAAGTAAAATGAAATCCCGATGAAAATCTATGTTGAATAAGCTAATCTAAACAGATGAGTTTTAAGTTGAGATTTGAATTGAAGACGAGAGTCTAGGTGACGAATGTGAGGTGGGAGAGAATTCCAAAGATGTGGAATGTTTAAAGGGTACCTATCATGGAATTTTGAAAATTGCCCTTCATGTAGTGTGTAACATAGATCTAAGTGAACGAAAACATCCTGCAAAGTTTTAAATATGAAAGTTCACCGTATACAAAGTTATTGTCTCTCAAAAGTAAGAGTCGACTCTGAGTCGCTGATATGAATCGATAGACGAACGATGCATTTTCTCTAACTTTCGTACGTCACTTGTACAAATTATTTGAATAAGACACGCCCACTCATTGCGCACGCCAGACACCAGTGACATCATGTCACAAGCTGTTCTGAAGTGCGAATCAAAAGCGAACTTTTTTTTCACTGCCCAGGGACGAGCATGTGAAGAATCTGGCTAGAGTTTATATTTACAACTATACCACACAAGTATAGCCACCTTGAGCTGTGTTCGCGTTATTTTAATGACGATTCCTTTACAAACATAAATGCTTTCAAGTCGCATATTCGCGAGTCGGTTGATACTGAAGGAACGTTTAGTACCAAGTTTATTTGGATCGGCTTCCTCCTCCGAATCACAACCTGTAAGTACTGTTAATAATTGTTGCTTTTAATGGGTTTTGTAGCATGCTCAATGTGTGTGTGTGTGTGTGTGTGTGTGTGTGTCAGGGGGTTTGTTGTATACTGCGCGCATACATAGCGAGCGCACGGGAGAGAGCGAGAGACACTCGCAAGGTCTCTCGCTCTCTCCCTTTCTACCGTGCTTACGTGCGCGCGCGCTATGTTTGTTATCCGCGCAGTATGTTCTGTCTCGCACGCGCCGCGCGTTATAGATTCCGGGAGATTTGAACTAATTCGCGGGCATCAGGGAGACGCTATCAATATGCGGGAGACTCCCGGAACTTCCGGGAGACTTGGGATGTCTGTGTGTGTGTGTGTGTGTGTGTGTGTGTGTGTGTGTGTGTGTGTGTGTGTGTGTGTGTGTGTGTGTGTGTGTGTGTGTGTGTGTCAGTTACGCTTTCGCAGCTTAGGTCAAGCTGTGTGTGTGTGTTGTGTGTGTGTGTGTGTGTGTGTGTGTGTGTGTGTGTGTGTGTGTCAGTTACGCTTTCACAGCTTAGGTCAAGCTGTGTGTGTGTGTGTGTGTGTGTGTGTGTGTGTGTGTGTGTGTGTGTGTGTGTGTCAGTTAGGCTTTCGCAGCTTAGGTCAAGCTGTGTGTGTGTGTGTGTGTGTGTGTGTGTGTGTGTGTTTTGAAATATGTAAAATGTTTGTCGTTGTTATTGGAGTTGTCATAAAGAATAGAGCGTATTGTAGTACTGCAGTGCGCTTTATCAATATGTTTAAGCTTTGGGTTAAGGCGAAAAATAACTGACTGGGTCGTCTGACCAATCACGGCAGATTAGCGTCATGCAAAGGCGGGGTTTGAAAAATGAGTCGTCAAACGAATCATTTGGGAGTCGGTGAGCAAATCAGGTAAAAATAAATGCATATTATAAGACAACAAAAGTGTTTTTTGTCATTGCATGCGTGTAAAACTGTTGTTGGGGACTCCCAGAACAATATTAGGGACATTTTAAATGCCATAATAGGTACCCTTTAAAATTATTTTTTATTTTATTTCATGTAACATTCTAATTTGCTGAGATTTTGAATGTTGGGGTTTTCATAAGCTGTAGTTAATCATCAAAATAATAACTTTTGCACGATATTCTAATTTTTCCAATTTCACCTGTAGGGTCTATTTTAAGCCTTCACTTTAAAATTACATGCATACTTTTTCCTATTTGACCGTTTTCACACACACACATAGTATATATATATGTGTATATAAATCCTTTTTTTATTTACAATGCTGTTTATTTCCTATAAGGTATTTGTTTGGCTTATAATGATAAAAAATGTTCCACTCTTTCCAATTACACTGATTACTGGCGTGTCTATTTAAGTGGTGGTTTGAATGTTGGTTTTAATGTACCAAACTCACTGTCATCCATTGTCTGCAACACATTTCTTCTCCCTCTTCGTCTTTCTGCCATTTTCTCCTCTGCTAAAGAAACTCTTAAGCCTCTTAAAAGTCCTCGTCCGTGCTCCTAACAATTTTGACCTTAAGATCTCTTTTAAGGGTTAAGATGCTTTCTGAATTACTTTTTTCTTTACTAGGATTTTTTCTTTAATTTTAAGAGTAAAGGTCCTTTCACACTGGACGCGATTTTGACGCACGAATAATTCGCGCGATGGTTTTATTTTTTGATCAGCTGTTTGTGTAATGAGTGCTTCCACACCGAACGCGAATGTGCTGTGGCGAAAAAACGACTTTTATTTTTTTCGCTTTGATGTCGATTTTTTGGTACTTTTGCGGTGACAGAAACGGCTTCAGCCAATCACATACAAGGAAACAAAGGTGAAGCTTGTTGACGCTTTGGCCGCTCTGCCGTAGCAGCAGCATTATGTGCGAGAGAAGAGAAGTGTCACAAGTTACATGAAATGTAAACTAAAAACAAGCAATACATTGAAACTAGAAACCTTTTATAATGACAGCATTTTGATATGGCCTATTCCGCATCTAAACGCACGCATGACATGACGTTGTTTGCTTATAGGGACCAGTTACAAAAGAACGAGGCATGGGATAAAATAGCTGGGATAGTTGGTGTCTCTCCGGTGAGTTGAAGTGCGTGCTGATGATTTATAATATTTTTGACTAGGAGGGAAATAATTGATTTTTTATAATTTTCAACATTCATGATTGTGTGTTTCATATTATTTTTGCATGCCACCAGTGAGTAAAACGGAGCGGGGTGACGCAAAATATAAGTTAAAAAACTTAAACATAGGCTACGTTTCATATATATGTTAAAATAATAATGTTATTTTTTTTATTTCATCTATGTTGATTAGCTATATGAAAAGGGAACCGCATGAGATTAGTAAGAGGATCATAAGATGCCCAATATATCGAAAACGTTTGGAATGGGTCAGACATCATTTTGGCCACTTATTAAGTTGTGTTTTGTAGAAAGCCTTTCTTTAAAGTGAATTTCGTTTTGTATAAATTGTATCTTAATTTTAATCAATGTTTCGTCAACATATTGTCTAGATTATTAAATAAGAAGCAAAAATAGACAGTATAGGCTAATCATGGCGACTGCGCGTGAACTGCAGCGCGTCTCATACCGAAAACGGACAGAAAAACACTAGTTTATTAATAAAATTCAAATGTTTAATGCATAATCCTTACTTTGGCCGGTTCTTTGTGGTAAAGTTTTAGCTTCTTTACAAGATTAGCATAGGCCTACTCCCCTTCAGACTCTCTGTTCTTTAAGATTGGTGCACACAAAACCTTCTTTTCTGTCTTTTAAAGAAAATGAAAAGCTTGTCTTCACTGGATGATGATGATGATGAAGTGTCCATGTTTTCTCAGCGTCGGCGCGAATGTTTTGGAATGTTGAAGCTCTGACCGTCGCAAACTCGCGTCGCGGCTGATGTGAATGGTTTTGACGCGAACTATTCGCACGCGAACCATTCGCTTTTCCGTTTCGCTTTTTCGTTACGCGCCCGGTGTGAAAGGGCCTTAAACGCCCACATTTCTAAGAATTTTCTTAGAATTGTGTCACTAGGAGCTACTTTTTGCATTAAGATTCTTTAGGAATACGGGCCCAGGTGTAAACAGGAATGCGTCTCCCTCGTCTATTGTGACCAAAACACATCTTAATACCAGGTGTCAACAAGGCCTATGATTCTCTCTTTTTCTTAGGTAAAGTCTGTAAGTCATGATCTGGACCAGTTAAACAGGCTATTACACATGGTGAAGAGTTTGGTGCAGAACCCGTACCTGTATCTGGGCTCATATGTGCGAAGTCTGGTGTCTAGTGTCATGTACTGCATCCTGGAGCCTCTGGCTGCCTCCATCAACCCCCTCAATGATCACTGGACCCTGAGAGACTACGCAGCCCTTCTACTCAGCCATATTTTCTGGTATTTCTTGAGCATCCTACAGTAAATTACATATTGGTTTGTCTTGAATCTTTAAATTAATCAATTTCATAAAACTAATTTCATGATTTTTTCCCCCTGTTGACTTGTAGGACACATGGTGATCTTGTGAGTGGGCTGTACCATCAGATCCTGCTGTCTCTGCAGAAAGTTCTTTCTGACCCAGTTCGACCTCTCTGTTCCCACTACGGCGCTGTAGTGGGTCTGCATGCTCTCGGCTGGAAGGTAAACCGCAGACAGCACAACACCCACAAATACACTTCTTACTCCCAAATGTCATACTGTTTGTGTGTGTGTGTGTGTGTGTGTTTGCCACAGGCTGTTGAACGTGTGCTGTATCCTCACCTGCCTGCCTACTGGGCCAATTTACAAGCTGTGTTAGATGATTACTCTGTGTCTAACGCTCAGGTGAAAGCAGACGGACACAAAGTCTATGGAGCCATTCTGGTAAGTAAAATACTTTAGATATTGACTGCACAAATTTCTTTTCAGGATGTTGATATATTCAAGTACAATGTTATATTTTGAAATGAAGTATGCCGTCTCCATGACACCTTCTATTAGGGCTGCACAATTTGGCCATTTTTTAAATTACACACACACACACACATATATATATGTGCGTGTGTGTGTGTGTGACCATATTATAATAATAATTAGGGGTGTCACGATTTCGATTTTAAATCGAAATCGATCGAAATTAAGTCACAATCTCGATAATCGAATTCAAAAATGGAATCGTCGATACTGCCACGCCCCATGTCACGTCCAGTCGGTTTGCAAAGCGGAAAAAAACAGCGTTGAAGTGCTGCGAGTCCTCTACCTCAGTTACAGCCAGTCAAAAGATAGCATGGCTGCAGATGCAGGAGACCCATCGACATGACTTCTGACCTCCTCTTTCACTAAAGTCGCCGGTGTGGGACAGTGGGAGTATTTCTGATTTCCAGTGAGTTACCGGTATGTTGACAACGTTCACATTCGCGTTCAAAGTTCGCGCTTAAAAAAAGCCACAGTTTGCAAGCTCTGCTACTGTATGTGCGTCAGTGCGTGTACCATTCTTCCACTTTTTAAATTAAAACTTTAAATTGACAAAAACAGCAGACTCAGAACAGTATAAATCTTTATACAATAAATCTAGCATGTCACAAATAACTTGATTCTCCACCTCCACGAATGAGACAAGTGTCGTTCATTTCCGCACCTAGTCTATTTTTGCTGCACGCGCCGAGTTAAAGCGACAGCGCACAGTTCGTGGTCAAAATGAACATGACACGAAAATGTTGTAATTTCATCATAAATGCATTTAATTAAATTCTACATTAAATACTAATATTTTTCACAGTCATGTTTGTACTTTAAGACCGAGGTAAAGCGAGGAAAACATATGTATCTGTTAAACCTTGTTTGTTTTGTTGTGAACTTGAATGTCATCTTCTGTGAATAAGACTGCAGTTACAAAAGAGAAACTACATGGCAGGTTATTTTGCTTAAGTTTCTAATTGACTGAAGATATAAGTTATTGTAACATTATTTTGTTAATAAATGTTTTAAATTTGACAATGTAGTGTGGTACATTGCGAACAAAGGTCATATATTATATTACATAAAAGTCTAGTCTAAAAATGGCATCGCAAACTGTGCTTAAAAAAAATAAATGTAAAAATCGAGAATCGAATCGAACCGTGACCTTAGAATCGAAAATGTAATCGAATCGAGGATTTGGAGAATCGTGACACCCCTAATAATAATAATCGTAAAATAAAATAATTATATAAATGATTACAATATGAAGCTATTATTATTATTTTTATTATTGGTCTTAGTAGTAGTAGAAGTAATAATAATGTTTATTGTATTTTTTAAATTACATCATAATACTTTGACATAAATTACAACATATACCAACATAAGAATTGTACTGTGATACAATATAATAATTATTATTACTACTAAATAAAAATATTAAACAAGCAATATTACTATTGTAATGTGTCACTGTGAAATACAAAAAGAAAAATATGTATATTTTGTTTTACAATCTGTAAAATGACAATACTAATATTTATTTTATAGCTGTCTTCATTTCTACAAGCTCTTAAATGCTTCTCTTTTGTTAACAACAGCTGATTGTCTATAATCGTCTATTATTACAAATTTGGGAAGATGGTTGGCCCATTTTGTGTTTCCAAATGCACATTATAATCGACCCAAACAAACTCAGCGCTTGCAAAGATGGAGGTTTTGTGTAATAGCGTTTAGTGCAAACCCCTCTAAAACACTGAGAACACTAGATTTATGAGCTGGTTGTTTCACTCTGAAAGAAGCAGCGCATATATTTATTTAATTAAATTGCAGCCTGTAGAAGTCTTGCTTAATTATGCATCTTCTCAACAACAGTGATACAGTATTAGCCCAACCCTAATGTGTCTCATCCAAACCTCAATTGACCACTTTATCTCCTACCTGAAGGTGGCGGTAGAACGTCTGCTGAAGATGAAGGCACTCAGTTTGACCTTAGCAACAGAAGGAGGCGCTTCTGCTCTACCGGGCACTGCCTCAGGGGCCGTGGGGTTCAGAGAAAGCTCACCTGGCCTCAGCCCGCCTCCTGAACCCCTTTCTGAACCTCCTCTCGGCATTGCAAGTCATCTACAAGCAGGTGGAGCTGGCTGCCCATGGGAAGAGTGGACTCCTGTATCTCTTCCAGCCATGTACTGTGAACTTTACTCTTTTTTTGGAGACAGTCTGGCTGTACGCTTCAGCACTGACCCGCCACTAGCTGGCGCCCCACCTGCAGGTCCCTGCCAACCGCTAGAGGGCAGGAAAGAGCCAGCGAGTGTTGCCCCTAATCTTGAGAGTACACGCAAAATGCCCCAACTCACGGCCAGTATGAACATAAGCCCACGGCAAGATGGAAGCCCACGTTCGGAGCCACAACCACCCAGCCTGGCTGCCACCGCCCCGGGGAGGTACGAGTCAAACCACTTGAGTGCAACAGTCAGGTTCTGGAAGTTAAACTCCTATTCATTTTATCCATAGGGGAACTGATTTTTAATGATAACTTTACCTAATGTGAGCTACAAGGTTGTTAATCTGTATGTGCAGTAGAATTCCTGGTGGAAAAATACACTACCCATGATTCTGCAAATAAATATGCACCAATCAGAGAGTTGCACAAGCAAATTGCACCAAAAGATGTCATAAAAGAGTCAGTCTCCCTATTTATATCAACAATTTTAAATCAAAAGTACATATCTCCATCGTTTTTTATTTAATTTGTCATTTGTAATGCATCATGGGATTGTATTTTCTTTCCCTTATTAAAAACCTTTTTCTGATATTGATTTATTTTTTTGCTTCAAATCAAAGCTTGTAAGATTGTGAATCACCTCGTTACTAGTTGGTTTGGTTAATGGCTTTTTAAAAAATGAAAATGAATGGGAAAAATTCTTCTGGAACCAAGGCCACTGAAAAAGTGGGCAGGCGCTGTTGCACTCTGTTGACCTTTTGACCTTTAAGTCCTGCCTTAAAGAGTTAGTTCACCCAAAAATTAAAATTCTGTCATTAATTTCTCACCCTCATGTCGCGTTCCAAACCCGTAAGACCTTCCTTCATCTTCGGAACACAAATGAAGATATTTCTGATGAAATCTGAGAGCTTTCTTTCTCTCCATTTACAGCAACATCATAGCAACTTTCAAGGCCCAGGGTTTTGCACACAAAAAGTATTCTCATCGCTTCATAACATTAAGGTTGAACTACTGTAGTCACATGGGCTATTTTAACAATGTCTTTACCACCTTTCTGGGCCTTGAAAGCTATTGGATTTCATCAAAAGCTCATTTGTGTTCCGAAGATGAACGGTCTTACGGGTTTGGAACGACATGAGAGAGAAAGTTAATGACAGAATTTTCATTTTTTTGGGTGAAAAAACTCTTTAAATGATACTGACCAACACTACTTTAGCAAGTCTTGTCATTTAAAACACTTAAAATTGTTTAGCGAAGGTTCAAAAGGTCAAAAGGCATTTCTCACCGGTGGTCTCTTTTTGTCCCGTGTCTGCAGATCTCTTACCCGCTCTTCCTCCTCCTCATCTTCCGTCTCACGTTCCAGGTCATCATCACGTCCAGGACGTTCAACCAGCCAATCCCGAGATATTTTCCCTAAAGCCCGTTTTCCGCCGCCTCAGGCTGGACCTCCGGCATTCGCTTTCATCATTGGCGGGCGGCAGATGGGACGCCGCTGTCAGGGACGCCGCTTCCAGACGAGCTTTACTCCAACTCCGCCTCTTACTTCCCTCCCACCTCGTGCCTACGCCCACAAGCTACCAGTCATCGGGAGGGTCAGCAAACCTGTGCGCCGCTGGACGTGTTCCCATTACTCGCTTCATCTGCCTCTTTAAAATCCAGGGGCAATGTATGTGACGTTTAGATAAACGTGAACTCAGTGGCATCTCATCATTTGACTGCATCTTAGTAACTACAGGTGAAAAATTCGATATGATTTATGCAAATAAGGCAAGTATTATTTTGGGGAAATTTTGAATGGATAACCGGTGTTTTTACTCTAACTCTTCTGATCAGTAGCATTAACTTTGAATTATCTCATAGTTATGTCAGCATCTACTGCAAATAGTATAATAGAACATGAAACCAAATAGAGTTGAAGATTATATATACTGTATTTATAGCAGGATAAATCTACAGACACTGCTATACAATTGCCTTGTTTACATGTTGAACTTTTTTGTAATGATGTAGGTCTATAAAAATAAATACATTATCTAATGTACTCGCAAGATATTTTATTTTGTATTAAAACTACTGTTTATAATGCCAAAGATTTAAAAATTTTAGGCCTGGTAAAAAGCTGCATGTCATTTCTTTATGATCCCCTTTAATTGAGCAAAAACTGTGCTTTAATGCATTACCTTAAATAAGTGGTTAAAAATTGTATTAAAAAGAGATATGTTTCCATTGTTCTAGAGAGTAATTCTTAAATTGTTATACATTTTAATTCAGATAATGCATTATGTTTTTAAAAGGACAGTTAAGACATAAAATTCGTCATTATCAGTGTTTGGAATAACGCCGTTTAAAATAACGGCGTTAGGTAACGACGTTATTTTTTCAGTAACGGGGTAATCTAATTAATTACTTTTCCCGTCGTTACAACGCCGTTAACGTTACTGGACGTTAAATGCGATCCGTTACCATGGGTGTCAGTTTGGTTTGCAATGTGCTGGGGACGCATTCGGAAGTGCATTTTCAGAAGTGCTGGGTACAAACTTGTCAAACTGTGCAGCCTCTCTACTCAACCCGTAAATAAATCCATCGATCCGTAGTGGTCTAGTGGTAGATTGTTTGCCAAGCGTATCAGAGGTTATGGGTTCTAATCCACGCTAGTATAGTTTTTTTTTTTCTCCCGTATCAAAACCGAATATGTTCATCAGTGTTTACAGTCCATATCAAGCAGGGAAACGTTTGTGTGCTTTTTATTTTGTGATTTCACCGGAATGAATAGAAAGTCTCCACAACGGCGATAGACTGAAGAGCGCGCATCCGAGTGAAGACTGCGTGCGGCGCGCGCGCCACAAGAGAACAACTATGCAGCCGCGGCAACGAGCGCTCAGCTTGAGTTCAAAACCAAAACAATTTAACGCTAGATCTCTTATTTAATAGCGAACTAAATTAATGCTCTGCTAGTTAACTGGATATGTTTTATTTATTTGTTTCAAAAAGTGGTGAGTACAAAATGACGCCTATGTATTGATTGAATAAACTGTGTAATCCGAACGCACCCCTGGCTCACACAGCTAGTGAGGAGCTGGGTTAATAAGTGCAGTGAAGTGAAGTGCAGGATAAACCTCTTGTTGTCTGTCGACGTGCAATAAATATAGAAAGTTATGTACAAACACCTGTCATGTTTTACTCATTTCAACTGACTTGTGAAAACTGCAAAAAAAAAAAAAAAAAAAATTCTTTGACATAATAGCAAATTTTTTATTTAACAGTAACGCAAATAGTTACTTTCCCTGGTAACGAGTTACTTTTATTATAGAGTAATTGAGTTACTAACTCAGTTACTTTTTGGAACAAGTAGTGAGTAACTATAACTAATTACTTTTTTAAAGTAACGTTCCCAACACTGGTCATTATTTAATTATTCTTATGTTGAAATGCAAAGTTTCTTGATGGAACACAACACTATATGCAAAATTATTGCGAGTGAACGCAAAAGCCATTAAATATAAAAAAAAATCCCTCCCATTTCTTATTTTTCCCATTAGGCTACTATGCCCCCTTTAGAGCAGTGAATCTCAACCTTTTTGACTTTTTGTCCCTCCTTTTGTCCACAACAATATAGTCATGTGAAAAAGAAAGTACACCCTTTTGATTTCTATGTATCAGACAGGACATAATAAATCATCTGGTCCTTGGTAGGTCTTAAAATTGGGTAAATACAACCTCGGATACCTCATACAACAACAACACATGACATATTACACGGGTTTATTTAACAAAAACTAGGCCAAATGGAAGAAGCCATGCGTGACAAACAAAGTACACCATTACTGCTTCCATGGGAATTGAGAGGGTAAGTGTAGTAATCAGGCGCTCCTTATCAAATGTCTTTGATTAACTGATCATCAGTAAGTGTGAGCACCTGTATAAAAGCAGAAGTTTTGGTAGTTTGCTGGTTAGGAGCATTCAGGTGTGTGTTAACACAATGCCAAGAAGAAGAGACATCGGTAATGATCTTAGAGAAACAATTGTTGCTGCCCATCAGTCTAGGATCAAGGCCATTTCCAAACTATTTGAAGTCCATCATTCTATCTACAGTGTGGAAGATTACTCACAAATGGAAAACATTGCTCAGTGAAACTGCAAAAAAAAAAAAAAAAAAAAAAAGAGCTACACCTCAGTAGGCAAGTTAAATGTTAAAGTTCATGACAGTACAATTAGAAAAAGACTGAAAAGTATGGTTTGGAAGGGTTGCCAGGAGAAATCTGCTTCTCTCTAAAAAGAAAATGGCAACAAAGTTTTATTTGAACAAACCACAAGACTTCTGGAACAATGTCCTTTGGACAGACTAGACCAAAGTGGAGATGTTTGTCAAAAACTGGTGAAGGGGTGATGATCTGGGCTTGTTTTGCAGCCACAGGACCGGGGCACCTTGCAGTTGCAGTCATTATTGAGTCGACCATTAACTCCTCTGGATACCAAAGTATTCTTTGGTCAAATGTGAGGCCTTCTCTCCGACATCCCAAGTATTAGAAACCTCCAGGCTGGTGAGTTAAGGCAAGTTTGAGCTCAACTCTACAGGACATTGGTCCTCCAGGTCCGAGGGCTAACATGGAACATAAACATCCTGGTTATACATTCTTCAAAATGTCTTAATTTTCCATAGAAAATCAAATGGGTTTGGAACAACATGGTGAGTAACTAAATGTCAGAATAAAAAAAATCCTTTAAGATATAAAGTTATATTCTGATGTCAACTGGACTAAAGTGCAATCTCACTTATGAAACTGTTGGGGCAACCAAAAAAAGTGTGGTTTAGGTTATGTTGTACTAGACCGGAGAAGGCTGATGGTGTCACAGATGTCCGCAAACCTGTTGCATTAAACTTTCAGTGTGGTGTTGAACTTTCCATGTCAGAGCCCAGGTTTGGTTACACATGCAGCACCCCATATTCTACCATCCCGGGAGAATGCACAAACAAAACTAGTTAAATAATGGCTATTTTTGCGGATAAAGCTCGGACTTTTCTGCGTGCTCACGCGTTCATTTTCTTGATGATGGCGTACTGCCTCTTTATCATACTCGGTGCGGTTGTTTTGATGATATTGGAGCAACCTGAGGAGAATTTACTCGTTCAAGAGGTCCGTGAACTAAAAGCTCTTTTTTTGACACAAAACCCGTGTGTTGAGGAAAGCAGTTTGGACAGTTTGTTAATGAACGTGCTTTCTGCGAGTAAACGTGGCGTTGCCGCATTGAAATCCGACGGCGTTGAATGCAACTTCGACTTTACGTCGTCGCTGTTTTTCGTCATTACCTTCCTCACGACCACAGGTGAGCAGTCAGATAGCAGTTAAGATGTTGGCTCGATGTTTGAAATTGAAAACTACCGCTAAGAATTTATTGAACACAATTCACAAAAAATAGCCGTTCTAGTTACGCATCTAATATTCCAATGATCTTATTTCACTTGTGGACCAATGTCATGTATTAATTGCCAATGTGTACAGTGCTGTTTACAGCCAAGATGCGACAGTGAAGTTATTTATTTCAATTTATTTATTTGTCTTTTTTCCCCCTTCTTTCGAACAATTGATCCTTTTATTTGAGTATACAGTCAACCAATGCACGATGTAGCCTAGTTTTGATAAAAATAAAACATTTTAAATATTAAGATTAGCAAGCAGTTCAAAAGGTGGCAACACTTTATTTTAAGTGGACGTAGTTACACATTAGGCTACTTACTGTATTCATAGCAGTAAATTATGCATAATTAGAAGAAACTTACCCTCAACCAAACCCTAACCATAACCGGAAATTTAGTAGTTAATTAATATTAGGCTACTCAGTACTTATTTGAGTAAATACAATGTAACTGTCACCATAAACTAACCCAAAACATTGCTTATTCTTTAGAATTTATTTATTCTTTAGAACTTATTTTAGTATACAGTCAACCAATGCACATATAGTTTAGTTGTCTACACACTCAGTAACCTACAAAACGTTTGTTTATTTGTTTGTTTATTCTTTGGAATTTATTTATATATCCTTAAGAACTTGTAGGATTGAGCATATTGTTTCTTTAATTAGTCAACAAACCAAATGCATGCTTGATTTCTAGTAGGGTGACCATATTTTGTCCTGAAAAACCAGGACACTCGGCCCGGCAAACAGATAGGCCTACTCAAATGATACTTGAAGTTTACTCAAAGAAACCTTATTAATTTCAATACATTTAAAGTAGGTTATGCCTCCTCTGTATGGATAGAAATTTGTTATATTGTTATATGAAAACAGGACATGTCCTGGGAAAACAGGACAGTAAGTCACCCTAATTTATAGTTTATAGTTAAGACTAGCCTATTTATTTTAATCGCAATATTTACACACTCAATACAAAATATAGTATTTATTTATATTTTAAAACTTGTTAAATCACTCATAATTTTTATTAAAGGATACAATCAACTTAGCAAATGCATAATTTCTCTATATTTATCTTTATTTTTTACATGATTTATTTTTATCTTAATATTTCAGTCCACACTCAATACAAGCTTTATCTATTTTTTAATTTTTAATGTATGTATTTTTATATTCAATCCTAACTAAAGAATGACTGATAATCGATTTGATTTGTTTGACATTTTGCTTACCAGTATACCATACACAGTGTCATTTTGTCCATCACTTTGTTAATAATTGTCAAAAAGGAAAGATATCTTCACACTTTATAGTTTGCACTACATAACTTATTTGCAGGTTATGGCACCACTGTGCCCCTTTCGGATGAGGGCCGTGTGTTCTGTGTTGTTTACTGTCTTGTGGGCATCCCATTCACCATGCTGCTGCTGTCCTGCCTCACTCGTGCCCTTCTGCCCCGGGTAACGCACACTCCTATTCAGAACCTTCAAGTCTTCTGGGGACTGTCTCACAACCATGCTGCGTTGCTGCACTGCAGTGTCCTTGCCTTTTGCACAGCGACGTTGTTCTTTCTTCTGCCTGCTGGTGCCCTGTGTCTGCTGGAGAACCACTGGAGTTACCTGGAGTCGCTGTATTTTTGTTTTATCTCACTCAGCACAACTGGACTGGGTGACTACCTCCCTGGGAGGACGCAAAGCCAAGCAGCACGTCAAGTGCTGGAGTTCGCAACCTCCTGTAAGTCCCAACACTTCCTTTCAGGATTTTTTTTAAAGCTACACTGTGTAACTTTTTTAGTTTATTCTTAGCTAAAAACACTTAGTTCTTTCAAAAATATATGTGCTCATTAATGTATATTTACTTCGTTCAAGTAATAAAGTATTCTCGTGAGTGTATAATATGCCATTGAAAATACATACGGGTAAGGGGTTCTAATGTCGGTCGCCGTGTTGCCCCTCCATCTTGAAAGTACATTAGCCAAAGAGGGACATATTAATTCAAGCTTCGCCTTTCGCATTTTAACACGCGTGGGTTAGCACTCGATCTGCCTAACACTCGAACTGGAAGCCATGTTAATCTTGGACTACATTGGCCACCGTAGGAGTTAAAACGAAATGGGAATTGAGAGGAACAGAAACTAATATTCACTGGATGGTCATATACCTTTTCACAGCTAGATGGGGGTAAAAATCACACAGTGTAGCTTTAAAAGCATGTTGGATTAAGCATATTTTTTTCTTTAATTTAAGTCAACAAACCAATGCATGATCTAATTTATTAATTTATTGAATCATCACTTAGGTTACCTGATGCTTGGGCTGATTGTCCTGCTTGTCGTTCTGGAAAGCTTCTGGGAACTCCAACAGGTTCAAGCCATTCTGCATTTTTTCTCTGGACCAGCGTGGCTGGGTGAGCTGAAGGGGGTGGGTTTGGATGAGCTTGTGCTCAGTGGGGACATGGCAGGTCCAGAAGAGGAACCTCATTACACTCTTCCTATATCCACAATCTCCCCTACTTTCTCAGACTCACCTGCCACTCCAACAGTAGAGCTGCCACCAAACTTTGACATGCCACCCATGGCGACCTCCAAAGAAAATGTTTCCCCTTCACTAAGACCAAACTCCTCCCCAGGGGCCGGTTGCATAGACGACTAAGACTAGTCTTACAACTTGGTCATCACATTTTTTTCTTTAAGACTGTTCATAACTGTTTCAAGTCAGTTATACAAACATACATTGTTACCCAGCAATGGTGTGCCTCCATAATATGCAATACTAGCTTTAATAACTAAGCTGGCAAACACTAGGTGGCCCTATTTGTTTATTTTCTTTGGATTGTTCTGAGTGGTACATGCATTTATATTTATAATGTGTTTAATAAACAAGTTACATTTACAATGCAGATTATATAAATATAAAAAATATATATTCAAATATTATGAATTTATTATTCATTATAAATATTTGAAAACCAATATTGTCAAACATACTACTAGTCAAAGTTTGGGCACACTTACTCAATTCTTATGTGTTAAATTTTCTATATTTTTGAAAAAGAATAGTGTAATTACTGTTGGAAAGTTTGGGGTTGGTAAGAATTTTAAATGATTTTGAAAGAAGTCTACGGAGCCCCCAAAGTACAGAACGCCTAAAAATTAAGGAAAAATTATTTGGCAATGCTTTTGGGTTGTCTCGCCAAGGTTTTGCGTTCCCCGAGAAACTTTGCGTTCACTCTCGAAGAATACAAAAGTTTTGTGAGCGAACGCAGAAGTTTGTTTTTGCCACAGAATAACTTTCCACTTTGCCACTTTATATCGCGCAATTCTGAAATTTTTATCGCAATTCTAACTTTATAATTTTGCAATTGCGAGTCAGAATGTGAGATGTGATCACAGTTGCGAGAAAAAGTCAGAATTACGATAAAAAAAAATTCAGAATTGCAAGATATAAAGTCGCAATCAACTTTTTACTCAGTGGAAACAAGATTATATAGTTTTACGAGCGGATGCAAAGTTTTTCAAGGGAACGCAAAACATTTGCGAAAGAATTATAATTTTTCCTCCCATCTCAAATTTTTTTCCCACCACCATGTCCCCTTAGTGGCTTGTAGAGCAAGAACTGTGCAATCAGATGTTAGCGTCACTGTAGATGCTGGATCTGTTGAAGAAGGTGTCAGCGATCAAACTATTGATTATGAAGATGTTAAAAATTATAGTTTTGAGAATATGGTTGAGATTGCGAATATGAGCCAGAATATGAGTAGATGAGCTCTGATGATGACAATGATGGTGGTAAAAAGCATCTGCTCAAATTGAACCCTTCCAAGTTCCAAAATGTAATAAAATATGCTTTATTTTATACTTTTGTAATTGTTATAAGAATATCAAGAGAGTTTTCACAATATACTATTGTGGCAGTTAGATAGACATCCATGTTAGATATAAATCCGGGTCGCTATAGACCCGAATATGTAATAATGATTTGCGAAGGGTTAAAGTGTAAAGTGTTTCTCACGCATGTTGGCTGCTTTTTTCATCAAAATGTGCTCAAATTCATCCAAATAAAAAGTAAATAAGTAAAATACATTTACCAAACCTGTGTGAATTCCTTTCTTCTGTTGAACATAAAGGAATATATTTTGAAGAATGTTGGTAACCAAACAGTTGTGGGGCACCATTGACTTTGAAAAAATGGTTTGGTTACCAACATTCTTCAAAATATCTTCCTTTATGTTCAACCGAGGAAAGACATTTTTACAGGTTTGGAACAACTTGGGGTGAGTAAATTATGACAGAATTTTCATTTTTGGGTGAACTAACCCTTTATTATTTATTTGACCACATTCTCTTACAAAATATCTATTCAAATTGAGATGTTCGTGTTTAACATGTTGTTCTTCATAGTTGCAACAGGGAGCAGGTGTGTGTCTTTGTGTGGTGACTCAAAATCTGTGCCCAGCACTGCCTCTCCTCTGCCAGTCTGACATAAACACACACTGCAAATGAGGTCATACACTCCTATTACGGTCTTCAGTCATTTACTGTCCAATTCTGCAGTAGCCTACTTGTGCTGAAGCGCAATGGTGTGTGTGTGTGTGTGTGTGTGTGTGTGTGTGTGTGTGTGTGTGTGTGGACTGAAGTAAAGGTGGTGCAGTGCTGGGTAAAAAAACATCAACCCATTTTAGTCACTTGAATGAAACCGTTGTTTAATAAGTAATTTTAAGACCCAAGAAAGGTTCAAAATAGCAAATGCATATAGTATAAAAATAGAAAATGAGTAAAATTGCATCCCCTTAAATTATCCTAATGCCAGAACTGCTGACATCTGTTAAGAAACACAGTACACGAGTCCTTGACCGAAAGAGGTGTGACGTGAACTTCCCAGAGGAGTTGCAGAAATCATAGGGGCTTCCCCACTTGTTTACTGTGAGGACCATGAAGCATAAACAACATTTTCCTAAACCTGCTGCCCTCAAACTTTTCAAATCCTCAGCAGTTCTTTGACCGAGATACAGCGCTCATTAAATCAAACTTTTAACATTCAAATGGCGTTAACACATTTTTCACCAATGTAGCTTGCCTGTATATTCATATGACCTTTTTACCATAGTGTCTAATGGTTTCACACTGTCAACTGCTCTTTCATTCAGATTGACAGCCAGCAGGTGTTACATGCATGTCTATATTTATCATGCTGGTTTAAATGTTATCTCTGATCCTGAACAGATGGAGAAACATTACCACAATGTAGTTTTCCACTCCTAGAGAGATGTATTTCAAAAGATCATGAAATGTTACTTTCCTGTGAAATGAAGGTCATGTCAAACTGCGCTCTCTTAGTTATAATGTTACATATGAGAGATTGGAAAAATCTAGTACAGATCAAGAGTTTTTAATCAGTTTCTTAATTGTTCAAATCAGTTTCTGATTTATCTTTACATTTGTAAGAATAGCTAAGAAAAAAAATGAAGCACGTTAAAAATAGATTGAAGATCTAATTGAATGAAGTATTAAGATTGTAATTTTTAAAGAAAGAAATGTTTAGTGAATCAGAAATATTTCTAGTGAAATGTAAGTTGTGACATGCTGAGGATTCCTCTGTTCAGAAGGTCAGATGTTTTTGCTTCAGTTGAAGCACAAGATGCTCTTAGGATCATTCCCAAATCTTGTTGGAGAACATGATTACTGGTTCTTTGACAGACATTTGAAGTTCATGTCATCTCGGGCGCTGCTCTTATTGAATCTCGTTTCATGAAATGGTCCGAGTCTGCTGAGAAATTAAGAAATTCATGCTGCACTCAAATCGTTATGCTGATAATATCGTTAGTATACAGTTCAAAAGTTTGCGGGTCAGTAAGATGTTTCTTTTTTTAAGTGGATTTTAATAAAATGTTTTATGACCATAATATTATTGCTGTGATGGGAAAGCTGAATTTTCAGCATAATTACTCCAGTCACATGATCCTTCAGAAATCATTCTAATATGATGCTTAAGAAGCATTTCTGATTATTATCAATGTTGAAAACAATATTTTTGTTTTTCAGGATTCTTTAATGAATAGAAATACAAAAAATTTGAAATGGACATTTTTGGTTACAATGTAAATGTCTTTACCATCACTTTTGATCTAATTAACTCCCAAACTTTTTGTACATTTTATAAACCGCGATCTTCACGCCTGAAAGGGTTTAAAGGGATAGTTCACCCAAAAATGAAAATTAAGTCATTAATTACTCACCCTCATGCTGTACCAACCCCGTAAGACTTTCGTTCATAATCGGAACACAAATTAAGATATTTGTGATTAAATCTGAGAGCTGGATCACTCCTCCATAGGCTTCTAAGGGATTGAAACTTGACAGCCCCGAAAAGTCATTAAAGACATCGTTAAAATAGTCCAAATGGCTACAGTGCTCAATCTTAAGTTTATTAAGCAACGAGAATATTTTTTGCGCGCAAAAAAAACCCTAAAATACCGACTTTATTTAACCCTCTCTTCTCTTCCGTGTCATTCTCCTAAGCTGTTGACGTAGTGTAACAGCGCAGCGCTTCTGTGTTATACGTCACACGTAGGCTCACTATTGGCCGACGCTGGTCATGTGTGTGATGCGTGTGACATTCAACCAGAAGCGTTGCACAATAACACTACGTGAAATCTCCAGGCCCAAAGAGAATACTTGAATAAAGTCGCTATTTTAGTTCGTTTTTTTGCGCTCAAAAAGTATTCTCGTAGCTCGATAAACTTAAGATCTAGCCACTGTAGGCACATTAAATATTTAAACATTTTCTTCAATGACTTTCTGGGCCGTCAAGTTTCAATCCCTTAGGAAGCCTATGGAGGAGTGATCCAGCTCTCGGATTTAATCAATCTTCATTTGTGTTCCGAAGATGAACGAAAGTCTTACGGGGTTGGAACGACATGAGGGTGAGTAATTACTGACAGAATTTCATTTTTGGGTGAACTATCCCTTTAAGGATAAAAATGTTCTGTATTTAAAGAAATGTATACCCATGGCACTCTGGTTTGTTTAGGTTTGTCTTTTTTTAGAACATTTCCTGCAGTTGGTACTTGGGCATGGAGAGGTCAATGCTACAGGAAAACAGGAAATACTGTGACAACGACACGCTCAATTAACAGGAAGTGTACGGCTGAGAGCAGGAACCTTATTCGTGATCCGTGTGAGTTTTCATTACGTCTCTCTCTTCCCTTTCCCTATCCATCTTTCATCGCGCTGTTATTCTTGGATTGATGAACAAATTAAACTGATTTACTTAATATGTTGTCATCTCCCAGAAAGGACTTCAGATGAGAAATTGCTCATAGAACAAGTTTACTGCACCAACTTGACCATTTTGCACCCTGTTTTGACGTGCTTTAGATTAGGCGTTTTGGATTGAGGATCTCATTGGATTTATTTAGGCATCATTTTCAATGACTACGACAATGCAGAGCTTCAGAGATTTTTATCTCGCTTGATGTGCAAAGATTGGTTTTGGACTTGGCACACTTGCTCTGCTGATCAGAGTTTAGATTTGGCAAGTTTGAGCCTGCCCACTCACACTGATCTAGAATCAGCCCAGATCATGATGTCTGCTAAACTGATCATAATAACATAACATCAGACTACCTGCTGCACAATATACCTGCTGTTTTTGCCACACCTAAACATTGTTCAAACTGTACTGAACAAGACTTAACAGTTAACTGTATCAGATAAAGAAGTAATGTAAAATAATATTTAAGTCTTGTTAACATTAGTAAGTGGTTTGATGCTATTGTTTGAAGCACAGTATAAAACTGCTCACGAATGGTGACCTTTAACCTTCAACAGAGTGTTTTGAATAGCCCTGCCAACCTCCATTCTCTTCAACAAGACAAACTGCTTCCCACGGCAAGGCACAATGAAATATTACTTTACCTTTCCCAGCAGGGGAGATCTGTGCAATCTATCACTCGATCACATGCTTTGCTCCTCTTAATATTTTTATATTTCATTTAACATGCATGGCAGTGCATTGGCAATAAACAGCCTATTTTCTTTTCAATACTGTGAAACAGTAAAACAATGTGTGTGTGTGTGTGTGTCACGTTTTGATGTGTTCTGTTAATGTTTTGAGATCTTGTTTCCCCCTGTCTTTGTGGTTTTTGGTTTAGTCCTGTTAAGTTTTCCCGCTCCTCGTTTGTGTCCAATTTTATGCACCTGTTTTCAGTTAATTATCTTGTTTGGTTCAGTGTATTTAAGCCCTGTGTTTTCCCTCAGTGTTTGTCGATCGTCGTCTACGTATGGTTGTGTGTTTTCCTTTGAAGTCCTGGAGTTTTGTTCCTGTTTCAGTTTGGAAAGTTTCATTTATGTTATTAAAACTTTATATTGAAGTTTCCGTGTCCTCGTCTTCGGTCACCTGCACAAACCCTGACAGAACGATCGACCATAATAAAAAGCAAAAATGGGTAGAAGGAAGAAAAAAGAGGTGAGCCCCTTCAAAAACCCAATCCTTTTCCAAGAGGAAAGCTCACTCGAGGAATACGCTGGTCTATACCTTGAGCTGTATGATGATGTGAGATGGGATGAGGAGGAGTTGAAGCAGAGTTTCTGGGGTGGACTAAAAGACCCTCTCGCCCAGATAATTTTGGTAAGGGACCTCAATCTATCCTTCCTGGAGTTTTTGGATCACACGCTGTGGGCCTGTGGATCCAGCTACCACTTGGAGGATCTCCCACTCCAGCCAGAGACCATCCAACCAGAGCCCGTCGCCAGCCCGCCAACGCCTGAGCCCATCACCTGCACGCTCACACCTGAGCCCATCGTCTGCCCACCAGAGTCTGCACACCGCATCAGCCCTGCCGCCAGATCGGTCCCTGGACTTCCCCGGCTGATATCCGGTATGACTGATCCCCCACTGATGTCAGTGCGATTAGCCAGGAGGATGGCTGCCGAGGCTGGGGTTCACGTTAACCACATCCAGCCAGATCCTGAGCCCGTCGCCAGCCCGCCAGAGCCTGAGCCCGTCGCCTGCCCACCAGAGCCTGAGCCTGTCGCCTGCCCGCCAGAACCTGAGCCCAGCCCCAAGCTCCCCGAAATGCTGGTTCCGTCCAGTTCCGAGTCCCCTGATGTGCTGGTCCCGTCCAGTTCCGAGTCCCCTGATGTGCTGGCCCCGTCCAGTTCCGAGTCCCATGAAGCGGCAGAGCCAGAGCCCGTTGACCCAGAGCCAGAACCCGTTGACCCAGAGCCAGAGCCAGAGCCCATTGACCCAGCGCCAGAGCCAGAGCCCGTTGACCCAGCGCCAGAGCCAGAGCCCGTTGACCCAGCGCCAGAGCCAGAGCCCGTTGACCCAGCGCCAGAGCCAGAGCCCGTTGACCCAGCGCCAGAGCCAGAGCCCGTTGACCCAGCGCCAGAGCCAGAGCCCGTTGACCCAGCGCCAGAGCCAGAGCCCGTTGACCCAGCGCCAGAGCCAGAGCCCGTTGACCCAGAGCCAGAGCCCGTTGACCCAGAGCCAGAGCCCGTTGACCCAGAGCCAGAGCCCGTTGACCCAGAGCCAGAGCCCGTTGACCCAGAGCCAGAGCCCGTTGACCCAGAGCCAGAGCCCGTTGACCCAGAGCCAGAGCCCGTTGACCCAGAGCCAGAGCCCGTTGACCCAGAGCCAGAGCCCGTTGACCCAGAGCCAGAGCCCGTTGACCCAGAGCCAGAGCCCGTTGACCCAGAGCCAGAGCCAGAGCCAGAGCCTGTTGACCCAGCGCCAGAGCCAGAGCCAGAGCCTGTTGACCCAGCGCCAGAGCCAGAGCCCGTTGACCCAGCGTCAGAGCCAGAGCCCGTTGACCCAGCGTCAGAGCCAGAGCCCGTTGACCCAGCGCCAGACCCAGAGCCCGTTGACCCAGACCCAGAGCCCGTTGACCCAGAGCCCGTTGACCCAGAACCCGTTGACCCAACGCCCGTTGATGTCAAGTCAGTTCCCGATCATGAGCCTGTCCTCCCCAAGAAAATTTTGGGGGGGCGCCATACGCCTTCGCCGTGGCCGGCCAAAGATCCACGGAGGCCGGCCAAAGATCCACGGAGGCCCGAAAAGATAACACCGCCATGGCCACCTGAAGGGTCAACACCGCCATGGCCACCTGAAGGGTCTGCACCGCCATGGCCACCTGAAGGGTCTGCACCGCCATGGCCACCTGAAGGGTCTGCACCGCCATGGCCACCTGAAGGGTCTGCACCGCCATGGCCACCTGAAGGGTCTGCACCGCCATGGCCACCTGAAGGCTCTGCACCGCCATGGCCACCTGAAGGGTCTGCACCGCCATGGCCACCTGAAGGGTCTGCACCGCCATGGCCACCTGAAGGGTCTGCACCGCCATGGCCACCTGAAGGGTCTGCACCGCCATGGCCACCTGAAGGGTCTTCACCACCACGGCCACCTGAAGGGTCTTCACCGCCGTGGCCACCTGAAGAGCCTGCACCGCCTTGGACGCCCGAGGGTCCCACAGCTCCGCCCTGGACGCCCGAGGGTCCCACAGCTCCGCCCTGGACGCCCGAGGGTCCCACAGCTCCGCCCTGGACGCCCGAGGGTCTCACAGCTCCGCCCTGGACGCCCGAGAGTCTCACAGCACCGTCATGGCCACGCCCACAGCCTGCTCCGCCTTGGCCACGCCCACAGCCTGCACCGTCGTGGCCACGCCCACAGCCTGCACCGCCGTGGCCACGCCCACAGCCTGCTCCGCCCTGGAGGCTTCCTGGACCTGCACCATGCCCTCGTCAGCCTCCAGGGCGCCCACCCTCCCACCCCTTTGGATGTTATACGGCGCGAGGACGCGCCTTCGGGGAGGGGGAGGTACTGTCACGTTTTGATGTGTTCTGTTAATGTTTTGAGATCTTGTTTCCCCCTGTCTTTGTGGTTTTTGGTTTAGTCCTGTTAAGTTTTCCCGCTCCTCGTTTGTGTCCAATTTTATGCACCTGTTTTCAGTTAATTATCTTGTTTGGTTCAGTGTATTTAAGCCCTGTGTTTTCCCTCAGTGTTTGTCGATCGTCGTCTACGTATGGTTGTGTGTTTTCCTTTGAAGTCCTGGAGTTTTGTTCCTGTTTCAGTTTGGAAAGTTTCATTTATGTTATTAAAACTTTATATTGAAGTTTCCGTGTCCTCGTCTTCGGTCACCTGCACAAACCCTGACAGTGTGTGTGTGTATATAAAATCATGTTTCACCTAAATTATGTTGATAATATAATTTGTACACTACAGTTTGAAAAAAAATTAAACAGAAAAATAATTAAGCACAAAACAATTCATGATGTATGTTGTTCCTTGAATTGTTTCACGAGGTCAAAAGTTGTTGTTCGGTAGCCTATTGATGTTCGGAGAGGATATTTGTTTTTAATGACCCTACAAGCTTGAATAAACCAGCAAAATATTAGGAATTTATATATATATATATATATATATATATATATATATATATAATTAAAAAATATTTTTTTTTTATAATAATTTCTGTAATTGGACTTTTGAATCAAAACCTCAGCCCTATAGTTTGTTAATATGCCTATCAAAAGGCCTACAATAATTCAAGAAGGTGAAGTTCAAGAAGGCTATTTTTCATAATATAACTGAATTGAATAAGCAGTTGGATAAATGACTGAATAGAATAGCCCATGGTGACCCAGCGTTTCTGTTCTCCTAGGCACTCTTCCATGGGAGTGCAGGATATGTCAGTTCATCGCAAGTGTTTGGTTATGTTTCCTCTGATCTGTCTGCGCTTATCTTCACTTTGACATTTGGAGCGTGGTGTGTGTGTGTGTGTGTGTGTGTGTGTGTGTGTGTGTGTGTGTGTGTGTGTGTGTGTGTTTGTATGAGGCGGCGGTGGCGCGCGGAGCTGCCATCCCTGAAACATCGGGGCTAGGCGAAGTGACACAGCGATTCCCACGATGTCTTTTTAATTCATCAGTCTCTTCTGTGAGGAATCGTCTGATTCAACGGCTGTAATCATGACATCTGTTTGGAAGAGACTTCAGCGCGCTGGAAAAAGAGCGTCGAAGTTTCAGTTTGCCGCGTCCTTTCAAGAACTCACCGTAGAGTGCACTAAGAAGTGGTAAGAAATGCGAATTTTCTTTTCATTGTCATGTGTTGTTGTTATAAATGCGTAATAAATACAGTATCATGTGTTTAACGTTTCTTTTAAAGTCTGACGTAGCTGCAGTGACGCCAGTTAAGCGTTATATAGGCTACGCGACGCTATAAAATTAGAACGCAACGCTCCCATTATAAACAACGAGTCGCATGTAGGCATGCATGGTGTATACTCAGTGGTATGGTTAGTTAAAATTCAAGAACTAACCGTATCAGAGGGCTTGTTTACTCTGCCAAGCACTTTTTGTAGTAGTAGTAGTAGTAGTAGTGAGTTTTGTTGTGAGTCACTACTGTACATTAACATTAGCTTACTTACTTCCGTTTTACTTTCAGTTCTCCGGTTCCACTTGAAGCGCATCTTCAAGGACAGTCACTCGCAGCTTCATTAGACACTTTTGATGTGATGTTTTTGCAGATGGGAGGGTCCTGCAAATGTTGATAAATGAACCTCTGAGCACTTATCACAGCCATGCATATTTCCATATCATGAGGTAGTCTTTTACTATGTTGAGAAAAATGATCTTTCTCAAATTTGCTAGTTTTTGCTCTCAGCTGCATAAGGCATTTGCTAAACCGCATGAAGTGAAAGCTTTTTCCTTTACTATCCTGTCCAGTTTGTTCATTAAGAGCAGTTTATTTTTGTATAAAACTATTTTCAAGCATAGAAATATGATTTTAGATCATACAATGTTTGAGATTTAGTAGAAAGATAAGCTCAAAGATAAAGATAAAGTCAAGTGACTTTTGATTGGCAGTGTGACAAGTCCAAAATGACCTTGCATGTGACTCTTATGTCTATGTCCCAATATGTTGTGATAGTGTCCTTTATTTGTTAAATGCATTGAGATTATTTCAGATTCAGGTTATTGAACTAAAACTGAACAAGAACAAGAAACATTATTTAATGTGCATTAGCATCATGATGACAGTGGATTATTTGGTAATGTGATCCTCCAACACAGACAGGAAACTGTCATTTTTATTTAGTTAGAGGCAGTAAGGAAATAAATCATTATATTATTATTATTATCATTAACATTATTAATTATTTGTCATATAATGCTCTTGTTCTCTGCAACAGATAATTTCCCAAAAGCAACTTTTTTCCAGGTCTTACTCAAACATGTGCAAGTCCATACTCTACATTTCATCATACAGTCTGTGTTAAGGAACATGTGGCTAGCTTTGAAGAATTTGTAGTATGTAGAATGACTGGATTTGAATGCTTAGAAAGTGTGTCAATTATTTTTTTTTATTTAATTAGGTTTTTTCTGACAGTTGAGACATTTTATACATTACCGCTCAGATGTTTTGGTTTGGTAAGATTTTGTTTTTGAACTCCGTTGCTCACCAAGGCTGCATTTATTGAATAAAAAATACAAAAAAAAATAAAAAATAGGAATATTGTTAAATAATATTGCAATTTAAAATACCTGTGAATTCATTACTGTGATGCAAAGCTGAATTTTCAGCATCATTCAGACTCCAGTCTTCAGTGTCATTCAAATATGCTGATTTGCTTCTCAAGAAACATTTCTTATTATTATCAATGTTGAAAATAGTTGTGCTGCTTAATATTTTTGTGGAAACCGTGATCCGTCTTTCAGGATCATTTGATGAATAGAAAGTTTAAAAGAACTGGAATTATGTGGAATATAAGACTTTACTGTCACTTTTTTCTGTCACTCCATTCCATGCTGAATAGAAGTAGTTTCTTTAAAAAATAAAACATACTAACATTAATGATAGTGTATTTTATGGAACATTGAGTAGCATATTTCAGTTTGAGCATTGGTAACTCGGTGGTTGTTTCTGCTATGTCTCTCAAAACTTGGTAAATGGTAGCCACATTTGTCAGCTACAAATATATCTCTCGACACGTACAACACAATCACAACTTATGTGAGTTAATGTCAAACACAAAGAGTTTTGTTATAACAACCCCACTACTGAGGTGAGTTGGAACACAGGCTGGGAAAAGATGTAACAATGAGAGCTAATTTGCTGAAATAATCATTTTGGGAAAATCACATAAAAAAACGCTGGATGGAAATGCCGAGATGGGCATACATTCTAAAAATGTCACAAATATATATATATATATACTACATAAATTCCTCAATGCACAACAAAAAAACTTGCATGATTTTGTCTTAACAGGGGATTAGATGTGATTGATAAAATCATTTTAAGGGGTTGGTTGTAACATTTTAATGAAACTGTTACAACTATCCCCACCCCTAACTGCCATAACTTAGCTACCTTTATTAGCATGGGTTTGAAGTTAGCATGAATCCAAAGCATCAAATTAAACTAAGAAAAGCTACTTTAGAAGTCAAACAACTGTATCTAGGTAAAAATAGGTAAAAATAATCTTGATTAAATTTGAAAAATCATTTTTTTTTGTTCATAAAATGTACAATATTGCTCACAGTAACATGCTACTTCTCATGAGAAAGTTAAAGTTAACTCAAAGGTATGCGAGTGTCTAGCTCTTTTCTGACTGTGTTAAAACTGACCCTGTGTTACTTACAACACTCCCCGGTCTCCCACTATTCATCAAAATATAGGTATAGATTAGATGGATTTGACTATAGCTGCTCTCCTGATGTCATCTGACTTCTGTGGCCAATGCCATTGACAGTGCGTCTTGTGTAGTCACATGACTTAGTGACTCCATGACTGACCTCAGAACAGCTGTTTGATTCTATCAGTTAAATGACTCGACTATGAATGTGAAATGTGTTCAGTGTTACAAGACTATGTCTTGTAAGTTGATCTTAGTGTTATTTTACATAGCATTAAAAAAAGAAAATGTGTAACTTGAGTTTAAACATTGCACCATCTATACCTGAGGTGTAAATAGTGGGCATTAAACTTGATTCCCTTCTTATGCAGTGTTATACAGGTAGCACACAGTGCTTCAGCAGCTTTATATCAATCCATGTGCCATTTCCCTGTCTATTTCTGTTAACCCCATGACTGTCACCACGTCGCTTGGCCTCTTGCATCCATTCACACAGCTGTTGCTGACACTGACCTGCAATACGAGACCCAGAGGCCCATGATTCTCTCTCTCCACCTTTCCTTTCCTTTATTATGACTTCAAAAACCACGCTAACATGCGTAGATATTCTACTGTCCATCGTTTGGTTTTCATCAGTTTGAGGAAATTATTTTATAAAAGCACGTTATGTCCCTTTTATTTGTCTGATCAGCACTTTTCCAGGTGTGCTATTGAGTGATAGATGTACATGTGGGTTGACTGGGATGCCTGGAAACGGTTCTTTAAGGCAAATCACGTAGCTTGTATCCCAAGATTATAGTAATGGCCTGAATGATATGAGATTTGCATAACTGCTGATTTGAGATTTGCATAACTGCATAGTCATTTTCATGTAAATAGTGTATGGTTGGTAATAGCTTGTGTTATTGCGTTCATAATGCAAACAAAATCATTTTCACTTTTGTCATATGTTCAAAACTAGTGCTCAGCATTGCTTTTGAGAAATAGATTAAAGGTAATTTGGCAAAAAAATAACTAAAAAAAATGAGACGCTGGAACCAAAAACACTACCATAGGAAATGGCGTAGAAATGAAACAGCTAATCTTAAAATGTGAGTGTAGAGAGAGAGAGAGAGAGAGAGAGAGAGAGAGAGAGAGAGAGAGAGAGAGAGAGAGAGAGAGAGAGAGAGAGAGAGAGAGAGAGAGAGAGGAGAGAGAGAGAGAGAGAGGAGAGAGAGAGAGAGAGAGAGAGAGAGAGAGAGAGAGAGAGAGAGAGAGAGAGAGGAGAGAGAGAGAGAGAGAGAGAGAGAGAGAGCAAAAGAGAGAGAGAGAGACAAACACACTGGGGTAAAGTAGAGCAAGTCTCAGGTTATACACACCTCAGTCACTGTAGCTTACAATTAACTTTAACAATTAATATTGTTATTACTATTTTATTTTTGCCTGATTTTCCATTTATAATGTTATTATAAGGGTTTATTTGCATCAAAATGTATGCAAATCAGGAATTATGCAAAAATATTGTTAATCTTTGATTTGAATCATACAGAATAGGTATTGTTGGTGTTTAAATGTGGGCGGCCTAAGTATTCATCTGTATGATGTCAGAAGGTTGTGGAAGAATAGAATAAAGCATTGTTTCAATAAATGGTCTATTTGAACTGGGGAGAAAGTTTTGAGATGAAAATTACAGTATGTTTTCTTAGTACAATTTATACTTTTATCTAAAAGATCCCTCAAGATATGACCCTGCTAATGTATTTGTTTATTTATGTGCTGTGCTGATTTGGTATTTTGGTTTGGACATATTTTGAAGGGTTAGTTCACCCGAAAAAGAAAACAATTGTCACAAATGATTTACCCTCATGTCACTCCAAACACTTTTGTTCATCTTCGAAACAGAAATAAAGATCTTTATATAAAATCTGTTTTTTATTTATTTATTTTTATTCAGTTAAGAGTTACAGGGACAGTGCAGATTAATAAACATTTAGCCAACTTGGCTAATTTTCAACTGTAGTCCCTGTTGAATCCCACAACAGGGATGATCATAAAGAGATCGTAAATCAAATCCACATGAATTGAGCTTTTTAGTCCAAAATTTCTTAAGAGACTTGATCGCTTTAAATGATGAACAAATTGAATTTAGGCTCACAAACAAACATTGGCCGTGTTCGAAATCACCCCCTATACCCTCATTCACTATTCCTTACATTACTCCATTAATAGTGTTCACATGAAGGAGTGTATATTATGGGTATTATCTAGCTGTTGAGCTTACATCGGTTGTACACTTGTTATTGCGGTGCATTGTGGGATTGAATGAGTGCACTCAATTATGTCCACTATCGTTTCGGACACCACTACAAATGCTGTCCCCTCAAATAGTGGCCTATTTAAGGCTATAATGCCTGACATATACAGACAATGGACATCAGACGAGAATGAACCTCATTGGTTCTTGCTGAAGCTCAAACGTGCTGCGTAACACGAGAATGAATCCCATTGGTTATAAACTGCTGAATTTGTATGGATTCGTTTTATGATCTCTTTATGAACTTTTTGAATTGTCAAAGTTGTAGTGGTAGTGGAGAGACCGAAATCTCTCAGATTTCTTTAAAATATCTTCATTTGTGTTCCGAAGATGAACAAAAGTCTTACGGGTTTGTAACGACATGAGGGTGAGTTATTGCTGACAGAATTTTCATTTTTGGGAGAACTATCCCTTTAAAATGAGTCATGTGGTGGATGTTGGCCTGTCATCCCATGATTTGTCTTTCAGTTACTTTTTTAAATATTATCTCACATTGCTCACAGTGTTAGCCTGTTAGAACAGGAATAAGTGTGTTTTACTTGCTCTTGAAGAAGCTGCAGCAGTCCATGCAATGAAGCTGGATAATGCTTTCCTGTATGTGGGTCAGATGAGTAACCTAATAACCAAACTGAGTGCACATGATAGTAGTCCCCTTCTACATGCTTAACCTCCATAAAGCAAAACCCTAGCAATATCCTTAAGTGTAAGACTGAAAATCCTAATTATATTATCACAGTTTTATGCGTCATTTCAAATTTCAGTTCTTTGTGAAATGCAATATAGCTTCAAGCAATGTTACATGCTCACTAATCAAGCTAAATGATAGTATGTTACATGTACTTTCAGTTGTGTTTGTGCACTGTACTTGTGTTATATTGTTTGTTATTTGTTATTCACAGGCAGCCAGATAAACTGCGATTGGTTTGGACCAGGCGAAACAGACGCATCTGCACCAAGGTAAGAGGATGTGGGTTTTTACTGTAACCGTTTCCACAAATATAACTTTCAAGTACTATAAAGATATGACTGTGGTTATTTGACGATCATTCATCTATAAGACACATTTATCCAAAGTGATACAAATAAGACTGAAACAAGTGTAATATATTCATCAAAGGTAGTGCTAACAAACCAATTGAAATAGCTAATGTTTTAGTTGCTATTTGAATAGTAAAGATAGAGCGCTACTTATAAGTGCAGAACAGCACATAATAGTTATTCAATCATGTTGCTATTAAAGTCAGGATGTGTTCTTTAAATTGAAATTTAAAGAAGAGGAATATAACTCTCAGTATGTGTGTCATTAGTAACCGCATTGAAAATATTGATAAGTGTTTGCACAGTAGAAGGAAATACTCCCTCCTAGCACACACAAAACAATTGGTGGCTATGGGATGTCATTCTACTTTCAACACAAATAGTTCTGCTCGTTTCACAAATACAGTGGAGTGATTGCATTGAATTCTAATCCTTTCATACATCATGATTTTGTTCATGAAAGAACATGTATAATCATTGTCCATGCAGTTTGCATGTTAAGACTTTGTTTTTTCATTGTGTACACTCATGGGCGTCGGAACCATTGTATATGGGTGGGACAAGACCCACCCACTTTTTAAGACCAGTGATATTGGACCCACTCCCTTTTACCGTCTCTAATTCAGCGCATATGTCTGTTCACTTTTCAGAGCGCCGTCAGTCAAATCCATTCTACTTGAGGAATGCCCTAATAAATTAAACTCCATTTCCACTGAATCGCTACTTTATATTTCTCAACGAGATGCAACTGACGAACCGCCGTTTTACACTTCCAATCAAATATTGCAAACCTCAACAACAGCTTTAAATTGTCAATGCTGGCAAATTACCATAGTATCAGCAGCGGGCTAATCCACGGATAGCTGTGCATTTAATGCACGACGTGAAGCGGCGTTTAGTTTACTTGTTTAATTAAAAGGCACCAGAATACATGAAATGGCATTTACTCCAGTAACATTTTCTGGGGGACGACCCACCCACTTTTTTTTTTGCTTCCGACGCCAATGGGTACACATGTTCGGGTATCACCAGCTGTGTTAATAGCAATATTCTCATTGTGATCATCAGCTTCATGGCTGGCAACCGGGGATCAAGAACCCATACAGGGGGACTGTGGTTTGGCAGGTTCCTGAGAGCGTGGACATCACAGTCACTCTCTTTAAGGTACAGCAAGCTTTACAAATTTTTTTTAAGCAGCATGACTGTTTTCAACATTGATAATAATAGTTTCTTGAGCATCAAATCAGCATATTAGAATGATTTTTGAAGGATAATGTGACACTGAAGACTGGCGTAATGATGCCGTCACAGAGAAAAATGACATTTTAAAATATATTAAACTATTTTAAATAAAATTTTAATCATTTTACACAATATTATTGTTTTTATTGCATTTTTGATCAAAGTGTAAGCCTTGGAAAGCATAAGAGTTCTTTCAAAAACATTAAAAAATCTTACCAACCCTAAACATTTGGAAATGGTACGGAGCCCCTAAAGGGACATGGTGATGGAAAGAAATATGAGATGGGAGGAAAACTTATATGCCAATGCTTTTGGATTATCTCGCAAATGTTTTGCGTTCCCCCGAGAAACTTTGAATGGACCCTGGAATGGACTAAATGTTTGCATTCTCCTGAGAAATTGCAAAGTTTCTTCAGGGGGAATGCACAAGTTTTTGCGCGCGAACACAAGGTTTCCTGGGGGAATGCAAAACTTTTGCGAGAAAATGCAAATGCATTGACTTTATTTTTCACTCCCAGTGCCATGTCATATTTCTTTCCATCACCATGTCCCTTTAGGCCATGGCTCTGTAAAATGAAGGTAATTTGTGACTATTCTTAAATCTACAAATATTATACTTATGTTAAGTTGTAAACATGAATTTTGTCATTGTTATATAAATATTATTCAGATTTATGTCTGTTGTCCATTATTGAAATTTGAGGTGAAATAATGAAACCAACTTCAGCAATTTTCACTTTCCCTATAGGATCCAAACGCAGATGAATTTGAGGACAAAGACTGGACATTTATCATAGAGAATGTGAGTATGTCTAATTTGTAATTTCACCCTGTTTATTAAAGCAATTTTAGCATTTCTTTTTGTGTTGTTTAACACGCTTGGGTTGTCACTTTTATGTGTACTGCGTTTTTGCAACATTTTGTCCTATCAAGAGATTTGGCAGTACACTGTTCCCTTTTTAAGCAGTCTAACCCCATCTCATCCCAACATCCACAGGAAACAAAGGGCCACAGAAAAGTTTTAGCATCAGTAGATGTGAACATGAAGAAGTATGCGAGCGCTACCCCGGCTCAGTTTGACCTGGTGCTTACATTAAAGCCTCTGTCTGTGAAAGTGCTGGATGCCAAGCTTAAACTCACCCTGTCCTGTATCTTCCTGAAGGAGGGCAAAGCTACGTGAGTACAGATGTTTTCATTGTTCCACTAGTAATGTGTGTTTCTGATCCTAGACCTGTGCAATGATGCAAAGCTAGCGTTCTTTCCCTCTTCTATTTGTCCTGTTGTTGTTAACCAAATTTGCATTAATTGATACAAAGATCTCTTGTATATCAAAAATATGTCAGTACCACTTTAATGAAAGTTTACGAGGGCACATAAGTAAAAAAAATATTTATCTGCGGGGATAAATCATTTATAATGAATACTGCAATATTAGATTAAAAAAAAAAATGATTTCATGGTGACTTTAAGTCAGTGGTTATCAACCAGGGGGCCTCAGCAAAGTTACAAGGGGGCCTCAAGATGACTTTAAAACATAACAAAACACACATTAAAATAAGATAAAATGACAAAAAATCAAGATATTTCTTATTTTATTCACACTCTTAACAAATAGGGTTCCGACAAAAACTGCATACGAGAAAGCCCAAGTATAAAGGTGTGATATTAAGAATATTGAAATATTGTTGTGGACAATGGGGGGCTTTGGAGTCAAAAAGGTTGAGAACCACTGCTTTATGTATTAGTGCTGTATTGTGTATTGTGTATTCAGTGATGAAGACATGCAAAGTTTGGCGAGTCTGATGAGTTTGAAGCAGTCGGACATTGGAAACCTGGAGGACTTCAATGACAGTGATGAAGAGGAGGACAAAAGACTGAGTGCAGCAGTGAAAATGGCCACTGCAGTAATAGGTAATACTGACATAAACACCCAGTCTTATGTTCACATACTAATGCAACTTTAAGCTAAAAACAGAAGTTTGGAAGCAAGTTTAGAAACAGGCATTTCCTGTTTTGATAGGGTTATTCGCAAGTTTTTATGCATAGTTTCCTGGTTTTAAGTGAATTGGCTAGGGGGTATAGCCTGGTGGTTGTCTGCTGTTTTTGGTCGTGCTGAGTTGATTTAATGTTTGCGCTACACTGTTACAAAGACCCCAAACTCACACAAGAGTCAAACTACCCAACCAAAGGAAACGCTCATCACCAAAATCGTGATGACCAAATGATTTTCAATAAAAAATCAACATCCTACCAGTTCATACTTAAGAACTTCTTTTTCCACAAAAAATGTTAAATTGTCTCAACTACAAAATATTTGTTAAAGGAACACTCCACCGTTTTTTGAAATAGGGCTTATTCACATTCTTTCCTACATTTAGATAGGTGTGCAAATGCATTTTTGTCTCAGTGCATGTATTGTTTTAGTTTGACAGGGTCGGCGCTAGCTTAGCTTAGCACAATGAATGGAATCCTTTGTTGCCAGCTAGCATGTCCCGAGTAAAAGTGATAATTTTTTTTTTTTTTAAAAACACGTAATTACTTCTTGTGGCCTGTGTATTCACAACGAGTACAAATAGGGCTGCAGATTAACACTAGGCGATTTCCTAGGCAGATATTGACTGTGCTTCCCCCTAATATAGTCCCAAGTCAATATCTTCCTAGGAAATCGCCTAGTGTTAATCTGCATCGCTATTTGTACTCGTTGTGAATACGCAGGCCACAAGAAGTAATTACGTGGGTTTTTAATTTTTTTAATCACTTTTACTCAAGACATGCTAGCTGGCAACAAAGGATTCCATTCATTGTGCTAAGCTAAGCTAGCGCCAAACCTGTCAAACTAAAACGATGCATGCACTGAGACAAAAATGCATTTGCACACCTATCTAAATGTAGAAAAGAATGTGAATAAGCCCTATTTCAAAAAACGGTAGAGTGTTCCTTTAAAGAATAGTTTCATCTTTTCAGAAAACAGATATATCAAATTTATTTTAGTAGGATAAACCCCTTGAGATGCATCATCTCGTTTTCGAGGGGGTCCTAAGGTACATCACAGCCATCACAAAAGAACAATAATAAAATAAACAAAACAAAAATACAATTATACATATTAGGCAAACAAATACATACATAACCACAAACACATATCAACAAAACAAAAACAAAAAACAAACAACAACAACAACAAAAAAATAATAATAATAATAATACATAAATAAATAAATATAAATAAATAATTAGAATAACAATAGTATAAACCGAAATATACAGAACTTTACAACCACTGGATCAAATTGGCATAAGTAACTTTGAAATTGAATATATATATATATATATATATATATATATATATATTATATATAATATTATATATATATATATACATACACACATACATATATATATATATATATATATATATATTATATATATATATATACATACATACATATACATATATACATACATATATATATACATACACACACACATACATACACATACATACACATACATATACATACATACACATACATTACACACATACATACACACACACATACATATATATACATATACATACACATATACACACATACAGTATATATGTATTTGGATCACAGAATAATAATACATTATGATATTGTTATATAATTGTTAGATAATGTTAAGTTGATTCAACTAAATGTTTTTTGTGTGTGTCACAGACAACTTATTTTCAGTTCGTATAACTGTTATTTACAAAAGTTAAGTCAACAAGAAAAAGCTAGGGGAAATTAGTACTAAGATTTTTTGTTGTGGTATAACCTTACATTTTTTTTACAGTGTATAATGCTGTATTTCAGATTTAAAAGTAGCTTTGGCAATGACAAACATAGAATCTCTATTTAGTCTCATTCACATTGTAGACTTTTTTTTTTATTCTTTTCTCAAATGGTCTCTTTCTTTCTTCCTTCTGTCGCTCTGTTCTTCTGGTCTGTGCTCAGCTCCTCTTCCTCCTGCTAGGAGAATACATGACAAGGCCTGGAGACCTGCTGTAGACACGGGTCCCTCTGACACAGGTAGCTTACTAACTGCTCTGGCTTCTTCTTCCACTCCTCATCGTCATGTTTCATTTCCTTTACACTAGAATGAACGTTTTAGTTTTAGTATGAGAACATTCAATTGAAGTATTATGGGGCGTTACAGTAAAATGTTTATACTGCTCGAAAAGTATCATGACGGTTTCAGATTAGTAAATTATTTAAAAAAATTGAGGCTTGATAGTGATAACTGTTGGCTGATATCCATTCATTTGCATTATTTTTAATCCATCCATCCATTATTGTTTATATTTTATATTAATAGTATTTGTATGTTGTGCTTGTACAAGAACCATTTGTAAATAATACAAAGCCAACGTTTGGGTTATTTTTAAGTGTATATTAGTTTAGTTGTGTAAATTAAACTCAATAGTGTTACTACTTCTAAAAACCCATAACCAAAGATCATGAATATCACCAACCATTTCAAACTGAATAGATTCTTGTTTCACGTCACCTTTACGTTTTATCAGATACTGAGAAAGGCATTTTCTAACTCGTGTTGCTATCCAGCATTTGGGTAGACTGGATTCTTGGGCATGTTTTGTATCTGTCAGAGTCAGAAAGTGGGTGAAATTGCATAACACATTCCCATGACCTCAGCATACCAGTGATCATAACGTTGGGACTGTGAGAGTTTATCTGAGATCTGCATCTCTTCCTGGTTTCACTCATTTTTTTCTCTTCTGAATTATTCCTTGCTCACTTAAGTTCCTCTTAAGTGTCTTTATGGAATAATTTTGTTTTGGTCAGCTACTTCTTAACTCTATGTAAATAACTACACATCCACTCTGACTTCTTCTGTTTTTGTCTGTTCCTCTCCATGATCATCATCATTTCTCTCAGCTCATTCTGAACCGGATCGGATGAGCTGTTCCTTCATTACACCTAGCGTTCCTCTCCAGTACCCCCTGTCATGCTCCACTCTTGACCCTTCTGTCCCGATCCTCTCCACTACCCGTGTCCAACCCCTCCGTGCTGCCGGCTGTGTCCCGCAGACACGCGCCTCCCCGTACGCCTTCACTATACCTGCATTCACACGCGCTCATCCACCCGCCCTGCCCAAAATCTTCCATCCGCCGACTGGCTCAGGTACAAACACTCATCCAGCCGGAGCAATGCAGCAGACCATCACAAATCTGTGTGCATCTCCATAACTCATAGATCACCCACAAACTCACTCTACTGTGTTAGTACTTACAGTACATGTTTTCATCATTAATATTTCTAGATAGTTTGGTTTAAAGGGGCATTAAGCTATTCATTACAAAAGATTTTAGGCCTAAAGGACTGAATATTTTCGCGCAATAACTTTATACACCACAGTTTAAAAGTTTGGGGTCGGTAAGATTGTTTGGTAACACTTTATTTGAAGGGGTGTGCATAAGACTGACATGACACTGTCATAAACATGACATAACACCTGTCATAAACATGAAGGAGTCTTTATGAATGTTTATGACTGTTGTCATTAAGTGTCATTCGGTAAATTATGACACTTTCAATGCAAAGTTGACATTGTTTAAAATGTCTTTGTTATGACAACTTGACATTACCCAAGACAAAAATGTATTGATTATGACAACTTGAAATTAACAAAGACGGAAATGTCTTTGTTATGACAACTTGACATTAACCGAGAAATCATAACCTGTCAACCTCTGACAACTTTGGCCGTCATGACACCATTATAACTGTGTCATGAATATTTTACTTGTCCTCAAGTAAAGTGGAACACATTGTACTAGTTATAAAGATGTCATTAAGGGTTATTACACTGCAAAATGCTTGAAGTTTGATAATTAGACCTGTTATGACATATTTGTGACAGGTTGACAGGTTATGATTTCTTGGTTAATATTAAGTTGTCATAACAAAGACATTTCCGTCTTTGTTAATGTCAAGTTGTCATAATCAAGACATTTTTGTCTTGGGTAATGTCAAGTTGTCATAACAAAGACATTTTTTGTCTTTGTTAATGTCAAGTTGTCATAACAAAGACATTTTAAACAATGTCAACTTTGCATTAAAAGTGTCATAATTTACCGAATGACACTTAATGACAACAGTCATAAACATTCATAAAGACTCCTTCATGTTCATGACAGGTGTTATGTCATGTTTATGACAGTATCATGTCAGTCTTATGCACACCCCTTCAAATAAAGTGTTACCGATTGTTTTTTTGTTTTTTAAAAGAAGTCTCTTGTGCTCACAAAGGCTGCATTTGTTTGATCAATGTTTGTTATATATTATTTTAAAATATAATTTATTCCAGTTTAGTCCAGTCTTCAGTGTCACATGATCCTTCAGAAATCATTCTTGAATGCTGCTTTTGTGCTCAAGAAACATTTTTTTAATCAATTTTGAATATGTTGCTTTTTTAATGATTGTTTGAATATAAAGTTCAAAAGAAACCGCATTTAGAAATATAGAAATATTATGTAACAATAATAAATCTATTTTATTGTCATTAATTGTATTAATTAATAGATTGTATTCATTTTTGTTTCTTTAAAAAAATCTTGTTAACCCCAAACTTTGGAACCAAGTGTCTCTCATAAAGTCTCTATATCTTGCAATCACAACTTTATCTCACAGTTTGACTTTAGGCTATATCTTACATTTTGATTATTTCTTATTTTTAACTGAATTTATGCTGAATATCTACACGAAATTCCTGCTCGAATAACTGCATAAAATTCTAAAGACTGTTATTTTTTAAGAGACTTAAACATTTATTCAAAATTATTGTTTCTGAAATGGCTCCTTATTCTAGCTTTAAGGTATCATGTTTTGAACATTTATACAATTAGTTTTTTTTTTACATACTTGACTTGACTAGGTTCATGAAAAGGAGTCTTAATTGACTTTTGGAAAACTGCCCCATAAAAACCACAAATGAATTTTACGGCTGCTGTTCAATGGAGCAACAGCCTGATCCCCATAGCAACTGATGAAGCACCCTGTGAATTTGTTCATCAAACTCGCTGTATATTCAGCTCCTGACTTTGACCATTCTTGCTCTGTCACAGCTTCTAATGAACCTTATTTACTTTAATATAATGCGTGTTTTTTGCCTTCATTAAAACACACACATCAACAGATTTACAAAAGCTGTAGCTCTACTTTCTTTTTCCTTTTCCCCTCCCTCTACCTTTCATCATACTGTCGTTTTTCCTTCTTCCTATAAGTTGCTGTAACTGTCCCTCAAAGGCCGCCTGGAGGTCTTGCTAACTCTGAGTTACTGGAGAGCAGTCGCTCTGCTGAGAGCGGTTCAGCCCTCTCTATTCTTCCTGGGATTAGCATACCCTTCTCTCCTTCCTCTTCTTCTTCTGCTCAATCCTCCTCATCCACTCAGCAGACCCCTCTTCCTGATGTAACCCAGACAGGTAATGAGTGTTGCCCGAAAAGATCAGAAAAGATGGTGTCTGTAGCTTGTAAATAATTGTTTTGTAGCTGGAATTAAAGGCACAATACGTAAGATTTTTAGATTAAAATATCCCAAAAAAAAAACACTAGAAAAGTGTTATATATTTTGTTGACTTGTGTACTTACATTATCCGAGGTGTTTTCAACAATGTTTAAATCCAGAGAAATCAGCTATTTTAACCTGTGTCAATGCGCCACCCGTCAGTGACGTCATATCCGCGCTACCCTTGATTTCCGTTTTTACTTCCATAGAAAACATGGAAACACCAAAGACGCTTTAATATATTATGTGTTTTATTAGACAGGTGAGCAACTGTTTGGATTCCTTTATTGACAGAAAACTAACCATTGTTATATAGCCTAACATGGTTAGTCTCATTGTTTGAATCTCTTGTTTTCTTGATTTACCGCGAATAACATGTTTGTACTTCAGAGACAGCTCTATTCTGTCAAGTGGCTAACATAGCATTATCGGAAAGAGCTTTATTTGTAGTAACCGTAATACAGCATTTTTTCCACCATATAAAATATTTTAAATATGAATAGTAATTTAGCACTTGAGAATGAGATAAAATAATGTTGACTGATGTGATCAAACGTAACTGTAACAAAGTTAAAGTTCAGGGAAGAAGGAGGCTGACATTAAATGTAACTTTAATTGTAAAATAAACAAATAACAAAACGAAAGGAGCGGCAGCAGTCAATTCCGGCATATAAGCATAATAAAAACAGAATTGTAAAATGTCCGAGGCTCTCGGCCCCACCCTGCTTCATACCACAGTAACGCTAATAAAATTTTAATACGTTAGCTCATCCATGAATATGATTTCTGTCTGAGTCTCATCAGATATCTTTTCATCGGCTGTAGACTCCACACTAATTCATGGCGTCATCAAGCTGCGCCCTTGGTTATTGTTTTGAATAATCGACCTATAGCGGCGAAACTTACATACTGTGCTTTTAACTGTGTAACTTATTTTTGCTTCCATTCAATCTTGTTTTCCTCATTCTTCTCCTTTCTGTCTCATTTTTTCTCCCCTGATTTAGCCACTTTATCTGCTGCTTGTAGAAAGACCTCGAGACCTCACAGCTTCCCCTCTTCTCGCCCCTCCCCTTCTGTTTTTGACCCCTCCTCCATTGAATTTGTCTCCTCCCCTCACGGTTCAATGACTCAACCAGCACCACGGGCCTCAAAAATCTACCGCGCCTCATTGGCTGAGCCAGGCTCCGCCCTCACAAAGCCCTCGAGCATGCCCTCTGCCACTGAGACAGGTACATGGGCAGATGTTCGTATTTAACACCATTTTTAAATGAGATGGAATTTGATTTTAAAGTTAGTTTGAACCCACACTTTTCATATTTAGTACCTAGCATTCTAAAAAAATATTTCTAAAAAGATGCAAATTCACTGTTAGGATTTCATGAATTAAAAATAAGAGATTGATGGCTTTTAGTCCATGTTTGTTAGCTTTAAAGGACCTTACACACCGTAACGAATATCAGCGCACGTTATTCGTCAGCGTTTTTTTCAACGCGTTTTTTCTGTTCACACCCAAGCGATTTTCACTGACGATGAGCCGATTGAACATGCAAATTCATTCCCTGACATTAGATAGCGCTTAATGTAAAACAGAAATACCCCGGTACACAAAGTGGCACTGCGCAACTTTACGCTTCTGACACTCGCTTGTCACTCAGAAGAAGAGAGCAAGTTTGTCATATAGTTCTTTATGTTCCGACACCAACGAGACCAGCAGCTCTACATTCATCTTGCCTTGCATCTTCCTCGTCTTATTTCTTCCCGGCAGAGTGTAGACGCTGTATATCTTCTTCGTCGTTTCGTATGTGTGCTCGGCAAGACCGTTTTGTGTTTGAGCGCCCCCAAGTTGTGTTTTACTGTAAATTCAGAAGCTCCAGACACGTGAGCAAAAGCGCCAATCTCATTGGTTGGATAGTTTTTGACGCGGCGCGTCAAACCAAAAAAACGAACCAGAGGCGTTTTTTAAAAAATTACGCTTTTACGCGTGCCGTTTTACGCGTCGGTGTGAACACTCACATTGGCGCCCTTTGTTTAGTCACGAAGCGTTAAACGTCGGTCCGATGTGAACAGGCCTTAAGGCTTGTAAACTCCTGAAACTTTAGTCAAATTTTACCAGATACACTACCGTTAAAATTTTTGCCATGCATGATTTATTTGAGTAAAAAACGTAATATTGTGAAATGGAAAAAATCAATTTTTATTCTAGTTTAATTTTAATTTTAAAATTCCATTTATTTCTGTGATAACAAAGCTGAATTTTCAGCTTCATTTCTCCAGTCTTCAGTGTCACATGGTCCTTTAGAAATCATTCTAATATGTTATTTTTTCCCAAGTTACATTTCCTATTATTATTATCAAAGTTAAAAAAATTATGAATGCGTAATATTTTTGTGGAAACTCTGATGCGTTTTTTTCAACATTGTTTCATTAATAGAAAGTTCCACAAACAGCATTTATTTGAAATAGAAATCTTTGGTAACATTATAAATGTCTTTTTTCTTTCTTTCCCCCTTGTATCCCTGTCTGTTTATACATGTACTCTGTCATTCATCACCCTCTGTTATTTACCATGGTCAACACCAGCATCTTGGCAAAAAGAGTGGAGGTCTCCCAAGCTTCACCCTGCTCTGTGTCCTGCCCCCTTCACCTCTGCAGAACATATTAACCCGCAGCGTCATCCAAACTCAATTAAGTCCTCACTTCCTGCACTGTCTTCATCCCATGTCCTTCCTCAACCAATGGACGTTTCTGCTATTACTCCCAATCCTGGTGTAACGTCTCCCAGTGTAGCTCCTTCCTCTGAGATGCTCAGTGTTGAGTCTGTCTCTACTTCTGCTGCCGTCCTCGCTCCTCCTTCAGCATCATTGGTTTCTCTCTCTATCGCTCCTGCTGCCTCATCTAGTTCTCGGTCCACCCCTTATCCCAGTGTTTCTCCTCATCCCGCTGTTTCTGGTGCTCCTCTACGCTCCTCTCCTGATGTTGGTCCTGTGGTCACAGCATCTGTTGTCTCTGACTCAGGTAGAGAACAAACAAAGACTCTAGGACGACTGTTCGAAACTCGTTTGCATGTGTTAAACTATTAAAATGATCAGTTTTCATCTTTTGAGTTTAAGATGAAAACATTAATCTGCGTTGTGAAAGGGGTTCGGATGCCCTTTCAATGGAGCATGAATATTGTAAAGCTCTAATCCTCGCTGTCCGAGTCATCCATAGGTCATATTTTTAAAGGAATAGTTTACTCAAAAATGAAAATTGTCATTTACTCACCCTTATAATATTCAAAACCTGTTGGCTTTGAAAAGAAATGAATTAAATTATCCTATGGCAGTAAAATTATGAAAAATTATGATAAAACAAATGTTGAATCGCACATTTTAAAAACGACAACAAAAAACTATGCAATGCATCAACAGTGCTCGCATTTTAATCAGTTTTAATTTATTATCGTTGAGTTACTATTATATTTTTTATTGTATTTTCTGATTTCATTTGAATTAAAACAAGTATTAGTAATTTAGTTTTTGGTAATTTTGGTGCTTTGTATTGATTTTTTTATATATTATTTAATTTCATTCTCAGAAAATGAGAATTTTGCTTTGGCAAATAGCTGAAATACAATAAGATGCATTTTCAAGAATTGATGCATTTTCAGAATTGCATTTTTGGTGGCTGCCATTCAACTAGATGTTTATAGAGGTATTCAAATGGAGGTATATCGCAAGTAGTATATTGCTTCCACAGATTCAGTGTATATTCAGCATTGCACATCTAGGAACTGAAATAGCAGTTAGTACACATGCATAATCTCCGTCTGCTGTTAGTCATCCTCACCTGCAGGTTTTGTTTTAATTTGTATTTTTTGGGGGGGGTAAACCCAAACCTTTTCATTTGTTTCCTCTCTGCACTCATCTCATCCTTCTCAGCCATTCTTCCCTTGTAATCCTTCTCTCCTTTTTCTATCATCTTCCCTTCTCGTCTGGTCATTGCCAACCTCAGAGCCTCTCCCAGAGGTCCAGACGTCCGAATGGAGACACCAGGTTGTGCCCACAGTGGTTAGACCGAATGTGCGCAGGCCAATAGCCCCTTCTCCTGTAGATGCCCCAACCTCTCCTTTCATTCTTCCTTCACCCTCTTCCATGATCCCTGACCCCCACATTTACACCCAGACATCCACTGTAGCCCCTGTTATTGCCTCCATTTCAGCCCCTTCCTCCGACTCATTCACAGGTACATATGTTGGTCTGAACCTTTATCTGTGTTTCATTCTCATTCTGTGTGTTCATAGTCATTGTGTGTTTTACATTGATCAACAGATTTAAACATGGCTTGAGCTAGTGAGACCTGTTTTAGATTAACTTCAACATTGCTTGCATAACAGCACAGGGTCAGAAGAGCCACGCATTCCTTTCTTCCCAGTGGATTGCATACATCCATCATAACTATAAAACTGCTACAAACAGTCAGTATTTCTGACTAACTGTTGGTTTTGATACTAGCAACATTCAGTTAAACAATAGTTAGTTTTTGAGTATTATTCTAGTGTTGCTTTTCACATAAACATACAGGGAGTTTCAATAGTGCGCAAAAAGAGAAATGAAACCAGGTTATTAATAACAATCAGATAAATGTCTAAATTACATGATGTTATGCCCCCTGGAGGACACATGAAAGAAAATACTACTCAGTAACAACCTATACTGTTCAAAAGTTTGGGGTTGCTTGGTATTTATGTTCACCAGGGCTGCATTTATTTGATTAACAATATTACTGTTTGCACTATATTTTTTGAAGTCTTTTTTTTTTCTTGTAAATTACAATAAAGTAATTTATTGCTGTTATGGCAATGCTGAATTTTCAGTATCATTACTCCAGTCTTCAGCGTCACATGATCCTTCAGAAATCATTCTAATATGCTGAAAAGAAAGTTTAAAATAACAGAATTGATTTGAAATAGAAATTTCGTAATAGTTTCGTACTAACCCTAAATATTTGAACATATAACAGATGCATGGTTCACATTAGGTACATGTAATTGGTGTGATTTGGATTTTTTTTTTTAAATACTGATCTTGCAAACAGATGTGTACCTTAAAAAACTTGTACAAGGCTTGAGCTTTATCTCAATTCCATACATGCTGTGTTAACTTTAGCCGATGGAAAAGATAATGCATCAGTAGAATGCTTGTTGAATGATGCATCATCTTTGTGCTTAATATTTTGTAAAAGATATAACAAATTATACTGTATATTATATTATATTATATTATGTTATGTTATATTTCAGAAACACACAGACAGTTAAGTGTACTACCAGAAGAGGAATATCCCAATACTGTGTGTACTGGTGAGTATTCACTATAGCTGCTCTTATTGCTAACGCTCATTGTTTATAAATTTCTAAATAAATAAATAAAATAAATGTCCCTTGACATATTGGTAATCCTTTTGTGATCTCTGTGAATATCTCTGCAGCTGACGAGGACGCCAAACCTTCAGATGTCCCTCAGAACCACGAACCTCACACTCGCAGAGCCGGAGTCCTCAGTATAGCCAGCCAAAGACCAATCATCTCTATGGACAAGCAACGGCCTGTTTTTGGACTTGAGGTTGTACGGCCGGCTAGAGGGTGAGTAATATGCAGAAAATTGGTTGATGTCAATAACAAGATGGAGTGAAGTTGTTTGTTGACACCAGCAATGCACTGACAATTTGGTATTAATACCTGGAATACTTTAGTGTTGCATTTACTACTATGGATGACTTAACTGTGAACACAAACCTCCCTTTTTTTGGGGGATGCAAAAATAACAACCTAATATATTTTTTTATTTTATATTATTATTTCATATAAATATTATTATTTAATTTCAATCTTTTATTTTATTTTATATTTTATTTTCTTATTGTATTTTTTGTATTTTATTTAATTCTTTATTTTACTTTTATATTTTTACTTTTATATTTTTATTATTTTATTTTTAATATTGTATTTCATTTCATTCCATTCTTTATTTTATTTAATTAAAAAAAAAAATCTTTTAAGAATTATCCTGAATGGGTTTTCCTGTACTGCATACATTTTTATGATCACTTACATTTGTGAGGACTTTAACCCTGAATTAAAACCAAAATTATATAAATTTAGTTAAAAAAAACACTAAAAAAACAAGATGGCTAAAGCAACAAACCAGTTTTGAATTTCATAGAAATTATTGACATTTTGAGGCCATTGGGTTTCTTTGGTGTAAATTCAAGGTTAAAGTCCCTTAATTTGCTTTTTGTATTAGTTTGCATGTTAAAACACAAGTTCCACTGTGATGAATGAATGAGCATTTTTATCTTCATACTAAGCGGGGCATGAAACAATTGTTGTTTAAAATTGGTTTAAAATAACTTTGCATTTCAGCATGGTGTTTCATTAACACTATTCATTCAGAGAAAGGTCATTGGCATTGGTTTAAGGTGATGGCATGCAGTATAATTCAAACTTTTCCTTGGTATCATCTCAGCACACCTCATCAGTTCTGATGTGTTTTCTTCTTAGACCAGAGAGTATGACCTCTCTGCTGCCCACTGGCCATATGTCACCCAATGTCACTGATGTCCCACATTTTGAGCTGCCAAAAGCAGAGCTGTCTGATACCGATAGAGTATCTACTACTGCAGCCCTCGAAACTGTCCCAGAACCTGCTGCAGCCCCTACATTTGCCGCCCCATTAACTACGGTCCAGATCAATCAGTCAGAGATTTCACAGAGCTCTGCTGAGACGGCCGTTTTACTCTCAGCTGCACATGAGCAGACAGAAGACAAGATGATTCAAGACAAAACAGAGCCGTTTCGAAGTAGCTTTCAATCAGCGGAAATACAAGAGCAAGAAGAATCTGTGCCACATCTGCTCTCAAATCCAGAAATGTCCCAGTCAGATCAAACTGATGAAGAGTAAGTATGTTCTGCATCCATCTGTCGAATTTGCTAGCATATAGTTATGGTGTTACATTTTATGCTTATTATGCCATATGCATATACTGTATGTGTTGCAGTCCATTTGCTTATTATTATTCATAAATCCATTTTACATCCTCCCTCTGATCTCTGTTCTAATGTCCCTGTCCCTCAGCGCCAAACGCATGGCCGCTTTGCTGCCCTCTTGCTCAAAAGTATCACATTCTCCTTGGTCACCATCCATATTAGCTGATAATACAGTTGAAAATCAACAAGGAGACTTGTTTGTAGATGGGCTACCTAGAATGAACCAGGAATTCAGTGTTCGACCCGTCTGCAAGAAAGCACATGAAGGAGAAGAGGTTAATGTCGACAGTTCTCCATCTGTTCCCAGCATGATGCTGCTTCTTCCAGCCTGTCCGAAAACTGCTTTTGTACCTGGGATGCCATCTATTAACTTTCAAGACACTAAGTGGCCTTGGGAAGGGTCTGTGAGGATACTGAAAGAGTACATTAAAAAAGAAAACCAGCTAAATGTATTCAAGATATGGATTGTCTTGTATGACCGGATCCCTGTGGAAAATATGATATCACTACATTTAACTTGCCCAAGAACTGCCAGCATCCCTGGATTCCCATCTTTGCCTTACAATATGGTCAGTCTTCTACCATTATGTCCAGATGTCTCTGTGTTCCAGGTTTTCCTTCAAGATATCCATTAACTTGACAGATGAAATCTGGCCTAAAGAGAATTTAGTATTTTATTTTATGAAAAGTAAAGAAGAGATTTTGCCAGCATCTTCATTGAAGGTGGATTTTGAAACTGCAAGAAATATGGTTGCATTGAGGTCCTCTTGTGCTGAAGCACCCAAGATTTCAGGATTTCCATCTGCTCCAAAACCAGTTACACCAAGTATGGTCAAGATTTCACCATGTTGTCCTAAAGTTTCCGCATTGCTGGATTTCCATCTGCAAAAGAACTTGGCAGTCAAAATATTATTCAACAATGGCCATCCAACAATGAAACATCTCTGATAATAGCACAAAAGAGCCAGTCGAATTTGCCTCGAGTTGTAAACATATTAAAGAGGACCAGTTAATCGGGATAGTGAGCTTAGTACCATCTTGCCCAAGAAAAGCGAGGACTCCTGGTTTTCCATCTGCACCAAAACGAAAACAAGACACTACATTCTGTATGACAAAACTCCTTCCTTCATGTCCAACAGCCTCTTGTATCCTTGGAATATCAACTATAGAAATTCATCCAAGCACATCAGATTCACTTAAGGAGTGGCCAAAGGACATGCAACCATTTTGGATGAAGACACGAACATCTCAGCCATGTAATTTAATCTGTCCATATCCAGCTAAGTATGAAGTTACAGAAAACAAATCTATTTTTAACAATATATTGTCATTGATACCATCTTGCCCTAGAAAAGCAAGAACACCTGGATTTCCTTCTGCACCGTGGCTTGTGCCTAAAACACAAATAACGTCTGGTACTCTGTCAACATGCTCTCAGACAGCTAAAACTCCAGGCTTCCCCTCTTTAGACCCTAAGCAAAATTGATAAGGCTATGGTAAATAATTGGCCCTTTTAAGGAGAAAGCCTTTTTTGTGAGAAGGTGTCCGCCAAAGTTCACATCTGACAGGTTAAACATTTATCATCAGAACAAAGAGAGTTTTAAAGAAATGTATGCTATTTTGCCAAGTTGTCCAGTGAAACCAAGTGTTCCTGGCTTTCCATCTACACCAAAGCCCAAATTAATGCTTTATCTTTTCCCTTCTTGCCCAACATTTTCAAATGTGCCTGGGATGCAATCAAGTGTGATATCGGAAGTGGAATTACAGTGGCCTGAAAATGAAAGACCATTATGGGTTAAACAATTAAGCAGAAAATGTCAGTCCATGCAAGCCGTTCCACCTCAGTACAGAGAAATGAATGATAAAGCTATCATTAGGGATATGGTTGCTTTGCGCCAACTTGTGCAACCAGTGCTAAATTACCCGGCTTCCCATCTGCCCCAAGACTAAAAACTGAGAAGGCACCAGATATGGTTTCCCTCATGCCATCTTGTTCACATTTTACAAAAGTATTAGGTATGCCATCAGTTGATTTAGGAAATGAAGGAATGGATTCAAGTGCATGGCCTGTGGATACAAAGCAAATGTACAGGAGGACTTCAAAGAATGAGTCTGATATGGTATGTTCTTCCTTAATAAACTTGAATCAAACCTATGACAATCACCTGAATTCAGACGTAGGAGACATGGCTATGATGCTGACATCCTGTGCAAAGCAGTCCAGTGTCCCTGGCTTTCCATCCACAAATGTTGAATCTCCACATATTCTTTATCAGACAAATAATAGCCAAGTGTCAATAGAAGATGTTTGCCATAAACAAGAAACTTCAACTGTGCTTGGTCCAGCTGAAATTGAAATGGACCTGTCCAGTGCAAAACAGTCTGGCAGTAGTTTTGCATTAGAGAAGACCAAGGAGAATGTGAACCTTTGGGCAAGATGTGAGGACGGACAAAAGGGAATTCTGGAGAGGGGGTAAGTTCAGAAGATCAGAAGTTAATTTTGTATTGCTTATCAGTGGATAGTGCATGAAATACTTTGACACTTGTTTCTAGGAAAATGCATTTCAGAATGTGGCACTCCATACCAGACATGCCACTATTTTGACTGTTGAGGAGAGGTGAGTTTTGGAAGGAGACATAAGATTGAGTAGTTGCTTTGCCTTGCCCTAATCGCATCAGAATTTTCCATCTGCATAACATTTATCCACTGTTCTCTTAAATGCATAGTTCACCCCAAAAGGAAAAATGCTGTTCCAAACCTGTATGAATTTCTTGTTTGGTCAGTAGACCCTACATAGTTGAGCCTTTCATTTTTGGGTCAGCCATGCCTTTAAAAACAAATGCATAATGGTGTGAAAACTAGGCACAGCAAACGATGTGTAGTGAAGACAATTTAGGCCTGCTGTAGTTGTCAAGCCCATTAGTTCATGAAGTGTTCAGGAGGACACGTTCATTGGCTGCCAGCAAATGGAATGATGCATGCAGTCAAATTGTCTTGTATTGTCATATGACATCTGATCATATACTTATTTTTCTCAGCTGTCAAAGCATACATGCTCAGATTCCACCTTCTGAAAACTATGGAGACACTCTGACTGAAAACGTGGACGTGGGTGAAGGTATATTATGGGCAGCACAAGACAGAACAGAACAGTTTGTTGACGCTTTACAGAAAGAAGAAGAGACTACAGAAGATCAAAATAGTCTGGTCCCTTCTTCAGCAAAAGGTCGACCTACAGGACTGCAACAAGAGTGTGTACCAAACATGGTGGATCTTCTTCCATCATGTCCACTGTTCTCAAGAGTTTTTGGATGTCCATCTACAGCGATGTCAAGCATATGCAAAACAGACCTAATCAACTGGCCAACTGATTTAAGTATAATTTGGAATGAGCCATGTAGATCAACAAAAAGTATTTTGTTTATGCCATATTTGGACAAATCCCCCTTTGAGGCAAAAATGGTGTCCCTGACATGCACATGCCCAAATGAAGCAAGAATTCCTGGCTTTGCATCTGCTAAAAGCCTCACAGAGGCCCCATGTCCATCTTGCCCAGAAACATCCATTGTTGTTGACACATCTTCACAGACCCCAGTTCCAGAAGAAAAGCATCACGAGGAGTGGCTGAGCATTGAAACATCATTATGGGAAGAACTTCCTGAGCCAAAGCAAGTTTTAGACATCGATAACCCAGTTGAGTATTTAGAGATGCCTGTAATGATGGTGGCCACAGTTCCATCTTCAACATTTGATCCTGATTTCCCATCTGCACCTAACAGTGAAGAAATAATTACTCAATCATGTGATAAATTAGTCATTCAAGAGTCTACAGTTGCTGATTCTAAACAAAGGGATGATTCCAAGCCTGCAAATGAAATATTAAACTTCATTTCTGAAAACGCTGCACAAATTCCTGATTCCACTCCTGAATCCCAAATTGAGCCAAATATGTTGGAGCTTCTCCCATCCTGTCCGGTGCTTTCTAGAATCCCTGGATGTCCATCTCTAAGGGTCCTTGAAGACAAGGAGTGCATTAGTGATCAATCAATAATCTTTTGCAATTTACCCAAAGATAGACAGACTGGTATTTTTGATCCCAGTACAGATGAAAACCCCCCACAGATTATAGCTCTGGCACCAACATGCCCACAAGCATCGTGTATTCCTGGCTTTCCATCTAGACCACATCCTAAGTCACAGATGGAGCCGAACATGAAAAACATTTGTTCCTCTTGCCCAAAGGTTTCAAATATTGCTGGTTTTCCGAGCATCCAGATCCCAAAGATGTCCAATTGGCCTATGAGTACAGTCATTTTGTGGTCAAGTCAATTAAAGAAACTCCCTGTTGTTTTGGACATGGACAAAAAATGCAAAGAAAATGGTCACAGAATGTATGCTCTGGCACCTACATGTCCATCAGTGCTCTGTATTCCAGGTTTTCCATCTGTGCCCGAACCAATAATGCTTTGCATGCTTCCAGCTTGCCCGGAGAAGTCAAATGTTATTGGATTTTCTTCTAAAAGAGAGCATTTAGATTGGTCTATTGACAAAAAAACATTGTGCAATCCATCTTTTAAAAAACGACCTGTTGTTCTTGTTGGCAGAGTAGATTGGCTCAGTGAATTAACTAAAATAATGTTTGCATTGGCTCCAACCTGTCCATCAAAGGGAAGAATACCAGGATTTCCATATGCACCTAAGCGCAAAGCTTCACTTCCTCCCAATATGGTTTATCTTAATCAGTGTGTTCCGAAGGCATCAAGAATAATGGGATTCTCATCATATGAGAGAATAAACACCGGAGCATGGTTTACAGATGAAACACCCCTGTTGGAGAGGCCATTGAGAACCAGATCAGAACTGCTTTTCCAGGTTAATTTAGCAACTCCATATGCAGAAATAGACAAATATATTTTGCAGAGGATGTTTACACTAGTGCCCACCTGCCCGAGAGAAGCATGCATACCTGGTTTTCCCTCTCTTCCTCAGGTTAAAGTAGAGGGCTTCTATCTAAGTAAAGAACCAGACATAGTCAGCATTTTGCATTCTTGCCCAATGCTTTCTTGTATCGTAGGTGTTCCTACAGTAAAACCTATGCCCATAGAAGAGTCTCAAGAAAGGATATGGTCCGCTCAGAAGCCCATATGGGTCAAACCTCTTAAAGAAAGACCAGTTTTTGTTTTAAGTTGTCCAAAGGATTATGAAGAGTATTCAAAAACGATGTTCTTGCTTACTCCTACCTGCCCTAATAAGGCCAGCAATTATGGTTTTCCATGCTCAGAAAGGCCAAAAAAAGAAGAGCATGTGATGACATTTGTCTTGCCATCATCTTCAGAAGCTTCATTCTCTGCAAATGATGAAATAGGTTTCAATAACCTGGCCACTGAAGTATCATGTTCTCCAGTTGAAGCAAGGCTTCCTGATTTTCCACATGCTTCTACATATGCAACTTTTCCATCAAGTCTACCACAAGAACACATTGAATTTGAGGCCAAATTTACTCAATTCATAGAATCAGAAAGGAATCAATCACTGGACATATCAGGAACTGGTAAGATACCCAACACTAGAGTGAGGCTTGAACATTGAACAAAATGTATTCTCAGAAATGTTAAGATTTTTTTACATGTATTTTTTTTAAAGATAATCCTAAAGAAATAGGAAGTTTTCACAAGATGCCCTTGGTTGAAGGGTGAGTTACATAGCATGTTTTTTTATTTGTGTTCTGTTGCTGCATTTGCAATAGATTTTGACATTGTTTGAGTTTCTTTATGTAAATGCAGACCACATATCTTTTAGTAGGTATTTTACTTATATTTTCTCGACATTGTTTTGACTTTATGGGAGCTTTATGCAAGCTTGTTCATGTAAAGACAACACCCATTGTGTCATTCAAAATAATCCAATAAAACATGCCTCAACATGATTTGAATTAACTGGCTGACTTTCTTCACTAATACTGTTATATCATCTCATTGTATGTTGTACCCTAACATTTTTGGGTGCGTGTACATGAGAGATACTGTATGCATGGTGCATGTGAATTGCATCACAGACCCTGCAGACTTCACTTTTAACTCGTGAACTATTCTGTATCAGTATTGACAACCATCAGGAGAAGTTTCTTCTAGAGGAGCAACATGTCGGGGAGCAGTCCACTAGTAAAACCCATGATACCGCAGAGTCAGGAGAGACTGCTCTATCGCTAGGATGGGAGGTTTTGGAGGCAGATGATACTTCAGCAGAAAAAGAAGAAGCTTCTGGTCTTGTTCAGAGTATAGTTGATGTATTTCACAGAGGGTAAGATCGAATAACATAACTGAGTGAAAACATTGAGCATGTCGGGTTGGATTGTTGTTGGAGAAAAACACTTCAAATCTATGTAGTTCAATGTTTTTTTTTTTTTAAGTTTTGTAAGATTTATATAATTGTAATGAGAAATCAATAAAATGACTCCTAACCATATACAAATGTTTTCTTTTGTTAGAGCAATTTATTTTCATTTACAGTAATATCCTATTTTGTAGTTTTTTTTGTTTGGAAAACCTTATTTTTGTGTACTTTTAAGTTAACTCACATTTTAAGTGTTGTTTTCTTTTAGTTATGAGACCGTTGCAGCAATATTGCAGCCCTCTAGTTCTGGATCGTTAACGGATGCTTTAGATCCCCTCAACAGCCTTTCATCCTCTGAGGATCCCGAGGGCAGCAGGACTTGCATAGCTAGTGGATGTTATCATTCATTGGAGGCAGCAGAGCCTGATGTGTTCGATTCTGCTGAACCCTACATGTGGCGTTTGGTGAGTGGTTGTTCAGAAACATCACTGTCATCAAAAGAATCTGAAAGCTGGTTTGTTGAAGATGAAGAATTTTGCCTAATGAGGAAGTGGCCCCCCTTGACTGAGGCTGACCTTCATGAGATAACTAAAGAAGAGGAGGATAAATCATGTGCTGACTTCTTGATACAAGAGGGTACAACTTCTCTTCAAGAGGAAACCTGTAATGATGAGATTGTGACAGAAAGTAAAATATTTGAGACATTGAGGGATGAGGTGTCAACCACAATATTTCAAGAGGAGGGGTGAGTTCATCAAGAGTGTTGCATTCAAACCAAACAATGACAGAGTCCTGCAAACAACAGCATGGCTATATTATGTTTTATTTTATTTTAGCGTATTCCTCCTCACATTTGCACACATTTTGCAGTGAAATGCCTGTAATTGAAAAATTGTCCATGTGTTTAATTCTGCTTTTTGCCATAAAGGTGCACTGTGTCATTTTAATGCCCCTAGTGGCACAAAATGGAATTGGAAAAATGATTGTGGCCAAATGAGTTGTCAGCCTCCAAATCATGCCATTGGCAGACAGACAGGAACTATTTTGAAAGAGCCACAGTTTTTACTTACTGTTATATCTGCACATATACTGGGAAGAAAACGTATTTTAAAATAACAACAAATACACTGCACCCTTAAAGACATTTGTTTGTTTAGCTAAGATTGTGATATCTGTGCTGTTATTACAAAATCTGCAACTTTTGTGACTTTAATTTACTTGTTGCATGTTGCAAAGGTATGCCATTTCTGATGGCTGTACTTTAAGCTGTGGTAATGTTGCTTGATTAAAAAGTATGTATCAGTTGGCTGTGTGTGTCATTGGAAAGCAGTATTCGTTACTGACCTCAAAACAAAAATAAATGTAGTGATACTATATTTTTGTCCTTAAGGCCACAACATCATATTGTGCACGAAGTCTCTCTTTTCATCCAACGGACTAAGGATGAATTGCTGGATGAAGAAAAAACACCTATGTATTTACCGTTTTTAAAAAATCCTAATAACCTAAAGACTGTTGCAGAACAGACTGATGTTTCAACTTCAGAAGAACCTTCGCCACAACGAAGGAGCAAGAGGCAGGATATTCTTCAAGAGAGTGTTCTGTTATCAACACTAGTTTCCAATCCAGCTGAACCAAATGCTCAAAGTGACAACATCTGTGTCATAAAACAAACTGGACATATTTCTCAGAGTACTTCACACAATGTACAGCCAGGTTCAGCCCTCACCACCATCCAAAGTTCTTCAGTTACGGCAGATGAAGGTACATCTTTAGAAACGCATGTCCCATTGTCAACGACCAAGAAACGTGAAAGTGCTTATTTTCCTGATGATACTTCAGTGAAAGAAGCAGCTGAATATGAGTTAAAGGTATCCAAAATTGAGATTTGTTCACCAGCACCCAAAGAGAAGCCCACACCCCAAGAAATTACAGCATCATGTCATAGCAACAATGGAGAAAATGTTCCCCTATTGCCTCCAAAAGTCACACAATTGTGTGCTCCTCAGAGGCGGAAGAGTAAAGCTCAAACCAGCATAAATGATGCCAATGAAGAGTTTGAAATAAAGAGCATGTTGTCTTCTGTCATCAGCAATATGTCTCAGTCTGAAGAGACAAGAAAGACCCAAGCTGGTAATGAACTGAACATGAAAGATCAGGCACAGCTGGATTTGAGTGTTCCTGAGATATCTGAAGTGAAAATACGAATCAAATGCATTGATCTTCCAGTTCCAATGCCACGTGTGAAGAAACGTCTCAGTGGTTCTTTTACAGATGATCTTCCCTTCCCTTCATCTACACCTCCTTCTGAAGCAGATTCAGATAACATTGCTTTTCAAACAGAAGACCAACAGGATTCAAGTCTGCCAGTGGCAATCCCACGTTCAAAGAAACGTCTCAGTGGTGCTTTTCCAGATGATCTTCCAGCCCCTTCATCCACCATTGTGTCTCATGCAGATACATACAACATTGTTCTCCAAACAGAAGACCATCAAGGTTCAACTTTCCCAGTCCCAGTGCCACGTTTAAAGAAACGTCTCAGTGGTTCTTTTCCAGATGATCTTCCAGCCCCTTCGTCCACCATTGTGTCTCAAGCAGATTCAGACAACATTGTTCTCCAAACAGAAGACCATCAAAATTCAACTCTCCCAGTCCCAGTGCCACGTTTAAAGAAACGTCTCAGTGGTTCTTTTCCAGATGATCTTCCAGCCCCTTCATCCACCCTTGTGTCTCAAGCAGATTCAGATAACATTATTCTCCAAACAGAAGACCATCAAGATTCAACTCTCCCAGTCCCAGTGCCACGTATAAAGAAACATCTCAGTGGTTCTTTTCCAGATGATCTTCCAGCCCCTTCGTCCACCATTGTGTCTCAAGCAGATTCAGACAATATTGTTCTCCGAACAGAAGACCATCAAGATTCAACTCTCCCAGTCCCAGTGCCACGTATAAAGAAACGTCTCAGTGGTTCTTTTTCAGGTGATCTTCCAGCCCTTCGTCCACCATTGTGTCTCAAGCAGATTCAGACAACATTGTTGTCCAAACAGAAGACCATCAAGATTCAACTCTCCCAGTCCCAGTGCCACGTATAAAGAAACGTCTCAGTGGTTCTTTTTCAGGTGATCTTCCAGCCCCTTCGTCCACCATTGTGTCTCAAGCAGATTCAGACAACATTGTTGTCCAAACAGAAGACCATCAAGATTCAACTCTCCCAGTCCCAGTGCCACGTATAAAGAAACGTCTCAGTGGTTCTTTTTCAGGTGATCTTCCAGCCCCTTCGTCCACCATTGTGTCTCAAGCAGATTCAGACAACATTGTTGTCCAAACAAAAGACCATCGAGATTCAACTCTCCCAGTCCCAGTGCCACGTATGAAGAAACGTCTCAGTTGTTCTTTTCCAGATGATCTTCCAGCCCCTTCATCCACCCTTGTGTCTCAAGCAGATTCAGATAACATTATTCTCCAAACAGAAGACCATCAAGATTCAACTCTCCCAGTCCCAGTGCCACGTATAAAGAAACGTCTCAGTGGTTCTTTTTCAGGTGATCTTCCAGCCCCTTCGTCCACCATTGCGTCTCAAGCAGATTCAGACAACATTGTTCTCCAAACAGAAGACCATCAAGATTCAACTCTCCCAGTCCCAGTGCCACGTATAAAGAAACGTCCAAGTTGCTCATTTCCAGATGATCTTCCAGCCCTTCATCCACCATTGCGTCTCAAGCAGATTCAGACAATATTGTTCTCCAAACAGAAGACCATCAAGATTCAACTCTCCCAGTGCCATGTGTAAAGAAACGTCTAAGTTGCTCAATTCCAGATGATCTCACTGATCCCTTGACTTGTCCGACTCCTTGTGTAGATAGTCTTAACGTAGAAGTCCTGTCTCTCTCAGACAATAAACAATGTTCTGTCGAAGCGCCCATGCAGGTGAGGGCAGAATCAGGGATAAACAGCCTTGAGGATTCAACCACCACAATTGCAAAAGAACTAGAGTTAAACAAAAAGGAGTCTGGTTTAGACCTCACTGGACAGATAGTTCCTGATGTGACGGTTAACAGTGAAATACACAAGGCCGGTGCTCCACTTGGTGAACATTGTGAGGAAAATGGGGAGAAGTCTCCTGTGAAAGAGCAACAAATTGAAAAAGATCAAAGTGTTGAGGAAGGAAAGGACGCTGTACATTCTGAAGATAATGCGGTTGATTTGATCATGGACACTTTAGATGACTCAGGCGTTGTCTTAGATGTGTCTGGGTAAGTTTTGTAGGACCGACTGTTGTCCCATTTGTACACATGCACATTTTTATTTTCTAAAAGTGCTGTAACTGGTCACTAGAGGTGCTTTTGACCAATAATGTTGGGGTTTAAAAAATAATGCCAATGTATGATTCATTTAGTCATTAAGGGTTTGACCTTAAAGTTAAACTGTTTGTCTTTATGAAACAATTGGAAAATGTAAATAAAATAAATGAATGTATGATAAAGATGAAGACATTAGTGCTTGTTTGTTTAATTTTGATTTCATGCTTTGTGAAACTAATTCTGAACTTATTTTTATGCTAGAAAGAGATATATTTACATGAGTTGAATTGCTTTTGCAATATTTGTTTTTTTTGGATGTAGAAATCAGCAGTTTTGTTTAATATTTCTTTTGTTTCTTTTATCTAGACAAGAAGCAGCTGAAGATTCCTCAAGTTTTCCTGTTCCAATGCCTCGCGTGAAGAAACGTTTAAGTGCCTCTTTCCCAGAAGACGTCAGCCAATCAGCCAATCAGCTTGAGGATTCAGGAAAGGCCAATACTGAGCCCACAGTGCCTGTTCGTAATAAACGTAGAGCTGCAGCAGATGCCATGGACCTTCAGGGCAGTTGCACAGCTCACACATCGCCGACCAGTGAAATAGAGGTTGTTGGATCTACTGCTTTTTTTTATTATGATTGTTACCAGTGTGATATTAATGAGCAGGTGGTTAATTTGTTCTGTGTTCAAATCCAGATTATGACCTTGGTGAATTCAAGCCAGTCTTTGTTGGAATGGTGCCAAAAAGTCACACAAGGTTACAAGGGTGTGCGAATAACAAACTTCAGCACCTCGTGGAGAAACGGCCTTGCTTTCTGTGCCATCCTGCATCACTTCCATCCAGATAAAGTGTGGGTGTTTTAATGTGGAAGAAGGCATAAATGTTAAATGGTTTATGTATATTTGATCAACTCAATCTTATTCAATATCATGTTTGTTTGCTATTTTGTCTTTAGGAATTATGAAATGCTGGATCCGTATGACATTAAACGCAACAACAAGAAGGTGATCCACCCCTTTTAATATTGGATAATGACTTTTTTTCCCTCCCTGTGATCAGGAAATGGTACAAAATAAAGATTTTTCTATTCATAGGCATTTGATGGCTTTGCTGAACGGGGCATCTCCAGGCTGATAGAGCCCACTGACATGGTTCTGCTGGCAGTTCCCGACAGGCTCATCGTGATGACGTATCTCAACCAGATCCGCACCTGTTTCATGGGCCAGGAGCTCAGTGTCATTCAGATCGAGAAGGACAGCAGCGAGTCCAGTTATGCTGTTGGTGAAAAGAGGGAGGAAGCCGATCCTGAAGCCGCTGCTCGCTACTGTGCCGAAAGGCTTCAGAACAGCGGACTCACTCGAGAGACCAACGGAAGCTTCCCTGAAAGGGAGGGAAAGGCCAGTGCTTTGGTTCCACCTCCAAGAATGAAGCGAACGCAGGGCCAGGCTGGAGGTTCAGGCTCTGCACAGCTTCCGGTGGCACCACCCAGAACTCACGCCTCAAAAGCTTTTTCTCACGTCAAGGATGCAGATCTTGTAAAAAAACGCAGATCGAAGCTGCGGGGAGAGTCACTGGATGAGCCCGAACCACACGAACAGCAGAGCAGTACAGAGGTAAAACATTAAAAACATACTCTACTAGTCAAAAGTTTGAGATAAATAATACTTTTTTTAAATGTATTTTATGCTCACCAAGACTTGCATTTATTTGATCAAAAATACGAAACATTAATATCATGAAAAATGTTAAAGCTGCAGTCTGTAGCTTTTTTGGGTTAAAAATTATCCTAAATAAAAAAAAATTATAAATACATAACCAGCCAGTGTTCAAAACTATCTGCTTGCCTTAGCTCTATTCAAAGCGGTAAGCTTGTAATAATGTTTTTAACTCCAGTCGTACTGGTGAATTTCCGCGGGAAATTCGAGCATGTCTTTGCGTCATGACATCACATCTGTACACATAAAGAAGGTGTCTCGGCTAGTAGGCTATATTGCCTGTGAGGATACTGGAGGTGGAGATTTATAGCCTTTTCTCACAGGACTTGATATAATTAAACTTATCAGTTTAATGGCGGATCCAGAAAGGTTCAAACGACAACAGATTCACCTGTTGTAAAATGCAAAAGACTTGATAATTCCGCGAATAACTGCAATTGCAGATTTCGAACAGAGATGGCGACAAAGAGGAAAAACTGCGGACTGCAGCTTTAAATAAATGTTTTCCATTTGAATATATTTTAAAATGTAATCTAATCTTATAATGGCAAACCTGTATTTTTTTTAGCAGCCATTACTTCAGTCAGAGGAATAAATTACATTTCAAAAAATTCTGAAATAGAAAACATTTCTTTAAAATTTTTATAATATGAGAGATATATTGTTTTTAAAGCTGAGTTGTATTATGTATAGCGTACTACAGTATATATCTTTTTTTCGTCTTTGCGAGTAATTCTTTTTCAATGATCATATAACTGGTTAATCTGTATAAACGGTATTATATTACTGAGCTGCTGTACATTATGATGTTTTTACCCAGACTGCATCAGTCCAAGCAGAAACCGAGGGAGCCAGAAGAGGTTCAGAGTCCCGTAAGATTTAACTCAGAACACGCCTTTCAAAGACTTTTTTACACTGTCAAATTGATAACCTAGGCTGGACATGTTTTCTACAGAGTTTATGAATTTATGAAAAAAAAATCTGTTTTTATATTGTAAACTATTGTGAAATGTTGTTGACTATGTTCTTCTGTCTTGCCTGTATTGGAAACGTAGAAAATGTTGAAGAGGCCACTGCAGGAGACAACCAGGTCATTCACTGATTTTCTATTTGTGACTTGATTAACATCAGTTGAAATATTGCCTAAATTAATAAGTCTTTTATAGTTTGGTTTGTACATGTTAGCTCCAAACCAATATTTGAAAAATTTGCAAATGCATTGCAGTGTGTATAATGATGTGTATCTCTATTTGCAGGATATCAGTCAATATGTACTTGGTGAGATGCAGGCGCTGGAGGCTGAACAGAGGCAGATAGATCGCAGAGCAGACATTGTGGAGAAGAAACTCAGAAGACTTATGGAATCTGGTAAGGCATTGAGTACAGTAGTTGGAGTGCCTATTTTTACCAAGCAACAAATTAAAGTAAAAAAAAAAAACATAAATCATACTGTATATATATTTATATATAACATTTCTTATTACCAATGGTAAAAAAAGGTGCAGTAAGTGATTTCTGAGAAGCGCTGTTGAAAGTGGATTGCACTGAGCAGCACGACACTCTTGTAGCCAATCAACAGTAGGGGCATGATGGGGTGTCCACTCATGATGGGGGAGGACAGAAAGTGAGCAGGAGAGAGGTTTGAAGAAAGACTATAGTCAAATCCAGGGCCGGGGGAAGACAATCCAGTGCTCTGGGTAAAATAGGAATATGCCGCCCTCTACGTTCAAATTTTTAAGAGAAAAAAAATGCCAATTTATCACATATTGACCACTACTGTTGACTTAAGACAGGTGTAATGAACTAATACAGTTGACTCACCATTTAAAAGAGGTTCTTTCTTGCTTTGGCTGCTGCAAACTAATCCGTCTCTGGTCATAATATGAACCACTGCTTATATTTATCACGCAGTAAAATGCCCATAACCAGTCGTCTGTGGATGAGAGTCTGAACCAAGGACTGGTGGGACGTTGTCTTGGGATGTTTTTCTGCTCCACTTCACAGACGCTGAGGAAAAGGAGAATTTTAGAATGACGGGACACTGATTTTTACAACACTTTATTCAACAGGAAGAACAGCTCGTTCCGCGCGTCATACGCCATATGCAGTCCTTTCAGTTTCGGTTTTCAATCCGATCTAGTGTTAACATTGCTTTTGGTCAGTTTCACAGAATCCAGATTTGCTGTTGTTGTAATGTTAGCTACAGTAACAGGACAGTTTGAGTGTCATTGTTTGTCTGGAGCTGCTGTGCTGCTGCTGGCGACTTACAACGAACATTTATTGTTCTTCCTTGTCGTTTGTTCATTGTTGTTTGCTTCACTTCAGCTATAATATAGTGACATCCACTCTTGCACTGCGTGTTTGTGCATTTTGAGGGCAGAGCAATGAAGGGAGGAGTGTGTGTTTGTTTAGGTTGATTTCAAACATCAACAGTGTTTCTCAGGAATCGCTTACTGCACCTTTATTATTTTTGTGTAAACCATTTAAACCATGCAAACCGTTCCCCAAGATCCGTTGTTAAATTGACCCCAAATTTTTGTACAGTAGTGTACACTACCTTTCAAAGTTTTGTGGTCTGTCTTTTTTTTTTTTTAAGGAAATTAATATTTATTTCAGCAAGGATGAAAAATGTATCAAACATGGGAGTAATGATTGCTGTCTATTTGAACTTTCTATTCATCAAAGAATCCTGAAAATGACTTTTTTTGGCACAATTGTTTTCAATATTGATAACAAAAAGAAATGTTTTTTGAGCTCCAAATCAGCATATTAGAATGATTTCTGAAGACTGGGGTTAAGATGCTAATAAAATTTAGCTTTGCTATCAATTGAAATGCTTTTATTGTGCTTTTACAGGTAGTGATCGTGTAGAAGAAGAGATACTCATTCAGGAGTGGTTCACCCTGGTCAACAAGAAGAACGCTTTGATCAGGAGACAAGACCAGCTACAGTTACTGTATGTCTTTTCACTCTTATTCTCAGTTACTTTGTGTGTTCCACTTTACTCGTTTAGATGATGGCCATCATTTGAACATTATCATTCCTTCTGTGTGACAGACAAGAAGAGCAAGATTTGGAGAGGAGGTTTGAGCTGCTGAAGAAAGAACTGCAAGATCTAATGGCTGTGGAAGGTACGACTGTTGCTAAAATGGAGAACTATATCTCTAAGAATTGGTCATCAAGTACAATATCTTTTTTCATCCTGGAACATCATTCCAAATCAGATTTACGGGACAAGTTTACAGTTTCTGTCAAGTTTAGGCTTACAACCAGGGTTAGGTGCTTCTTCATCTGTGTTATTTGCCTATCATTTCCATATGAAGTTATGGGTATGGGTAAAATTAGGACTACATTTTCAAGTATGTTGTTCCAGGATCAACTAAATATGTTGATTCAGGAACATGTCTGTCAAAATCACTGTGACCGACCGAGAATATACGCATCTGCATGTTTTTATACATATTAAAGATGTTTTGCCACTCATAAAGAAATTTCATCAGTAGCATGTGGCTAAATATCTTCATTACCATATTTCTTGTCTTTTTTTTGAAGAATGGAAGAAAACCCAGGCTCATAAAACCAGAGAGCAGCTGTTGTTGCAGGAGCTGGTGTCTTTAGTCAACAAGAGGGACGAGCTTGTTCATGACATAGATGCCAAAGAGAGAGGGTGAGGTTCATTCAGATAACTACATATACTCTGTACTTTCTGTCCATTCCTGGTCTAACTCTTCTGTGTAAAACAGCCAGAATATCACAGTTTTAAAGGGTTAGTTCAACCAAAAATGAAAATTATCCCATAAGTTACTCGCCCATGCTCGTATGTGTATGACTTTCTTCTTTCCGCCAAACACAGGTTGTATTAAAAAAATATCCTGTCTCTTCCCAGCTTTATAATGGGAGTGAGTAGCCCCTGATATTTTGAAGCCTGTAAAAATGCATCCATCCATCATAAAAGTAATTCTGAAGCAAAGTGATACGTTTTTGTAAGAAAAATATCCATATGTATAACTTTATAAACTATAATCTCTGGTTTCCGGTAACGGCCATACGCGGCTGAAGACTGATCTCTGACTTATTCTCGTTCTTTCTTTTTCTCTCCTTTTTTGACTTTCTCTGTGTTCTCACCCTCAAGGGCTCTTGAAGAGGACGAGAGGTTGGAGAGAGGTCTAGAAATGAGACGGAGGAAGTATGGAAGTCGGAAAGAGAAGTGTGTGTTACAGTGAGGGATGCGGTGCACCTGCTGTTATACAGGACTGTCCCTTTAAACACTGAGCCGATGGACTATCGAGGTGTGTGTGGACCAGACATTACAATATATGACAAGGAGACTGTGACGAGATGAATCTTCAGTCCTCATGTTGAAAAGTTTGAGCAGCACGAATGCTCATTTCAGAGAAATTAAGAGTTGTTTCCTTTTAGAGACATTTTAGTCTCAGGGTATTTAGTTTGAAAAAGTTAAATAGAGAGTTGGTCAATTGTGTTCTGACAACACTTCTTGTTTTACGTTTTTAGTAAAAAAAAATAATATAGTACATGTGGCCTTTGCAGTGTTATTTAACTTGTGCGCAGTGATTTTAAGATATATAAAATATTATATGTTTTCAGAGTTTGAAAGAAGGATCAGGAGATTTTAATGAGGAGATTTCATTCTGTTATGCAAGTCAAATGTTTAAAATACCTAAAATGCAGCAAAAAATAAATAAATAAATGAATGTCGACAACATTTGACACACAATTTCCCTCACCAAATACTGTTACAGAAGTTGCCTGTTCTACTTTAAGAAACCTATAATATCATAGGACATGTTAAATGAATATAGTTCAAAGAGAGTGTGTGCATGCACTTTGAGTGTTAGAATTTTGTTTTAAAATACCTGAATGAAAAAAGTATTTTGGGGGATTATAATTATGTAACATCATCTTTCATCCATGAAGGCTACAGAATGCAGAAGCAGATTTACTTTCAGCAGTGAATAACCACTTCACAAGAATTTCTCCCTTAAAGTGTGTGTGTGTGTGTGTGTGTGTGTGTGTGTGTGTGTGTGTGTGTGTGTGTGTGTGTGTGTGTGTGTGTGTGTGTGTGTGTGTGTGTGTGTGTGTGTGTGTGTGTGTGTGTGTGTGTGTGTGTGTGTGTGTGTGTGTGTGTGTGATGGTTATTTTTGAGTGACTGGTTGTTTTAGAGATTTGTCAGCTCTTTGCATTGATATTATCTTTGCCCTGTTTACACTTTGTTTGAAATGTTATTATTTGTATTGGGTTGCACAGTGAATTGCTTTTGAAAAGTCCTGATGTCAGCTAATACAATACAGTTGACATGTCTTTGGGAAATAAAATTGTTTTAAGATTCTTTTGCATCCAAACTTGGTTGTGATTGAACAAAACATCTTTGTACAAAAGTAGTCTACATGTTTACAAGTATGCAGTTTAGTTTTAACGGAAGCATGCGGTACGTCATGCATCAATACGTTCAGAAGTTCCCAAGACTCCCAGAGGTCTGGATTCTAGGAACAGAAAGTGCAGAATTAGCAGAGCCCGAACTAGAAGTTTCACTTCACAATCAAAGGCGAGTTCTCTAAAACTCTATATATACACCACATCTTACACAACATCTCTACAAAAAAAAGCATTGCTTACAACAAGATCATTTCATTTTTTTTTTTTGGCAGCCACACTGAATCACACCGTTAAAACGACTTTTGCTTATAAAATTATTTATAAATTCGAATTATATGAATCAGATGAAAATAATATATCAGAAATGAAACTGGATTTATTTTAAAAACAATAGCCTATCATAGCAAAAGTCAATATGATTTATTTTTTAACGATTCATTCGCGCGTGCACTCGTGTTAACTCTGAACTGAAACTTTCAACTCTATTAGGAAGTAAAGGGGGAAAATACAAACTTCTATGCTTGTCAGTATAAAGGAAGAAGACTAAAATGAGCCTGGTTTTCAATATATTATTGTTATTATTTTGCGTTTTATGGATTGTCACCACAGCAGAGTTAACACCAGTCAGAGGTAAGACCGAGGTTTCACATCAATGCTTTTATTATGGAAATGAAATAAATAAATATAAAAATGGATATTTTTTTTAGAAGAAATCTTTGATTCAAGCGAACAGAGCAGACTACAATGGACATTTTCACCACCAAATGCTGTAAGTGGCAGTTTATTTATTTGATATTTTAAAGGCTAATGAGTTATTCCACAAAAAGGGAGCGTTTTTTGTTCCTATAAACAATGACTTTAACAAATGAAAGGCTGGTAAATTAATAATAGGCTATGCATTTTCTTTTACTTCTACAAAACTTCTATGCCTAACTATTTTATATATAACAGGATGCCTGTAGAAATATCAGAATAATTCTATATCTGTAATGAATGCATTGTGGTATATATTTGGGTCAGTCATTTAAAAAAATGTTTTTTTAGTCTATTGTGCTCTCCAGGGATCCCTGCATTTATTTGATAAAAAATACAATAAAATAGTAATATTGTGAAATATTTTGATATTTTATTATTGTTTTAAAATGTAATTTATTCCTGTGACCAAAGCTGAATCTTTAGCCTCTTTCCTCCAGTCTTCAGTGTCACATGATCCTTCAGAAATCAATGTTGAAAATAGTTTCTGTAAACTGTTTCATATTTTCTGGATACTTTTTTTTTTTTTTTTTTTTTTTTAAGATTCTTTGAATAGAATGTTAAAAAAGAACATCATTTATTTGAAATAGGAATGTTTTGTAACATTATAAATGTATTTTTGATATTGCTCCCTTATTAATTAAAGTATTTCTTTCAAAAAAGAAATAATCTTATTGACCTCAAACCTTTGAATAGTAGTGTGTATTTTATGTACAGATAACAGACAAGCTAAAACATGTTAACAGATGAATTATTTAATAAATGTTTAAAAAACAATTAATCAAAATAACATTTCGCTTCTCTTTTGGTCAATGTAAGTGGAAGGAAACACAAATGCAGCTTGGAAAGGACTATGCACACTCTATCTACCAAGCTTGTAACCCTGATTTCAGAACAATTACCAAAACATTATGGACCAACTGGATCCCCAAACAAGATGCCCAAGAGTTTCTACTTGACCTAAGTTTTGCCCAAGTGGACCAGCAGCCTCTATATATCTATGTGCGAGAATCTACCCAACCTCAGACTCAGGTCTTTAGAAGACCACAGAGACCTGTTCTCGGGATCACAGTCGGGCATCCATTTCCCGCCGATACTGTTCCTCGGGATGAGAACCTGAGCCATGCTAAGAACCTTAATTTGGGAAAGATCTCCCAGAATGGCTTTCACCTGGGATTTTCTTACAGCGGTAAGTGCACTTACATTGCTTCGATCCAGGTGTTCTTCGTGAAATGTCCAGCATTTGCATGGAACCAAATGGAATTTGAGGAAACGGTAGCCGGAGGTTTAAGGAGAGGAGTGTGTGTGAAGGGATCTGTGGAGATCTCCAGCCCGCAGATGGAGTGTCAATCAAACGGGACGTGGGGTCGGCCACCGCAGGGGTCATGTGTCTGTGATGCAGGACACGAAACTGACGGAAACAGTTGCAAAGGTAAAACAATGATTTATTAGTCAAGCATCTTGTGTTCAATCTAATTCCCAGTAACTCTTTCTCTGCCACAAATTTGAGTGTTTTCGAAACAAACTGCCTTTAACTAGGTGCTTTGAAACAGAAGCTGATGGTTCTTTCATATGGTTAAATGACTCTTTTCGTTGCCCTGTTCTGTCCGGTCATTCACTTTTCACTTATGCGTGATTTGTGTGTATGTATTTGTTTAGAATAGTTATGTGTTTGTGATTTAGTTCATAAAACTTTGTGCACAATACGTGCGAGTTCCCTGATTCTGCCTGCAGATTAATGTCACTTAAACGACTCCTGGTCTTTATAGTCGCTCTAAGAGCTGCACTAAGAAAGAGTTTGTTTCTGTGGCCATGTAAAATACCCTTTCTTAGAATTAATAAATAATCAATACTGAGTGTTCGCTGGGCAAATTAGTTGATTGTAATATTAATTTAGCTACATCAAGTTAAACCGAATAACTGATCCAAATATGAATAATTCATAACAAGTTATGATTCATTATTAATATTCCTCCTTTGAGCTAATTTTCTACAGCACATATGTATGTTTATGTGTGTTTCAGTAAGAGATTCATTCACAAACCCCACTCATGACCCAAAAGCTGCTTCCAGTCCTGACCCAATAGTGGATTCCAGTCCTGACCCAATAGTGGATTCCAGTCCTGACCCAAATGCTGATTCCAGCCTGTCCCAATAGCAGGATCCATGCATGTCCCAATAGTGGATTCCAGTCCTGACCCAAATGCTGATTCCAGACCGGGACTCTTCGCTGTCCTAACTGCTGTTCTCGTGTGTGGCGTCCTGTTTCTTCTCGTAGCCGCTGTTTTCATCTTTGTAAGGCGTCATAAGCTCAGGTAAAATTCTTTGAAAATGCAGATGTTTATGCATTTACAACAGTCTCCATCCTTCAAAATTCAAATCTCTGGGATAATGGCAATTTCATCCTGCTTTTATACTAAATATTTGTAAAAGCAGTACATTATCACTGTAAGAGATACAATGATACACTGTATTCAGATTATACACTGCATAATGACTAAGAAATGTCCAGTTTGACCTGGCAAACATGTGACTGGTTGATTCTACAATACAGACACTTCTCTAGTTCTATAGCTTTACATTTGTTTAGTCTGTTTGTTTAGTCTCTGAGCTAAAACTAGTTTGCATAACATTTTAGCATGACAATAGTTTGATTTTAAGGGAAGGGAATGTGCATAAAAATATATATATATATATATTTGTTTGCATATATATATATATATATATATATATATATATATATATATATATATATATATATATATATATATATATTTTATATATATTATATTTGTGTGTGTGTGTGTGTGTGTGTGTGTGTGTGTGTGTGTGTGTGTGTGTGTGTGTGTGTGTGTGTGTGTGTGTGTGTGTGTGTGTGTGTGTGTGTGTGTGTGTGTGTGTGTGTGTGTGTGTGTTTTCAGTGGGGGTCAAGAAACAGAGCTAATATCAGGGTCCGGTGTGACTCGATATCAGCGTCCTAGACCCAGACAACAAGAACACACAGCTGACTCTGAGCTAGTCAATAGTGAGTCTTCATCTGTTTCACCTCCTTATAATGCATGATACTTAGGATAAATGTTGTATAAAATGTATGAATGTTGCTCTTTCATAACTCAGTTCAGTTGTGTTTCTCCTAAAAATAGAAACAAAATAGGTTTTGGCCTACAGTAAGAATATAATTTGGGGTCTTGCGAGCTCAAAGTATTTGTGATCACAGCTGTCAACGTTCTGTTTGCACAATTAAAATATTCATTTTCATGCAGTTTATAGGGAGGGCAGCAAAAATTACGCAAATCAGAGTGGTAAATATAGGCCTCATCTTCCCAGAAGTTCAACCCATGGAGAGGGAGCGTCTCGGTGCGATTATGGATTTGATCGATTGCATATTGACCTTCAGCAGCAATACACAAGTATGCATTGTAATGCAAGTATTAGATTTATGCATCTGTTTATGCAAATATTAGAATAAACAGAACTATATTGTGCGCTGGTGTGGACATTAATATAGCTATCTTTATAGTTATCATTCGTGGTAAGAGTATACAATTATTAGGTCTATAATTTGGTGAGAGATGTTCATATTGAAAGCTCTGACTTTTAAATGCAGGCGTTGGTATCTTGGCAACTCTGACAGATCTATCATATTTTAGATAATTGGTTTATGAACCCAGACATTATTCTCATCCTTCACTCTTCATTTCTTTGTCTCTGTCAGTGTCCGGCTCAGTTCAGATGTTGGAAGGAATGGGTGATATGTTGTGTGGTCTTCGAGATGTGCTGGTGGAACGTACAAAGTTGACAATGTGTCAAATACTTGGGAAAGGTATAAACTGACTCAAATTTGCCCTAGGTCTCTTGTTAGCAGTGTGACACATACTGTAGTGGCCAAAAATTGACATCTTCGCCCTTTATTCAAATGATAAAAAATATTTTTTTAAGTTTAAGATTGTAAGCATTATGCGTAGATGTGGTAAGTGTCATTTATTCTATTTATTTGTGATAACGCGGTGAAACATGCCACATTTTTGGCCAGGCTGTCATACAAAGAAATTATGAACGCATGCAAATACTAAATATTTTCCTCTATTTTGATGGTTTATTCAAACTTGTAGGGTCATTAAAAACATATCCACAAACCAATCCCCTCCAGACATGACTTTTAGCCACTACTATATCTGAAATCATAAATGATAACCAAAAAAAATCAATGTGACTTGATATAAAGCTAAATGAAATGGTAACCAGTTATAAGACCGAAGATAAACTCTACTGTTACAACGTTTTGGGGTCATTTATAATGTTACAAATGATTTCCATTTAAAAAATAACGCTTTTCTTTTCAACTTTCTATTTATTTAAGAGTCCTAACTCTCCCAAACTTTTGATTGGTAGTAGGTAGTAGTAGTAGTATTAGTTGTAGTAGTACTAGTACGTGATTGGTAGTAGTATATGTGGACCTACACTTCCACATATACATTCATGTAAGTTATAGAAAAAAAATGTAAAATATTTTTAATAACTGTTCTTAAGTTATTTTTTTAAGTTACATATTTCATAGTTCATATTTAAGGAACAATTCAATTGGAAACAGTGTAATTTTTCATTCTGCAAATGAATTTTGGATTCTCATGCTGGAATTTGTCTATCTGCAGGAGAATTTGGGGCCGTTTATGAAGGCATATTTTCTCCTCAAAAAGGACAAGATATCAGAGTGGCTGTGAAAACCACAAAAGGTGTGTGTGTGTGTGTGTGTGTGTGTGTGTGTGTAGTGCAGAAAGCAAGTGAACATTTCTGATAATACATTAAAAAGTGTTGTCTTTATTTAAAATTAAGCACTAGCTTGAGACAATGTCGTTTAGCATACACCGTTATTAAATCAACCTCTTTCATGCATAATGTCATTTAAACTTTCCTGTTGAATTGTAGATGCCATCTACAGTAAAGAAGATCTGGAGTCCTTCCTCAAGGAGGCAGAAATTATGAAGCATTTTGATCACGTGAACGTCGTTAAATTGCTTGGTATGTCTCTGTTGAACGACATTATTTACTGTTTGGTATCTAGGCTAAAATGTATAATTTATGTCTAGCTGGAGTGGAACATTTTGGATAACCTGGTTTCAAATGGCACAGACGTTTCCATGGCAACTGGTCATCTGTGGCCTGTAGGTCTGTCCAAGCCAAGAGCAAAGTGTGAACTTCCACTAGTTCCCCTGTGATGCCCGTAGCTGCACAGTAACAGTGGGATTCGCTTGACTTTTACCTCCTGCGTGTCTTTGACCTGCTGAATTATAGGGGGGTTGTACCATTGTAAGAGTTAAATGGATCATAGCGACTCTAATGTGTAATAATGTAATTGGCATCTTTCCAATACTGTGATAATCAGCAGCCAGTCAAGGTCACTTATGACTGGGAGGGATAGAGCTAAATTTACTGTGCATGTATCCAGCTTCTTTTTCAACTTATAAGCTAGCACACTAGCTTAGCTTAGCGGCTAATGAATAGGAAGTCTTACTTTCACGTCGCAAAATAAGGTGGCTATTATCATTAATAGGTCCATCATGGAGTTTCTCTAGAGATGAACAGATTTTATGAGGTTATTTTATACTTACGTCCAACAGGGGTTGCACTAGAGCGAGATCCAGAGTCCTCCATCATTGTACCACTTGTTATTCTTCCATTCATGAAACATAGAGACCTACACAGCTTCCTCAAAGCAACCCGCTATGGAGATGTTCCCATGGTGAGTCTCGCATACCGAGAAAAACTCATTTACAACACCTTGTCCTTTTGACTGTTGTTTTTTTATATAAAAGTTGAAGTGTTAACAGTAAAATAACCACCAATTTCATCATATATGTTTCTATCATTTAAACGGATCTTTTCTCCTCAGTGTTTGCCTTATCAGAGACTTCTAGATTTTATGATTGACATTGCTGCAGGAATGGAGTATCTCAGCCTTCAGGGTTTCTTACACAGAGACCTGGCTGCCCGCAATTGCATGTGAGTCCACAGGAGGGCAACACATTTTACAACAACATCCTGTTAAATCTTCCATTGTCTTTGAGAAGCCACACCTAATGAACAAAATCTTCTCCCCATTCTCCCCCAATGCTGGGATCACTTTCACAGGTTGGGCGATGACCTGCGAGTGTGTGTGGCTGACTTCGGCCTGTCTAAGCAGATCTATTCCAGTAACTACTATAGGCATAAGAACTGGACTATTAAATTGCCTGTAAGGTGGATGGCATTAGAGAGTGTGTCTGACAACATATTCACCACCAAGAGTGATGTGGTCAGTGCTATTGTATTTACTTGTCCTATACAGTATTAAAGGGGGTATACTGTGTCGATTCAGAAACCCTTGTTAATAGCGACACCGGTGGCCGTTACGTGAACTGCAGCCAGAAACTTGTACACGCAACATACAAGAGACTGAACATGATATATTCACGGCGAAGTTTTTTTTTTCATTCTTAGCTTATAAGTAAAATTAAAGAAGTTGGAAATACCTTTACAGCGACATACTGTTAAAGGGATAGTTCACCCAAAAATGAAAATTAAGTCAGTAATTACTCACCCTCATGTCGTTCCAACCCCGTAAGACTTTCGTTCATCTTCGGAACACAAATTAAGATATTTGTGATTAAATCTGAGAGCTGGATCACTCCTCCATAGGCTTCTAAGGGATTGAAACTTGACAGCCCCGAAAAGTTATTAAAGAAATCGTTAAAATAGTCCAACTGACTACAGTGGCTAGATCTTACGTTTATCAAGCGGCGAGAATATTTTTTGCGCGCAAAAAAACAAAAATAACGACTTTATTCAACCATCTCTTCCCTTCCATGTCTTTCTCCTAAGCTGTTGACGTAGTGTAATACTCAGGGCTTCTGTGTTATACGTCACACGTAGGCTCACTATTGGCTGACGCTGGTCATGTGTGTGTGTGTGTGTGTGTGTGTGTGTGTGTGTGTGTGTGTGTGTGTGTGATGCGTGTGACGTTCAACCAGAAGCGTTGCGCAGTAACACTACGTGAAATCTCCAGGCCCAAAGAGAATACTTGAATAGAGTCGCTATTTTTGTTTGTTTTTTTGCGCTCAAAAAGTATTCTCGACGCTTGATAAACGTAAGATCTAGCCACTGTAGTCAGTTGGACTCTTTTAACGATTTCTTTAATAACTTTTCAGGGCTGGCAAGTTTCAATCTTTTAGACGCCTATGGAGGAGTGATCCAGCTCTCAGATTTAATCACAAATATTTTAATTTGTGTTCCGAAGATGAACGAAAGTCTTACGGGGTTGGAATGACATGAGGGTGAGTAATTACTGACAGAATTTTCATTTTTGGGTGAACAAACCCTTTAATGAACATCCCGACTCCATTCTGCTGAGAGCCACGTTTAGATGAATATGTAAAAAAGTTCTGCGCGCTTTCCTCTCAAAAACAATATAAACAGTCAACAAAAATGACAGCGGTGAGAAAACAGCAGTTCAGAAAGCATCTGATCATAGCGATGTGGATATGTTCGCACAACCTCTGAAATTCACCGGCATCATGCCAACAGATGAAGTTTCCTAATTAAAACTAGGCCTACATTGTTAAGATAATTTGATTCTAAAGTATTTGAGAATATAGACTAAATAGATCTGACTATGTGGAACTATAGTTTGAATTAATCCCTTTTCTTTGCCTGACAAATTGACATTACAGTACAGAATAGCTCTTTCGGCAATAACATTAACATTGTAAGCCTATTCGTTTCATGTGTCTGAGTGGACTAGAGACGTTCTTGAGTGCAAACGTCAGGAGTCTTTCACATAAAAATCAGTCTAGAGTCTTTCATAAACAGGCTCTTGTTTTTCAAGTTTTGTTATTAGCTGTTCACACATTGGCAGTAAGAAAGCGATTACTACATGAACATTCTTACATATAGATGTAGCCCCTTTAATGCAGCACTTTTCAACACTGACACTTATAGTTTGTCTATGTAGTTTGTTATTATAAATTCACCACTGGTGAATCTCACAAAACCCTTCAAGAACATGGGGTACATCACCCAAATGCAGAAAAAAACATAGAAATTATATTTTGAATATTAAACACTGATCAGATTAATATATAAAATATATAACATTTATATATATAAATATTATATAATATATATAATAACATTTATTATTTACAAGTATTTGGGTGGAAATGGTCATATAAACAGAATTATTTATTAAAGGATAATTCCGGTATTTAGCACTTTGAGTCTATTTTCTAGTTTGTTTTGGATGAACTACAGTGGTGGACTTAGAAATTTTGACGATGGGTCCTGTCTGGACTTTTTGACTCTTTTAGGATCGCCTCTGACCGCTTCAGAGTGGCTGTCTATGGGCATGCACAAACATGTCCTTAAAACAACCCTTAACGTTCGTTTTCAAAACTGTGCAACTCACTGAGTGGTTAGTGGTGTTCGTTGATGATCCAAAACAAGTAGCTTAGCGAAATACAGTTTCTGTCGCGTTTTATTTGGCATTTTGTAAAATCGCATTGATGTCTGTTGGAGGACTCAGTGCTCGTTAATATTACTGCGCTACCGGATACCGAAAGGGGTCTGTTTACATTTGTTTGTAGTCTTTTCGCTCGGTTCTCCGTCTCTCAGAAGGCTAGCGTGAGCAGAGCAACTGCGGCAAAGTGGTTGTCGCCATCAAGTGGTCAGGAGTGTGCTAACGCTTCACACTCAAATATCGAGCGGAAGTTTATACGCGGTTGTGAGGTATCTGAAAATAATATAGTTCTACTATAGTAAATAACACGGATTGAAATCATACATTGCGCCGATATATTTGTTTTAATCATCAACGAACACCACTAACCACTCGGTGAGTTGCACAGTTTTGAAAACGAATGTTAAGCGTTGTTTTAAGGACATGTTTGTGCATGCCCATAGACAGCCACTCTGAAGCGGTCAGAGGCGATTCTAAAATAGTCAAAAAGTCGAGACAGGACCCATCGTCAAAATTTCTGTGTCCACCACTCTAGTTCATCCAAACCAAACTAGAAAATAGACTCAAAGTGCTAAATACCATGATTATCCTTTAAGATTAAATTACATTTTTTGAACAAAACATATGACCTAGACATATTTTTTTGTGAGATTCACCCACTAACATCCTTCAAGCTGTTTTATACTGTGATCTTCCTTATGTCTCACAGTGGTCTTTTGGAATAACCATGTGGGAGATCACATCCAGGGGGAAGACGCCTTATCCAGGTGTCTCCAATTATGAGCTCCTGGACTTCCTGGAAAAAGGACGACGTCTCACACAAGGGGACAATGACAGCAAATTGTAAGGAATTTGCCTATTTTACCGGAAAAAAAAAATATATATATATATATATAGATTATTAGACTATTCTGTTTATCAGGAAACTGTGACTAAGTCTTTACCAACAATTGTCTGTTGCAAGACCGACAAGATGAAATCAAGATTAGTAAGAACAGTTTAGGTCTGTTCTAGGAATCCTTCGTCACGGTCACAGCAGTTATGCTGATTACTAAATCATAGCATATAGTAATGTTTGTGCATGGTCTAGAAACATAAATAGCAAGAGTAGTTTTTAAACGGCAGATCTGGAAAATGATTCAGTCTTTTTTCTGCTACTCTCCCACACGACTCTTTCTCTGTCAGATATGAGGTTATGTTGAGCTGCTGGCACAGAGATCCCTCTCAGAGGCCAGGTTTTGGAGAGCTGGGTCAGAGCCTCAAAGCGCTTCTGTCTGATCTTCCACCCCTGGAGGCCAGCAGCGAGTCCCACTACATCAGCCTGGGGCCGGAGAAGGCCCGCGGTCACCGGGACCGCACAGAGGCTCTGGAGACTGAGGTGTAACACACACCTGTGTCTCTGGATGAGGAGGGACACCTGTAGGGCAATTAAACTTTGTGTAATCCACACTAGGCTATATTAAAGTATTATGATGAGATTTCAGTTCTTCTAATGACATAAAACTTTGTATATAAAACTATACCATTTCCATTGCTTGAAGGAAACGAGAGAACTGTTTTTAATTCATTGTGATTCATATTTTTATTTTTCTATTAGACTGTAAATGTTGTATTTTTGTGATTTTTATATCAAAAGATACCAAATGTTGAAAGGTTTGGAAAATGCCATACATCACAAATTAAACGGCTCAAGAAATTGAAGTGACTTTAAAGAATATGATTTTTTTTTTACATGTACGATCACAGCGAACATTGAGATCTGTGTTGGCGCTGTTGAAGCTGAGAGAGCAGTTGTCTTGTGTAGATGAAACCGCTTCACAAACTCTGTTCAAACACACAGTATCATTACTTCTATCTTACAATAATTCCAATTATCACAGAAATAATGGGATAAAAGTGTATAGTTTTGATATAAACACTGATGTTGAGGGGAAAAAAATTAAGTAAATCATCTTTTGAAAGTAACTTGGTGCTTCAATTAAAGACTGTTTACATAGTTAGACCAGTAGGTGCCGACAAGACTTCCGGACTAGTCATTGAATCATTCATTTAAGAGATTCGTTAAATATCACTGATTCATCCATTTATGAAACCATTTATGAGGTCTTTATTAGCGAGTCATTGAATCAAGCATAATGATTTTTTTTAAAAATCATTCAAATGAATTACATAGATTTTTAAATAGACAGGAGTTAACATTTTGTCAAACCTAGTAAATTACATGTTATTTCGTTTAGTTGTCAAATCAGAATTGTGGGAGAATCGTGAAAAATAAAAACACCTCGCTGTCAAAAATAGCCGACATTGGAAATTAATGTTTTTTTTTTTTTTTGCTTCATCAGAATTGGATGACACTTAGTGACTTTTGTCACATTAGCTATGTGAACACATGGACATGATTAGGAAATAAATAAAAATGCCAATGAGAAATATGAAAAAATACAAAAACTCAGAGAATCTTTTGGTGGAACAAACTACTAATCAGCCATGATGCAAAATAACAAACAAACAAAACAAAAAAATATTCAGCAATGAAGGGGTTAATCTCCATGTGCAAAATAGACAGAACTGACTCTGTAACAGAGCACGATCTTGCAAATGTGTAAAATAAAATCAACAATTTAACCCCAATGCAGAATGCACGGACAAAAAAATACATTTTAATTGCAAAATGATTGTATAAAGTGTTTTGAATCATCGCTATCCATTCCTCATTTTGTTAGATATTTAATTATCAATCAAATACTGAGTAACAAAAAATGCTTTCCATTTCTTTCCTTTGTAGCAAAATTGTAATGTTTCATTAATCATAATGCACAACCTGATACTCATCTAACAAAAAATATGTAAACTTTGACAAAAAGTAGTCTATATATATTTAGAATGTCTAAATATATATCTAAATGCAAAACCTAATAAAAATCAGAAATTATGTCTAAAAAAACAACAACAAAAGCCTCCCTAATTATTTATATATAAGGAGCTACACAGAATACACATGTTTTTAATTTTTAGCGCCTCCAGATGGCACTATTATCACTTTTTAAAAAAAGGATTTTAAAGGCCTTCATTGATTGAAAAATAATCAAAAATATATTAATTTTAATGGAAAAAATAGCTCATACAATTTTATAAATATTGCATAGCATCATAAATCCCCTCAAAATTCTAAATAATAATCAAAAAATATTACTGAACAAAAATATATTGCATTGATTTATTTGAGATAAAAAAAAGTAACTTTTCTTTATCTCAAATAAATCAATGCAATATATTCAAGGCTTCGGTCACTTTTGAGCACAAAGCCAAAGGTACCAAGAAATGAAGGGGCTCAGTGGGGTAAACAAAAATAAACTATTTTCAACTTCAGTCGCATACAAATATGAAAATTAGCATAAATGTTACATTTGAAGTCATTCAATTATTATGAGGGACACATGAGCAGAAGGTAGATGCTTGTTTTTTTTAACAAGTTTTGTGTACAATCCTTTTTAAACCATTTTTTTCGCTTTGGGTTTGAGAATAAATACTTAAATAAAACAGTTAAAATAATAAAATGTCTTTAATGTTTGAATTGGGAAAATATGATACGGCACCTAATGATGTGAGAAATTTAGAAATGTAATCATATGAAAATCATATGGAAAAAAAAAATCCAAGATGAAATATTTCCAGATTATCTTGAATCTCAGGGTTGTCTTTGAGATCAGTCCGTAATGCCACGTCATCTGATGTCACTGCCGCACCTGCGCAGCCATCTTGTACTTCGAGCGAGGGGCAGATCGGAAGGAAGGAAGAAAGCAGAACAAAATAACAGTGTTTTGCGTTATATGGTCAGTAATGTCCGTCAAGTGACTGAATCAAACGAGAAGACAGTGTCGAGGTGTGATTGGAGGGGGTAAATCAGAGAAAGCGGCCCCAGTTTCTCGGTATTCCAGACGTACAAGTCATCCTCTTCATCATTATCGCGTCTGCTCGCAGAGAAAAGAGTCCGATCTCCTGCTGAACACAACGACAACGACACAAACACACCATGAATCCAGAATAGTGAGTATTTGACGCCTAGACTTGTGTTGCGGATGTCAGTGTTTGTATAATCATGAAGCGTCAGTGCGAATAGCTTAGCTTTGTCTAGCCTAAACGGCTAACAACGTCCGGTGTTTTAACTGCAAATTCAGAGGACATGTACTCATTTAAAGCCTCTATTTAGAAAGTGTCCTACTCTAAATGATGCCATTGTTCATTATTAAACGTCTTAAATTAAAACCCGTCGCGGTTTGGTGTTTATCGTACGTAATTTCAGCATTTGCCGTACTGCGTGACGTAATTTTTTGGTGTGGTGTGTTGCGTTGCGACGGAGTGACGTCATTGGTTTGTAGTGAGCCTGAATCCAGCTGTCAAAATGTATCTTGCATATGAGCGCATGATTATGCGCACGGTGTTTTGAACCATACACGACTCGAGCTTGTCATTGTGAGGCATTCAAGAGTCATGTGTTTTTTATTAGGCCTGTGAATTGAAAGTCAGCGTTACAGCTGGAAGAGGTCATGAAGAGGAGAAGCCTGATTTCTTAGTAGCATGTGGTCAACTTATTGGTCTGTGTTAATAAAGACGTGTTATGAATTGAAGGGAAGTTAATTATGAATATTGCATGGATACCCACCCAGTGATGGAAAAAACTAAATGTATTGCTTGCTCTCCATATCCATCAGCAGTATTTCAAATGCTAATTCACTGGCAACAAAGAACACAAACATGTTTCCAACACTCCCCTGTTTGCCATTGGTCAGTTAAACAGAGAGTCCCCGCCTCAAGCTCGTGCCATTGGTCGAGCTGATGTTGTCCTGTCAGACCCTGTCAGGATTCTCACTTCCTTTCTGTATTGTGAATGGCAAAGTTAATACACTTCACAATGTTAATAAGTACATTCCAGTTGCCTTAATTTGTAAAAGTCAATATTTAAATTGTATTAGCCTATATTAAAATATATCTGCATCATCACTGGCCATTGACATTTGAAAACCCACTACTATCCAGTTTGTTTTAATTGCCAGAGTGCTTGATTTAAAATAAATGCTTTTTTTGTCTGAGATTAAGGTTTTTCTTATTGTTTGTACCTTGTTTTCCTCTTGACTAGACTCGTCAAGATTGCTTCATGATTGCTTCACGTGATTAAAACGTTTCTCAGCTCGTCTAATGTTAGTACTTGAGCTCAGAAACCGTTGCGACAGACTGTCATCGTTGGATTTAGATTCTCTCAGCTGTATTTTGAGCTGGTGGCAGGGATACTTGTTTTGCTGATTTTGTTTTGAAGCCTTCCTCACCATCAGTTCTTAGAAATGGCTGTTGATTTTGCAACTTGTAATCTGATGTAGTTGTCTTTTCAAACCAGTTAACATTATAGCAATACTAGTGGCACCTATATTATATCAGTTGTGAGCCAGATGTGGTGTGCTATATGATTATTTCAATACTATATGTAGTGTCGTTAATATTTGAACATAACAGGACTAACACCATTCCTAAAAGTCCGTTTGCACACAGACTCGTCTTGACAATACAAACGTATTTGCTGTTGGTCTTACTGTGTGTGTGCAAGAAGATAATTAGTTTAATGTTCACATGAGCTAAACAACCTGTTAGATGTCATGTTTAATTAGCAGTGTTGTCATTGATAATGTAAAGTAAGTATATGATTGTTTTCCATAATTGAAATGAAGCTGAAATAAAACATAAATATTAGATGGGAAAAACGTAAATGTATATACGCAAACAAATTTAGAATAGTTTGAAACCAAATTACTGAAATAGTTAAAAGTAAGATTAAAGTGTCTATGTAACATTAGGCCTCTAGCCGTGATGTTTCAGATTGTAACAATTTTTACAAGAGCGCTCGTGCTTAACTCATAGACAATACGTCTATTACGCAAATATCTCGGCGAATACTAGACGGATTCGCGAGCACGAGCTCGTTGGACATTAGTCGAGCTGAAAGAACATATAAGTTCCATAGTTTGTGGTGTTTTCGCGAGAATATTAGCAGAACCATCGGGGCGCTGCAAAATGCGGACGCAGGTGAGTCACGATTCAGAAGAATTCGCTCGTACTCTGAACGCAAGACCAGAGCTCAATTCGGGGAAGGAGGTCCCAGGGAACCTTTCCGAACGCTGAGTGACGGCTCGGGACGCCCTACCGGATCGCCGTTGCTGGACCCGATTCGAACGCTATAATTCGGGAGCGGGCGAGTTGGACCTCGGGGTGAGTCGTTCGAAAGGCCCGTCCAGCCTACGAACGATTCGAGTCTTGGAAATTGATCAAAGATTTACCGAGATATTAGCCGAAAACGTGCGCCTTTAACCGACATAACTCCTGACCGTCTACAATAGAATGTATATATAAGAGGAGCTCGGAGCGCGCATGCACGTCACATCTTGATTTCGCGGTAAATCCGACCGGAGACTTCACATATAAATATGAATATTGGCCTTCAAGTAATAGCAAACTCGACAAGTGGATCATGTAACGTTGATTACAACCCCTCACACACAGCATAAAAAGGATTCATTTAGTAGAAAAGTTCCATATAGCACTTTAATAGCCTATTTTGATTTTAAATTATTAACAAATTAGAATTGAAAACGATTAACTGAATAAGTTGAAGTTTACATAACTAAATAGAAATAAATTAAAACTAATAGAAATGTATAAAAATAAAAAAGCATGACAATTACAAAAACTTTCAAATAAACTGAAAATTATAGAAAATAAAACCTAATTCAAATATCAACTAATATTATAATAGTAAAAAAATGCAAAAATTAATTATACAAATAATCTAAATAACACTATACTGTAGTGATGCAATAAAACGTGATGTATTTTTAGACCTTATTCAGAGCAGGGCCATGACAGATATGAAGCGAGGCTGTGACCGAGAAACTTGTTTTCAATGGCAGCCGCTGTAAAAAAACTAATATAAAGCTCCTAGATCACTTATCATTTTCCACACCTCATGTTGTCTGAGATTTTTTTTTCTCTACTGAAATGTCTTGTGAAGATATTTCATCTGCAGAACAATCCAAAAACTCATGAAATAACAGTACAACCCACTGAAGAGATATGTCTATCCCTCACAGCCTCGCTTTCATTCCCGTAAAAAATCAAAGATGGCGCTGCTGTGAATGAGGTCAATAATTTGGTGATGAATGTCATAAGAAGGTTAAATTTGTTCTGAAACTGTTGATGTATTTTAATAAATTGCTATTGTGTTTCTCCATTTTAGCGACTACCTGTTCAAACTGCTCCTCATCGGTGACTCTGGAGTTGGAAAGTCGTGTCTTCTGTTGAGATTTGCTGTGAGTAAAGGCACAGATGGCTTGTTTTGTCAGCTTTTGCATCAATTAAAAGATCAATGGGAGTCCTGCAGTCTACGAATGCTATAGAATTGACTGAATGTATTTATAGTAGATTATTTAGGCCTAATCCACAAATGTAAATATCTCACTGCACAGATTAGTTTTCATTCTCCTTTCTGTGTGTGTTTTGATCTGCAGGATGACACGTACACCGAGAGCTACATCAGCACCATAGGCGTGGACTTCAAGATCCGCACGATTGAACTTGATGGCAAAACCATTAAGCTACAGATTGTAAGTCCATAAATTACACACTGAATAGTAATTTTTCACAAGTTCTGCAACAGCATGACAGTCACTAGTATGTACACCAGTACATTATGATGACCTTGTTTCTTGGAACACTAGACAAATCTAGCAAATCATTACATGTGAAAATGGGGCCAAATGCTTTAATAGAAACATGCATGGTTTGACATTACTATAAATGATCTTCTTTTCTTTCTTATTTTCTTCCTCTCTCATAGTGGGACACTGCAGGGCAAGAGCGATTTCGAACCATCACCTCCAGTTACTATCGAGGCGCTCACGGTATCATTGTGGTTTATGATGTCACGGATCAGGTGAGACATCATCAGACGTTCTTCTCCTTTATTTATCTCAAATTTAACAAGGCACACTTTGCAACAGATTCAATAGTAATTGCTGTCTATAGTGGTGTTGTGATATACCGGTATTGATGAAAATGAAATGAAAAGAAAAATATCTCTATCGTGTTAATTCGGCGTGTCGGCATAGTCAAGTCACCTTTGTTTATATAGCGCTTTATACAATACAGATTGTTTCAGAGCAGCTTTACAGTGATAACAGGAAAATTATGCATTTTGCAACCAAGAAAGTTATGGCTCGCAAGTTTTTTTGGTTTCGTGAAAATGACTTATTAATCACCCTACAGGACTTGCGAGCCAAAATTGAGACAAATCACCAACCTTTGTCTCTTATCTTAGCCACTGTACAGAGAGTAAGTGACCATTCGTTTACATTAACCGTTAAGTGCTGACTCCTTTCTGTGTTTTATTATATTTACATCCCTCAGGGCTTTTCGTGTGCTCATTCGGACAAATATTTTTAGAGAGCAGTGTTTTTTCTATTTTTACCCAAAATAGGGCGACGTGAGCATTATGGAGAGCTAAACTCTCACATGTAATTTATGTTTTATTCATACTCGACGCCAGCGGATCTTTTTTCAAGATTTCTATAGATACCGCGATATATCATTTTTATGATAACCAATGTAGTGAAAATATCTGATAGACCACATATTTCTGTGGCACTGATGCTGTGCAAACTGTGCCGATGTTATCCTCAGAAAACTTCTCTTACTTGATGACCTGCTTGTCAAATTTGTGTTAATATACCAGTGTTAGTTTAGTATCATTTATGTACTATTAAAATACTTATTAATATTGTTAATGTTAGTTTGTTAGTTAGTTAACAATAACTACATTGCTTTATCATCACATGAAAGGTTGAAATTGAGAGTTATTTTCTCTGTCCTGCTCTCTCTAAAGGAATCGTATAACAACGTGAAACAGTGGCTACAGGAAATAGACCGCTATGCAAGCGAGAATGTCAACAAGCTTCTGGTGGGGAACAAATGTGATCTCACCACCAAGAAAGTAGTGGACTACACAACAGCCAAGGTACTAATCCGTCCAAATAGACATGTCTAATCGTGTTAGTGTCTGAGTTTGAATCTCTGTTCCCTGTTTTTATCAAAACTAGTGACATTTACAAGCCCAATTGCTTCCCATTTTTGTGACATTGGTAGCATAATGCTTTCCATCGCTAATTTCATGCTAACTGTTGGAGATTTGAATAAACCCCCAACCTAATATTTTACCCGTCTTGCACCATTTGTTTTACGAACATGAGTTGTATGTCAAATTGTGGGGCTTGTTCTCAGCGTTCTGATTTATGCTTTTACCTGGTAGCGGATAAAAACAGGCCAAAAAATCCCATAGCCTTGCACTGAAAGAGGAGACCAAAATATCATGGCAGTGAGCTCATTTTGGTTTTGGCCAGTAGCACACCCATGGCAATGCATGAACAGCCACTCAGAAGATTTTAGCATCAGCATAGCAACACCCTTGCAACCACTTACAACACTTTACGGTGGGAAATTATGAACAGACATAAACTACTCAAAAAAAATTCAGAATAAAAACTATCTCAACAGTCTTGAATACAGTCGATAAAGCTTTTTGACAGTTTACTCTTTCCCCAGCGTTGACAGAATTTTCCAGAAATCACTGTTATACGGTAGGGGGCGTCCTTGCGCATCTTCTGAAAGAGTACAGAATTTTTGGATAAAAAAAAAAAAAACGAGCGAAGAAGCAGTAGAAGCGTGCTTACGCGCATGTAAGCTAAAGCGATCATCAAACATTCAATAGCATATACATCAAAACTGCCTAATATTACTGAATGAAATGTCACATGAAAACTTTAACTTTAGTGGTAGTCCTCGTGAAATCAAAATGTACGTTTTTTACTTTTAGTATGAATGTTAGCCTACTGTTATCTATAAGCTAGTGTGCTCTTAAACAGTGACAAAATATGCAAATGAAGTCTGGTTTCAGGTTTGTGTCATGCAAACCTCCGTAGCGCACGGTCTGTTCCGGACAGACTCATTATTTGAAACGGCACTGACGAGTAGAAGATATAACATCTTGCACTGCACCAACATAAAGCATGATTATGATTACTGTGTTAGTAACAGTTTCATATTACATCTAAAAGGGGAATCTATTAAACTGTGGCTTTCATAAGCTGTCAAATGTGGTTTTGCAGAGCTTGACAAGCTGTGATATAAATTAAATGCTATTGGTTATTTTAAAAAAGGGGAGGAGCTGCTCTGTCCCACCCTGTCTCCCTGTTTCAGTGGTAATTACACCAACACTGAATACCAGTGGGCCTTTAAGGCCTGTTCACACCAAGAACAATAACGTACTCGGTTACTAACGTAACCTCGGTTCTCTCTAGAGAGGGAACGAGTACTGCGTAATATCTTACGCTACGGGGAAAACTCTTTTCCACGAGATATTGAAGCCAAAAATTATCCTTAATTTTTTACTAATGTAAAACGCTTTGCAGCAGCAAGCAGACCTAGGCGAGACAGCTCGCGCGCCTATTGGCTGCTCTGCGGCAATAGCAGCAGCCTATCGAGAGAGGCTCTGCGTGACGTCACGACGAATGGGGGCCCTTCGCGCCCATATCGTCACGTCCCGCCAGAAAGGGCGTGGTCTCGCCCTATATCTTGGCTCGATAGCTGCTCTTACGTCGGTTTTTATCGCCGAAGCGAACCAGAGCGTATTCCAAGCACGGCAAGATACGCAGTACTCGTTCCCTCTCTAGAGAGAACCGAGGTTACGTTAGTAACCGAGTACGTTCTCTTACGAGAGTATCTCTCGTACTGCGTAATATCTTACGCTATGGGGAACACAATGCAACACGCCGTGCTGGTAGGGATCCAACACCAAAGACCCAGGGGCCGAAGCCCGGGGCGCATATAGTGCATAATCACCATAAACTCACAGAGAGTGAGGGAAGAGAGGCTAGAAGCATCATTCCCTGTAAATAGCCTCCGAAAGGGGCCAATCATATGACAATAACCAAACCGTCAGGGTGAACATTCAGCCTGAACTGGGTGGCCACAAGTGTGTCAATTTTTAAATGAGCTGCTGTACCGGTCAGTGAGCGATACGCAGGCCAAACTCAGTATCCGAGCCGCACAGCGGGCAGATAGCACTGAATTCTATACCGCTAAAAGCTTAGCTTGTAAGGCGGGGACCTCCAGATTATAGTATTTTATAAATGTAGACGGCGAGGCCCAGCCCGCGGCCATACAAATATCTTGCAGGGTAACCCCGCTAGACCATGCCCACGAGGAGGCCATGCCTCTCGTGGAGTGCGCTCTAACACCCAAAGGGCACTGAAGGCCCTTAGAAGTGTAAGCCAGCGCTATGGCACCAACTATCCATCTGGATAAGCTCTGTTTCGACGCGGCAAGTCCCTTAGTACGGCCGCCAAACGAAACAAAAAGCTGCTCAGTCTGTCTGAAACCAGACGAGCGGGACACATAAGCCCTTAGTGCCCTGACAGGGCAAAGGAGACTCGCGTCCTTCTCCTCATTGAGAACCGGAAGGGCAGACAGGGAAATCACCTGGGCCCTGAACGGTGTGTTGAGGGATTTTGGCACGTAACCGTGCTTTGGTTTGAGTATGACCTTAGAGTCGTTAGGTCCAAACTCCATGCATGACGCGCTTACTGAGAGCGCTTGCAAGTCCCCTACGCGCTTCACTGAAGCGAGAGCCATACTGGATTGGCTCGAATGGGGCGCCTTTCATGGCCTCCAAGACCGTGGAAAGGTCCCATGTCGGGACTGAAGGGGGCCTGGGAGGGTTTAGCCTCCGAGCTCCTCTAAGGAAACGCACGACTAAGTCGCTCTTTCCTAGTGACTGGCCAGACACCGGTTTTGCAAACGTTGCTATGGCCGCCACGTATACTTTGAGCGTGGAAGGGGACCTGCCCTTATCCAGTAGCTCCTGAAGGAAGGAAAGCACTTCCGTAACCCCGCAGTCTACAGGTGAAAAGCCCTGCGCTTGACACCACGCAGAGAACACAGACCACTTCGAGGAGTAGAGCCGTCTGGTAGACGGGGCTCTAGCCTGCGCGATCGTGTTTAGCACTCCCTCTGGGAGGTCAGCGGGTACCCGTTGATGGCCCATGCGTGCAGGGACCACAGATCTGGGCGAGGATGCCAAATCGAGCCTTCCGCCTGAGAGAGGAGGTCTCTCCTCAGCGGTAACGGCCATGGGGCAGCGCTGGTCAGCTGCATCAGGACAGGGAACCACGACTGGTTTGTCCAGAGCGGAGCTATGAGTAGCACTGGGCATCCCTCCCTCCTGATTCGCTCCAACACCTGAGGCAGGAGTGAGACAGGGGGAAAAGCATAAAGGGGGCGGCGGGGCCAGACATGGGCCAGCGCGTCCCGGCTTTTCGAGAAGAATCTCGGGCAGTGAGCGTTTTCTTGGGACGCGAACAGGTCCACCTGCGCTCTGCCAAACGTTTCCCACAGCAGCTGGATCGTCTGCGGGTGCAGAGACCATTCTCCTGCTGGAACGTTGTTTCTGGACAGCCTGTCTGGTCCCACATTTAGGTGACCAGGCACATGCGCCGCTCTCAGCGAGAGCAGGTTGTGCTGAGCCCAGACCAGGAGGCGTTCCGTCAGCCTGTAAAGGTTTCGGGACCTGACGCCGCCCTGGCGATTTATGTACGCCACCACTGACATGTTGTCCGACCGGACCAATACGTGGTGGCCTGTTATCTGGGGACAGAAGCGCCTTAGCGCTTTGTCGACTGCTATCAATTCCAAGCAGTTTATGTGTAGGAGCTTCTCCCGCACTGACCACAGGCCAGCCAGCGGTCTGCCCTCGAGCAGCGCTCCCCACCCCGAAGTGGAGGCGTCCGTAGACACCACCTTCACACTTGAGGGGATCCCCAGACTCACGCCCGACTGATACCAGTCGGTCGCTTTCCAAGGTTTCAGAGCCGAAATGCACTGATGGTCGACCCTGAGGCGAAACAGACCTGCGGTCCACGCCCTGGGGGGAACTCGTGCTTTTAGCCATAGCTGCAGTGGGCGCATGCGGAGCAGGCCCAACTGGAGTACAGAGGCTGCTGAGGCCATAAGACCCAGCATTTTCTGAAACCTTCTGAGCGGGACTATAGAGCCGTGGCGGAAGGATTTCGCGACGTGCTGGATATTCAATCCGCGCTCTGGTGACAGGCGTGCCGTCATGGATAGCGAGTCTAACACTGTTCCCAGAAAGGAAATCCTCCGACTGGGGAGCAGTGAGCTTTTCGCCCAATTGACTGTAAGGCCCAGCTTCTCGAGGTGCTCGAGTAATGTGGCCCTGTGTTCTAAGAGCTCCGTTCGTGAACGAGCTAGAATCAGCCAATCGTCCAAGTAATTCAAAACTCGCATGCCCCGAAGTCTCAGGGGAGCGAGGGCCGCGTCCATGCACTTCGTGAACGTACGGGGTGCTAGGGACAGGCCGAATGGCAGGACTGTGTATTGATATGCCTGGCCCTCGAAGGCGAATCTCAAGAATCGCCTGTGATGGGACGCTATTTGTATTTGGAAATACGCGTCTTTCAGATCTATTGACATGAACCAGTCTCCTTGGCGCACTTGCGCGAGGATTTTCCTGGTCGTAAGCATCCTGAACTGGCGTTTCACGAGCGCTCTGTTCAGCAGCCTCAGATCTAGAATGGGTCTGAGCCCACCACCTTTCTTCGGTACCAGAAAATATCTGCTGTATAAGCCCCCTTCGCTCTGAGCCTGAGATAAAGGTTCTATAGCCCCCTTTCTCAGTAGTTTCGCTATCTCGGCTCGAAGTAGATGAGATACTTCGCTTTTCACCGTAGTTTCGACGCGCGCCGCGTAGCGGCGAGGGCGTCGAGCGAATTGTAGCGAATAGCCTCTCTTTATAGTGTTCATCACCCACTCTGATACCCCGGGAAGCCTTGACCACGCATCCGCGTGAATAGCTAGGGGCAGAATGAAATCTGGGCTCTGGCCGCGGGAAAGCGGCGGCACAAGAGCCCGCGTGTGCTGGGAACACAGCGCCGTGTTTACGGCGTTCGAGGCGGGGGGCGCGCTGATCACAGCGGGCAGCCTGGCCGCGCTCATCTCCTCTGAGGCGGGTAGCGCCGAGAGAGAGAGCGGGGCGAATCCCGTGGGATTCGGCGTGTCTGTGAGGAAATGTGGGCGCGGGACCACGGGCACATTTGCTACACTGAAAACACTGTCGTTTAGGGCCGACTGAATGTGTGTTGGTTTCGTTTTTACAGAAACCGCGGGACACGCAGCGTGTAGTGTAAGCGGGCATGGGGATATGGGCGCGTTCACTACAGTGTTTGCACAATCGACCGGAGTCGATTTTATTTGTGCGAGCCCTGCACCGTGGCGGGCTGTGTCTGGGTGTGGGAATGGGCACTGGGGCGTGGGCATTCTTACAACACTCATAACACCATCGGCCGAGGCCGGGACACCAGAAAATACACTCTTTATTGGATTTATCTGGGTAGCCGTAAAAACAGCTTTTGTGTGCAGGCAAGCGGGCTGAGACACCGGCTGCTTCACTGCAAAATACACTGGTACAGTCACAACGCATGGGGCTGAACGAGCGAGAAGTTTTGGTGGAAATCCGGCCGCAGCGGGATCTGAACACCGTTGTTTTCCTAGAGCGGCTAGGAAGACTTTGGGGCCTCGGGCTTGATCTCAATCCTCGGCCGGGGCCCGCGGTGAGGGGGGCGGCGTCCGGCGGAGCGAGACCGCGGTCTCTGATCCCGGGCCTGGCGGCGCTGTGAGGCGGCGGCGGCGGGGGCGGTGCAGGCTGGGGCTGAGAGCTGCGAGCAGGCGGCTTGGTGCGGCCTGTAGCGGAGCTCGAGCGCTTCGGCAGGAAGTGCTTCATAGCCTGAGAAGTCTTCTGCACCTCAACAAACCTGTCCGCGAAGTCCTTGACGGCCGTTCCGAACAGGCCCTCCGGGGAAATGGGCGCGTCGAGGAACACAGAGCGCTCGGCTTCCGTCATCTCAGACAGCGTCAACCATAAGTGTCTCTCGGCGACAGCGAGAGAGGCCATGTTCCGCCCCATGGCTTGCGCAGCGGCTTTAGAAGCGCGTAGAGCGAGGTCCGTAGCGCTCCTCAGGTCCGCCACACAGATAGCACCAGGTCCCTCCTCGTCCAGCTTGAGAAGGAGGTCTGCCTGGTAGATCTGCAGAATAGACATCGTGTGCAGCGCTGAGACTGCTTGCCCGGCGGCGGTGTAAGCGCGTCCGTGCAGCGATGATGTCACTCGGCAGGCTTTGGACGGGAGCGTCGTCTGAACCCGCCGTCCCGCAGAGGGCGGGCAGAGATGCGACGCGACAGCCGTCTCCACCGGAGGAATGGCGAGGTAGCCTCTACTTCCCGCACCGTCGACAGCGGAGAATGCCGCGGAGGTAGAGGTACGCATCCTGGCGGAAAAGGGGGCCTTCCACGACTTTGCAACCTCCTCGTGAAGTTCCGGGAGGAAGGGCGCGGGCCTAGATTTTGACGGAGCCTCGTCTTTGCCGAGAAAGCGCCCGTCTAATCTGTTGCGCGGCGGCAGCGTGGGTGCCTCCCAATCGAGGCCGATGCTTTCTACGGCCTTGGTGAGCAGACGCATCAGCTCAGACTCAATGCCGGCTCTCTTCCCAGAGGGTTGGCGGGGAGCGTTAGCGGAGGGGAGGTCCACAGAGCTCGCCCAATCCTCGCTATCCGAAGCCAAGAGAGAACACGCCTCGGTGTTGTCGTCCAACTCGATGGCGGACGCAGCGGCGGACGGCGGCCGCTGTCCGTCGTGTGACGACTCGAGCGAAGCCGGCGAAGCTGGCGGGCGAACCGGCGAGCTTTGGCGGGCTGGAGATAGCTCGGGAGCGCGCTGGGCGCGGCGCTTCTTGCGACGCGGCGTCACGGCAGGCTGGGATACGGGCTCGGAGAACGAAGCCAGGCGAGTCCGCAGAGTCACCATAGGCAAACGTTCGCAGTGATGGCATCCGCCGTCAGCGAGCGCGATGGCCGCGTGATCCTCACCCAGGCAGGACACGCAGATGACATGTCGGTCCTCGTCGCTGAGTGGGGCTCGGCAAGAACCGCAGGAAGGCATCTTTAAAAAGACGCCGCTCTTTTAGAGGGGGGTGGGAAAAAGCAGATATGCAAACACACACACACACACTCTATGCAGAGGAAAGGATATAACGCCGGAAAGCACAGCAGGTACGGCGGCTGAAGGCGGCGAGGCCAGCGACTCCAGACTCAATGGCACGTCCCGCTGAAGGCTACAGGTCGACGGCGCGGCTTCTCACTCTGGATCCAGCGATGCGTGAGGCTTCGCTGAAGAGATAAAAATCGACGTAAGAGCAGCTATCGAGCCAAGATATAGGGCGAGACCACGCCCTTTCTGGCGGGACGTGACGATATGGGCGCGAAGGGCCCCCATTCGTCGTGACGTCACGCAGAGCCTCTCTCGATAGGCTGCTGCTATTGCCGCAGAGCAGCCAATAGGCGCGCGAGCTGTCTCGCCTAGGTCTGCTTGCTGCTGCAAAGCGTTTTACATTAGTAAAAAATTAAGGATAATTTTTGGCTTCAATATCTCGTGGAAAAGAGTTTTCCCCGTAGCGTAAGATATTACGCAGTACGAGAGATACTCTCGTAAGAGAACTATATTAGTGTCCAACGCACGGTACATTCTGTTTATTGTAAGCAGGATGGATTCTGATTGGCTGCCAAGATTTTTATCATTCATCAGCTGGAAAAAAATCATTTTGATAGTGATTCCAACGATATTGTTTCTCTGTGTCGTTATCATTATAGTTCTGGTTTGCTATTCTCTTACATTTATAACTATTTTTAAAATGTACAATGTTACAGTTATCATGCTTAGTATGAATTGGTCTTTTTACAGAAGTGCCAAGCATGAGGTTCTGAGGCAAAAAAGCGTTCTGAAGTGTCTCACTCTGGTTCTTTTTACCTTGCAGGAATTTGCCGACTCTTTAGCAATCCCCTTCCTTGAGACGAGCGCTAAGAATGCCACAAATGTGGAGCAGGCCTTCATGACTATGGCTGCCGAGATCAAGAAGCGCATGGGCCCTGGAGCCACAACTGGAGGAGACAAGCCCAACCTGAAGATCGAGAGCACTCCTGTGCGGCAGTCTGGCGGCGGCTGCTGTTGAAGAGCATGCACACACACACACGCACCCACACACACACACACAAAACCATCCCTTTCCCCCTCAAACACATCTTCTCACACACACCAAAAAAAACAGCATTCTCACGGGAGGAACCACTGCATTAAGAGCCAACGTCTAACAGCCTTATGGCTTCATTTATGACAACATAGTCTTCTTGTTTTTATTATCATGCCCTTTTGTAAGACACCTCACCCCTTTTTCCTCCCTGTGCACATGAATAACCCCGCCCACATCCAGAGTCCCGCCCCCTGTACTTTGGTACAGTCATATGTCCATGTATAGATGTCTATAATGAGAGCAGATCTAGGGGCGATTCTCAAATCCTCCTTTTAAACGACTAGCAAGGTTGCGTTAAGAAAGTTAACCTCTAGTATTTCTAAATCTCTCTCACACACTGTCACTTGAATGAGGTTTTGTGGGCGAAAGCATGGCTTCTGAGGCTGAATCGACAGGAAGTCAACCGCATACAAAGTCGGCAATATTCTCTACTTGTTCTCATCCTACTAGTATATTATTGTTATTATGGTGATTTTTAAGACTGATTTGTTTTTGTTGTTTGTTTTTTTTTCCTTTAGGTTTTTGTTTTTCTAATGAAGGCTTGTACAAAGGCTTACTGCTGTCAATGACATTGTTGGTTGGGGAACGATACAGATAGAGTTGGGTTTTTGATCATAATCAGGATTACCGGGGTCTAGGCTTAGGTTGGTCGACGAGAGCTACTGTTCCCTCTATTACCTCAACAACCTCTGCTACTTTTGAGCGTTCGGCCATCACAAGTTCGAAACGAACGAACGCCATCTTGACTCGTCGTTTCCTCCTGTGGTAAGCAGTTTTGTGGCTTTGGTTTGAAACCTCGGGTGTGTGATTTTACCATCACATTGAGCCAGACTTCACTTAAAGCCAACCCGTAGTCCTCGCTGCTGCCAAAAAATGGTCCATCATGCATTGCGTTTGCTTTGTGTTTATTTACATACGGTAAATATATTTGTAAAGGGCCTTAATTTCACCACCAATGAAAGCATGGTTCAGTGTGCTGTGTGTTTGTGTGGGAATATTGTGTGTTACATCTAGGAGTATTGGGATTGACTGGTCCAGTGTTGGAGACCGGATATGACCTCCCATGTTCTTTATTGAGAAATATTCGTACACGTAGATTATAGCTTTCCAATCTACCTACTGATGGACCTTTCTCAAATTCAGATGTTGCCTTTGGCGATCCAAGAGGCTCTTAAGGATCCTACATGGCAACCTAAAGCCCCTCCACATGGTTCGATCTCTTATCTGCAAACGATTAGCCTGATGATGACTGTTTTTGATCTGGCTGTTTTATCATGTACAACGTGGATCTAGAAAATGTAGATAGTTTGTGAACTTCACTAGTATTAGTGCGTCACTCGGTCTTAGTTAGGATAGTCTTGCCATCGTGACATTAGATCACATTGTTCTCACACTCTGCTAATGCTAACATAACCGCACATTCTCATCACTAGTGTTGTGTGTACTCTTTGTAAGTGAACTTGGTTTTGTCGGGTTGGAGGGAGCAGTAGCAGGGATATGGGTGCGCGTGCAATGGCTGGGAAGGAGGGATCGGGCAAGGGGCAACTGCGTTTGGGAACATTCCTTTGATTTTTAAAAACGGGTCCGTGGTGGATCCTGCGTTACATCTGCGTGAAAATAAGCAGTATATGAAAGTCTCATTTAAACCCTGCGCTCATTCACACTTAATAAGTGCTTTTTTTGGATGCATTCTGTTTTCTCAGATGGATTGCTGTCTTTTGATCTATGAATTTAGAGTTTTGTGGTAATGTGTTGGGTTAGAGGAAAGATATGGGGTTGGGTTGGGAGGGGGGTTGTTGCTTATGAATGTGCGTCTTCATTTTTACTTTTTACCCATGTCATTTGCACATCTCATTTATTTGAATTAAGACACGGCGATGGTAAAATGGCAAGCAGCTCTTTAGTAGTTTCCCTGTCTAATATACACGCTCTTTCTCTACCCCCCCTTTTGCTTGCTCATCCCGGTGCTGTTTCATAGCTGGGTTTGATCTCGTTTTCTCTTCTCTGTACATATTATAAATATATATAATAAAATGATCAACATGAGACTTAAAGATGACTTTCCTGCTTGCTTTTCTGTCGTGTGGAGAGTAATATTGTGTGGGTGGTGAGGTAAGTGTCACTTCCTGCGCCGTTGGAAATGTGATGACTGATCATTTTGAAAGTTGAATCTCATAAAAACCTGTCAAGAACGTGAACGTGGCATGTTTCACCCCAGAATCTCAAAACATTCATGTCGATTTTAATTAAAAAAAATCATTTTGACTAGGCTGGATGATTCACTTCACTGAATTACAGTATAATGTAGAATGTAATGAAGACCATTATTTAGAATAATGAGAAATACAGAAATATTTAACATTAAAACATCTGGATGCATTATAGTAATGAGAATTGGGGGAGGAAATGTGGATAGTTGACATGAAAGTAATGTCAGAATGTAAAAAATAAATAAATTAACATTTCTCTTTTTCACAAAATATCTATTATTTGAATATATATATATATATATATATATATATATATATATATATATATATATATATATATATATACACATTTCAGACATCTATTCAGACACACACATATATATATATTATATATATATTAAAATATCTATAAAATGTGTGCATATGTGTGTGTGTGTGTGCGTGCATAAAAACATACATACAATGTTAAAAATTATATATATATGTTATAGTAATCAGCAGTTTAGTAATTTGTGATTATTCATTTTTATTATTTTTTAATGTTTCTATATAGCTTTAATTTTTATTAAATTTCAATTGCCAAAAACAATGTTAACACTTTATTTTACCTTGTCCTTGTTACACGTTACATAGCCTTACTGTATTAACAGTTAATTATGCATAATTACATGCAATTAACCCTAATTTTATAGTATGTTGTTAATTAATATTACTTGGTTCTAAAATGTATAGTTACACTAACAAAGACACCTTAAAATAAAGTGTATCCAACTATTTGAATAGTGAGTTTGCATGTTTTCCTTTGCAAGCACAGGTTTCCTCCGGATGCTTCAGTTTCTCTCGCAATCCAAAATCATGGAATAAACTGTAGGTGAACTGGAAAAACACTGAATGTGTGAATGCGGCAGCTCTCCTGCGACCCTACAGAGGATAAGCGGTATGGAGAATGGATAGATTAATGTACTATTTAACAATAACAACACTGTTCCAGACAGTATGACTTTACTTCATAAATAAACCATTTGATGTCATATATGATTTAGTGATGGGTATACTATATCTTGTGTGCTAGTTTTTGTCAGTGCATGCACACATTTGGAGGGAGGCGTGTGCATGTGTAAAAGGGGTGAGCAAATGACCTTGAGTTATTTATAGCCAGTTAGAGTAGCTGCAGTCAGTATGCAGGATTGTACCGTTCTGCTCAGACTCCCGAGAGAGAGAGAGAGAGAGAGAGGTAAGAGCGAATGCAGCATCCCTCTATAATTTCTCAGTGTGCCAGCTCATCAGAATCCCTAAGTGAGACCCTGAAAAATGTAAAGAGATCTGAGCGTTCCTGTATAGTTCATGCACCATTATACACACACACACACACACGGATGCTAAATTTAAACTTGTTTTCTGGCTGAGCGCTTTGTCTTTTTCCTCTTTTATTTTTTCTCGCTTTCTCTAGCACAAAATTTTGCATTGCTGATTATGTGAATTTCACTATCAAAAGCTTGTCTGGGTCAGATTTCACCCCATAGAAGAAAGAAATAAGCATAAGCTATTTTTAGGACTCTTAAAGGGATAGTTCACCCAAAAATGTCTCTCTAATTTACTCTACGGTTGTAGCAAATCAATTAGACTTTGGTTGATCTTTGAAACACAAATGATTACATAATTTTTTTTTGTTTATATGTACATAAAAGCCTAAAATAAATCTGTTCATCATATAAAGCAACCGTATCTCTTCACAAGACTTAGATTAAACTGCTTGATTCATACGGATTTGTTTTACGTCTTTATGACATTTTGGTTACCTGGACATTCAGTGCAGGGACAGATCATATTTCATTATGATAACTTTTTTGTGTTTCAAAGATTAAAGAAAGTCATATGGGCGGTTTTTGCATCACAACATTATTTTCAAGACAGTTTCCCCCTATATTCTCATTCCTGTTATGTAAAAAAAAAAAATAGTACAAACATGGATTTTTATAAATTCTTAATTTCATTCATTCTCAAGTATATGCACTAAATGTTATTAGTGTTGCCCTAATTTTTTTCCTGATTAAAATAAAATAATTTTATTGCATTTTTTTATTGTAATAAAGTTAAAAGGACTATAATGGTCTGAGAATTAATTAAGAATAATGGGTCTAAACTTTAATTCAAATTTCTGGACTTGTTATAGTAATGAGAAATTTGGGCTTTGGGAAATTGGAAACGTGCTTTTCCTATTTTTAATTTCTCAAATTCCGCAATGCAAATTTCTTAATTTCGCAAAATGTCTTAATGGTCCTATAATACTTTTTCCCTCATGATTTAGGAGGTGAAATGTGACCCAGATACGTTTAACCCAGTTGCTGAATGCTGACTGCAGTTGCTTTGTCAACATTACAGATTCTATAAATGAAGGCCTTCCAAGAAGATATTACATATGCAACCGTATGCCATTTCCATTCACTTCTTCTTACACGCAATGATTCCATGTGTTCAACTTTTATTTCATCACCTTTATTTACACATTCTCCATCGCATAACAAAGTATATTCCCTTTTTGTCATCCTTGCCTTTTTCACAAGCTCTTCATTTTGTGTCCATCCTCCACAGTCCAAACTCTCAGTTTCTGTAACATCTCACCGTTCCTCTCAGTCGACGGGCCCCTGGAAGATGAGTTTGACGTGGCCTTGTTCCCCGGTCAGCCACGTTCCACAGAAAGGACAAGCAGCGTGGAAGGCATGCGTTCCGTGCGGCAGTGGGATCTGACTCCAGCCTTGCACCGTCTTTTCTGAGCACACGTGACCGCAGGGGCAGAAAGCGTGTGTCGGGGGCCCTGCATCCAGGTACAGGCCCCCTTCGCACCCGAGCCAGAGGGGCACGTAGGGGCCGACCCCTCTGCACATGGGACACTCGCGATCCCCGGTCGTAGCCGGAGCCGTGCCTCCACCTCCACCTCCGGTTAATGCCAGCGCAGAGGATCCCGCTTTCTCCTTACGAAACCCCCAGTTGTGGTACCCGTGCACGTGTCCGCAGTTCATATAGACCCAGGGCTGTTTCTTGTCGATGGTGGCGCGCTGTGCCAGGCTGGGGAAGGCGAGCGTGTTGAAGCCCACGGGACACTGGGGACGGGCCGCGTTTAGTTCCTGACGTAGAGACTCCAGCTGTTTGAGAGTCGGGGTGTGACGAAGACCACTAGGGGTCCGCCACAGCAGAGTGGCCCCGCAGAGATCGATGAGAGAACCATCCTGCAGCATGTTTGACTCGTTCTCTACCTGTGAGGTAAAGACACACATATATTCACTCAGGACATGCTTTGAAAATCAGGTTTGGAATGACAAAGTTGATGACAGAATGTGAACTGACCTTTTGAGCCTGAAACTGGCACCTAATGTGCCATAATATCCGACTCATTTCATCATTTGTGCCATTTAACAGATGATAAAGACATGTTACTTCAGTTCAGACACTAAGCTTTTTAAAGTTAGATATAAACAATTGAAATAAAAAATAATTGTAAAAGTTAGAACGCAATAAAACAAAAATCAACATTGGCTTATCTTTTCGGCGAGAAACAGGTTGTAAAAGCGATTTGGAGATGGTGTTTTTATTACTCAGAAAGGTATTTTATTGAACAGATAAATTGTCGCTCTCTTACAGAGATGTCATGATGTCTCCACACAGTCATGCAGAACTGAAGCACAACCAAAACAATGTTCTTCTGCAAAATGCATGTAGTTCTTTTTTTTACCTCAAGAGGGACAAAAGTTGCATAGTGGACGTTTAATGTAAAAATGTTTGATTTATGTAAACTTAAAGATCAACTATGACATATTTTTGGTAACATTTTTGGTTAGAAATGAATAAATATTGACTCAAAACTGTTCTTGCCTTATTACGAGTTGTAATGTTCAATTTGGTGTTAAATTGTCGTCTTACATCCTTGCGTTTTTGCTTTGTCTGGTTACTAACTTGCTCAGACGTACAGAAATCATAGAAACTGAGAATAAAATACTAATTGAATTTCTGAGTCTGATGTAGCAAACAAGATACTGAAGTGCGATTCAAATGTGTATGCAAGAAACTAGAATTAAAATGACGACTAACTTTTAAATGTAGAAAAGCAAACTTTGTCAAGAATTCCCTTTCTTGGCCTCTTTAACCTTGGATTAAGCAACGTTTAAAAAGCCTTCACGCTTGAAAGTTTATAGGCCATCTATAGATAGTTGAAATGCCACCCTAAGAATTTTGTAGTTGGTTTATATACAGTACACTACTGTTCAAAAGTTTGGAGTCGGAAAGTTTTTACAGTTTTTGAAAGTCTCTACTGCTCACCAAGGCTGCACTTATTTGATCAAAATACAGTAAAAACAGTAAAATTGTGAAATATAAATAATAGCAATTTATGTACAATTACCAGTACAATGGTTTCTATTTTAATATATCTTAAAATGTAATTTATTCCTGTGATGCAAAGCTGAATTTTCATCATCATTACTGGAATCAATTTAATGCATCCTTGCTGAATAAAACTTTTGAACGGTGGTCTATGTGTCAGCCACAGATGTTCCTCGGTGTACCTTTTAAACATTTTTACTGCCGATTCATTACTGATATTAAAGCAAATTCTCACCAGTTTTCCTCTCTGCTGGGCGGACCGTGTCTCTCGAAGGGCGAACACATTCCCACACACTGAGATTTCCCTCCACACGCCAGGAGCGGGCTCGGATACGAACTCCCCTGCTGGGTGCATTACCAGCACCCCATTGGTTGTTAGTCCATCCATCAAACCATCTGAGGTCCTCCATTTAGCAGCTCGCTCCTGGAAATCAAGCGCATCAAGAGAATTTCACTAATCTCTCAAGTATCAAGAGGAACTCAAAACGTGCCGTGTCTTATTGTCAGATTAATAACGGTCCTGTTTGTAATATAAGTCGTGTGTTATATAATAAATCACTGACTAACCAAGCTTAGAGGATTATAATGCACAGACAGACACTGTAGGCTATCCGTTTATAGCTACTGGCTATTACACAACACACCTACTACTTGGAGTTGCATTATAAAGTGGGAGTCTAAAATATTTATACCCGACTGGAATACAGTATCCATTCTTTCTCTCTCGTTCTCGTTCCACCTCCGCAGAACAGCAGTGGGCAGAGACCCTGTCAAGGACATTTGTATGAGGCCGAAGCCGTGTGTTGATATGTCATGCATCACTGCCGTCAACTGGACCATTACTGTCCTCGAGGTGTCAGTGTATTTTTCAGAGTAAAAGAGAAGCTACTATTGAATTGGCTACCATCAAGGTCAAAGGAAATATTAAGGTCACAATTTGAAAAGGCCTGGAATGAAAGCACACAAATACTAATGGATTAAAGCAAGATATTCTTACGTCCTATAACCTTGTGTCATTTTTTTGTCTATACAATGAAAGTCAATGGGGTTCAGTGTTATCTTGGACTCCATTGACTTCAATTGTGCGGGCAACATTCTTCAAAATATCTTGATTCGTGTTCTGCAGAAGTCATACAGATTTAGAACGACATGAGGATTTTTAGGTAATGGCAGAATTTAAATTTTTGGGTGAACTGTCGCTTTGAGTCACATAAACTTGCTGATCATTTAATTAAGCGCATGAAATGTGAGTAGCGATGTGACCTGATGGGAAATGAGTCATTTTGATCTTAAGCATCTTAGTCTGTGACAGCGTGAAGTCTAAACCTCCATAATGTGCATGCTGTTTGTTATGAATGATATGTCTCTTCAGAATTCAGCACATTTTTTTTGTATCTGCATGTTCTAGTGTTTCAATTCCTGGTGGTTGTGACCATAGATATGTAAAGGTAGATGCCACATTCGACCGCTCCAGACACATCTAACCTTTCACAGGTGAGAATGTGTTGGTTTGTGTTTTTATATGTATTAACTAAATTTTACAGGTTTTTATACTATAGTCATTTTTAATAGACAATCATACACGTGTCTAACTCAATAGCAGAAGCATAGTCAATTTTCTCTCAAATGTTCATAGACTGGCTTTGACTGTTCCAATATGGCGGATGGCTTGCGTAGAGAGCAAGCGTGCCGCACAAGCCCTCAAAAGTGAAGCCAAAACGTCTCGATCGCCCCCCGGTGACCGGTCCTAGTATAGGTCATAAGCTCCGCCTCCCCATGTTATTCAACGGGACCTGAGACCAACTAAATAATTAAATTACACTTCACATATCTTTTTTCTAAAGATAGTTTCGGTCATTTACTGTATTTTCTATAACGTTGATGTAATTTCTCATGTTTGTTTTTAAAATAAGTTCGTTTTTAGTTAGTTATTTGATGCTATAAAAACGGTGCTGTGACATCATGATTGACAGCTGTGATTGACATGTTCTCTGTGCGAAGTAGTCACTGACTGAAGCACCAACAGACTTTTTTCATAATGTTTACTATGTGGTTAGTAGTTGTATTTACCTTATTTTAACGAGGTACTGCAATCAGCAGACATCATTAGAGAGGAACGGAGCAGACAGAGGCCACTTAAGAAAAGTGCAGGGCGTGTGCTTGCGAATGATTCAACGCGAGTGGGGGCGGGGCCTTGATTTCGCGGCTTTACTTCCTGCTCACGACTGCGCATGACTGGTCCCGAAAACGCTACTGCGCAGACTCAAGTTCCAATATGTCAGCGCCATATCGGGACTCTGACGGCTTCAGTTCCCTCCAATGGAAAAGAGCGAAGGGGCGTCGTCCATCTTTTTTTACAGTCTATGGTAGAGAGGCATAAAATGTCACGAGATTTCTCGTTGAGGTGAAAAGCTGTCTCGCGATTAGGATAGAATATACCACTGCTATGTTTACATTTAATCATTTTATTTGATTGGGACAATGCATATTAATGGACAAACATGTGATACATGCATGTAAATATGCCGGATTGTAGCTATAAGCTAGTTTCCATCCGTAGTCCCAAAGGCTAAAACACAAGAATCACAAGATATTACAGAATAAAATTTACATCTACATCATTCATCATAAAATTATCAAAGTAGTACGCCTGTGGTTTATTATTACATCTCCTCTTGCGGAGGCTCGCGTGGTCCTCTGTGAATTATCTTTAAATTTAATAAAATCCTTCAGCGGTGGAGGTGCGAGGGAGTGTAAAACCTTGTATATCATACAAGCCATTTTAAAATTAATCATATTTTGAAAATCTAGTAGTCTATGCTTTTTTAGAACATGACAGTAATGGTGGAATAACGATTTTTTATCTAGTGTTTTTAATGCCCTTTTATAGAGACTTTCTATGGTTTTAAGTGTTGTGGGGCAAGCCAAAGACCAGGTAGTCAAACAATAATCAAAAGGAGACATAATCATTGAATAAAAATATGTTTTAGCTGCACCCATGTTTAAATTATTTCGAATATGGCGAAAAGTTTTAAGATTAAATTTGACTACCTGTGCTACTTTTTTTACATGACTTTTAAAGCAAAGTGTTGGATCAAGGACTACCCCAAGACATTTAAATTCTGATACTAAATCAAGTTCCACTCCATTCAGAAAGACATTTGATCTTATTATTTTAACATTGCGTTTTGAGAAGTACATGCATACAGTTTTTCTAGTGTTCAGCATGAGGCATGAATCCTTTAACCAATCCTGCACATAACCCAAAGCCGCTGTAAGATCAGCAGCTGCTTGTTGGGTGGTTTTTGCTTGAGTATATATCACAGCGTCATCCGCATACATCTGCGAGAAGACGTTTGGACATGAATTTGGTAGGTTATTAATAAAGAGAGAAAACAGAATAGGCCCAAGGATAGACCCCTGAGGAACCCCAAATCCAGAATCTAAACAAGGTGATTTTACACCATCCACTACCACGTACTGTTTCCTGTCGGACAGATAAGATTGAAACCATAAAAGTGCTTGATCGGAGATGTTAAATTTACTCAATCTGGATATTAAAATCTGATGGTTTTACAGAGTCAAAGGCTTTCTTCAAATCTAAGAAGACAGCCCCGACACAAAGACTCTTGTCAAGCAGACCTTTTATGTTTTCTGTTAACACACACAGGGCACTATCGGTGGAGTGATGGGTCCGAAAACCGAATTGTAATGGATGTAATGAAGGTTGAACATTTTCCAGATGGGCCATCAGTAATCTGACTACCCACTTCTCCGCTATTTTTGATATAATGGGGAGTTATGCTGATAGGTCTATAATTCGACATGTCTGCTGTAACACCTGATTTGAATATTGGTGTCACTGCAGCCACTTTCCAATCTGCAGGGACCATAGAATAATTAAAGGACATATTAAGAAGATGAGTAATTGGACATGTAAGAGATTCCTTATACTCTTTAAAAAAATGTGTATTAAGACCAAATGCATCAAGGGCTTTTGAATTTCACAGATTTCACTGATCACGTGATGATAGTAAGTGACGGGATGACTGACAAGACCATGGCAAATATCTCCCAATATGAAAGCTATCTTAGGCTGGGCTATGTAGTTGTAAGCTTCTCTTAACTTTGTATCATGCTTGAAGAAAAAATTGGTCTCTATTTGCACTTTGAATATTGAGAGAGTACTTTGATTGTGGTTGCACTTATTGTTTGTTTGGCTAAGAAAAAACGTATTTATTTCTATGGTCAATAGGGGCTGTCGCACCGGATAGTTCTAGGAACTAGTCACTAGGGTGGTTCTCCGAGAGCTAATAGTTCCCCTAGGAACGTTTTCCTAGTTGCATTCGCACCACCAGTAGGAACTCTGAAGTGACATGTAAGCCGGGCGTGTTGTTGTGACTTTTATTTTGACGGCACGGTCGATTTTATCCTTTATTCTGACGCCACTGAGAACGGAAAAGCCTGAGCTCACAGTGCTCGCATTCTCCATGTTCATTCGTTTACGATCTGTCTAACATTGCATTGGATTTTCTCCTCAGCGCAAAGGTTTAAAGGCCCGTCTATCACTGTTTTCCATGTTCGTTTCTAGAGTAAATATATAGGCTTTAATCTGTGTGTTTACACAACTTTTTTTTTTTTAAATGGCGGGTGCTGGTGTTTCGCGTGCGTTCGGCCAGTCAGCAAACACTAATGCCACTGGTAGGTCCTATAGTGCTGGTTTAGACCCTACTCTGAAGTAGGAGCTAAATTAGTTTCTCCAAAAGGAGTTCCTACAACTAAATAGTTCCTAGTTCCTGTGGTGTGAATACGCCAAAAACCGTGAACATCCACCAATAGTTCTAGGAACTATGAAAATGTTCCTCCTGTGCGAAAGCCACTAATTTGTGGAAAGGAGTTCAGTTAGGAGGTCAAAAGTTTTAGAAGCTCATAAATCATGTACAGTTTTAAGTCTGAAGAGACTCATGTGAAATCATACAGGAGAAAGTTTGTGGCAAAACCTTTTACAGTGCTTGAGTATTGTTGTCTTTTACTACATATGATTATTCATACTCAGAAAGCAGAACTGAAATGACATTCATTACAAGATGATTAGTTAAAACAATTCAAATGCACCTGCAGACTATTTTTCTATGTATTTAGTAATTGAGGATTTCTTAGGGGCTGTTTACACCTGGCCACTTCATGCGTTTTCTCAGATCGGATAGCTATCTGATTTAACAAAACGATTTCATTTACCTGGTCACATAAATGTGTTTTTGCAAAAAGGATATAAATCTGATCTTCAATTCCCGCTGCAGATTTAATGAAGTGCACGTCACAGAAAGCAACAGATATTGCTGCATTTTATTGATCATCAGCTAATTTCAAAATCAAAGACAGCAATAAGAGAGAGCGGCAACAGAACTGGTAAGATCATTTCGTTTATTTACTTTTAATGAAGATGATTGTGTGTTAAGTGTCTGCGACTTTCACTTTGATTTGCGATAGTTTGCGGCGTGTTGGCTTGATGAATAGACGCTCAGCTGCTCATCTGAGGTGATGTGTGTTGCAGTAGCGTCGTCATATCTGACTATAACATGACATATAGCCTATAACACGCTCTCACACACGTTTATTTTTAAGCATTTTTGGGAGGAGTAAAATTTACATATGTGGTTTCAACAACCAGATGCATTTACACTTGTCCAGTTTCGTCTGGAATGCGGCCCAGACCACCTCCTGAAGTGGTTTGAGCGATCGGATTTAAATCCGTCTCGAATTCGTTTCGGAGGGCATTTACACCTGGTCTTTTCACGATCGGATAGTTATCCGATCACAGAAAACGCATGAAGTGGCCAGGTGTAAACAGCCCCTTAAAGGTGCCCTAGAATGTGAAATTGAATTTATGTTGGCATAGTTAAATAACAGAGTTCAGTACATGGACATGACATACAGTGAGTCTCAAACACCATTGTTTGTTACACAACCCTGAAATACAGGCGAATCTCCACATAACACCGACTGTGACGCAACAATCGGGATCATTAATATGTACGCCTCCAAAAATTTGAAACAAGCGAGGATCATTGGGAAAATGGCAGATAAATGCTATGTTCCAGGCTGTGCAGAGGATGTAGGACTTTTCATAACCTTCCCACTGAAAAGAAATGTCAACAGGCGTGGTTGATATTTATGTATAATCAGATACCGCAACAGTTTAATTCGAAGTTGTTAGTTTGCTCTGCCCATTTCACCACGGACTTATTTTCTAACCTGGGACAATATCAAGCAGGCTTCTCTCAGTGAATAAATTATATACAGAAAGCGATCAAAGAACAATCTTTCCACACAGCGCGAGTTTATCTGGACACTTGCCAAACTCGTTATGAAATCAATGACGCATGTTACACTGCAAAACGCAGCTTTTACTGTATGTACATCATCGTGTTTGCATTGGTGAAAGCATTAGAGAGAGTGGAGAAACTGCTTTGCAATGATAAGATCTTCAGTCTCGCGACATACTGTGTAAAATACATACTGACATACTGTGATTTTTACACATCGACATACTGTGTAAAAATCTCATCTCGTTCTCGTGAACTCAATCTCGTTTCTCACACAGCTAATGTATATATATATCTACGGTTGCGACTTGCGAGGACATGAATGATGGATGGTTTTATCCGCTTTCACTGGTTGCTTCTCAATAAACAATAAACTTTGCTTTATCTGCAAAGATTACACATAGCCCAAGCGACACTGAGAATGTTTACACTGGTGTTAATCAGTCTGTGATGTAAATGCATCAATTACTGTTGAAAATATAGACCTACAGAATGTAATTAGCGGTGTTTGCTAAGGCAACAAACCTGTTTAAACAAACCCTTTGCACTAAGTAACCCATCAAACACTGTATGAACTATAGACAGCAATGATAGTCATGCTTGTAGAGGAGAGGTGTCCTATACTTTTCTAAAGCAACAAGACTCTCAACCGACAGACAACAAAAAAAAATATATTTATCTGTAAAACAACATTTTTAAATTAATATTTGAATATATGTATTAACATTTTAATAAATACATTTCGTATTTTCAGGTGGTTTCTTCTGACTGGCAACCTCTTGTACAGGTAAAAACTTAAATTTTTCAGGAAAATGTTAAAATTGAGTTAAACGTTATTCATTTTATTTAACAATAAATCCACTTTTGACATTGTTACAAGTGATATATCAATTAAAAATGTTATTCAAAAGGTTATGGTACAAGATATCCATTATAAGATATCCAATAAAAACCTTTTTTTTTGTGCAAAACCTGAAATTTGTTCCTCACGTACTGTGAACTGAAGTGACTAAGGAAGTGTTCACACTTATAATTCAGTTCCCTTGGTTCTTTTGGTCCGGACCAAAAAGAAATGCGGGAATTAATTTGGCACAACCGTGACAGTGCATTATGGGTATTCTTTAGCCATTGAGTGTACATCGTTTATACACTCGTTAATGAGGTGCATAATGGGATTCAATGAGTGCACACGATAATGTCCCCTATGGTTTCGGACACCACTACAAATAGCTATCCTCTCAAATATTGACCTATTTAAGGGTATAGGGGCGATTTCGGACACAGTCCATGTATGCTTGAGCATTCTGTCCCTTTTAAAGTCACATCTTGTGACATCACATCCTGTTTTTGGTTCGTTTAGATGTCTTTGGTTCCGTAGGTCTCGACTCGGTGCGCTTGTTTGGTGCGCACCAGGGTTCAGATGGCAGCGTTCACACATTCAAATGAACCGCACTAAAAGAGCAATCGCACCAAAGTTCGTTTTAATCGAACCAAACCTGCCAAGTGTGAACACACCCTAATTCCCATTGCCTCTTAAAGGGATAGTTCACCCAAAAAGGAAAATTCTGTCAATGATGACAGACTTTTCCTTTTTGGGTGAACTATCCCTTTAAGGCAACACAAACAGACTTCAACATGCAAAACAGTAGGAAAATAATGTCAGTGTGACTTTCTTTGATATCAGTGTAAATAATCAGTTGTCTTCTATACTTTGGCAAAGATTCTGCATTAGAAATCGTGGTTATGACTCACCCCAAGGAAGATGTTTTTGGAAGAGTCAAAGCCCGCTGCATATATTCGTGCTGTGTACGGAGCACTACGCTCACACATGATGCGGCAAGCGTAGCGGGAGATGGTGCTCTGGGCCGACTGTCCTCCCTCTCCGTTTGCGCCCCCCTGTCCTTGTCCTCCAGTGCCACTGCCTGCTGTGTCTGTCACCACGAAGTCTATCATGCTCTCTGTGGAACGGCCGATCTAAAGACACATTGACAAGAGTAAGTGAGATATAAAAGGATTGGTCTCATTATTTACTCAGCCTTATGTTGTTCCAAACCCATATGACTTTCTTTCCTTTGTGGAACACAAACAAATAAAAAATGTTTCATAATGTTCTGGTTTTCCGTGACAATTTAAATAACTACTTTTATGATGTGTTTTTGGTGCTTCAGTGTTCTTTTTTCACTGCAATTTCCTGGAAAATAACAACACGCAATAGGGATGCACAGTATATATACTACCGTTCCAAAGATTTGTTGATTTGAGAGATATTATTCAGAAACATTTTTTGTTGCCATCACAGTAATAAATTATAAATCTGAACATATTTAAATATGTTAAATTACAGTTTCTACTGTATTTATCAAATAAATGCAGCCTTAGTGAGTATCTTAGGTAATGCTAGTTATTTACTAATGCATTATTTAAATCAGAAGCTGTATGTTAATAATATTTAATGGACCTGAGCTAATATGAACTAACATTTAACTAAGAATAATAAACACTGTAACAAATGTGTTGCTCATTGTTAGTTAATGCATTAACCAGTGTTAACTAACAGGACATTACTGTAAAGTTATTGCAATCAATCAATATTGGATATTAATTATGCATGCTCATTTCCTCCTATTTTTACACTTTGATTTCTGACACCTTAATGCCTTCTTACATTTAATTTGTATTATTGCTAATTATTTAATAACAGTGTTAAACAATCTTCAGCAAATTTCAAATGAACATCCATCTTTTATACTGTAAGGCTATAATGCCTGAATGAATATTCATTTTATTTTTTGGTCTTCATTTTTATTTATTTTTAAGACAAAATAATGTAGAATTAAAATATTGACTTATTGTTCTTACTGTATCAGTTATAGCAAAACTGGTTTATTATTATCAGCCTGATTTTTTTTAATACTGATGCATCACTAACCAGTACATTATTAAAAATGGCTTCTTTTCTGTGTTTCAAAGAAAGATTTGGAATGACATGAGGGTGAATAAATGATGTCAACATGTTCATTTTTGGGTGAACATTTGTTGAAAAAACAAAAACACTGTACATCATTGTATTAAATTGTATTTGTAGACATATTTAATGAACTGAATAATGAGACGTGAGCTGGGTTGATGTGAAATGAAAGAATCCTCTTCTGCTCACCTGAAACATGTCGGTGTTGGGGTCATGTGTATATTCCACTATAACAGAATGACTCCGGGACAATGTGTAGGAGATGCTGTGTTGGCTTTTGTTGCTTAGGGCCTAAAAAACAAAACAAAAAAACACACACACACACACACACACACACACACACACACACACACACACACACACACACACACACACACACACACACACACACACACACACACACACACACACACACACACAGTGGGAGCCATAAAAATAGGATGCTATAAAAAATGTCTTCCAAAGTTTTTCTATGAGATAGGACAAAATACTATATCAAGTGTTAGTATTAAGACATTAAAGTTCCTCCATTATGCTTTTTCGGATATTACTTTTTATGCAGTGTGTAATATCACTGTTTGTGAATGTAAAAGGTCTGCAAAGTTTTAAATATCAAAGTATAAATGGAGTTATTTTCTCCTTTACTGTCCGAAACGACTCATCAGTAATTACAGTCTTACTTCCTGTATGTACCTACGTAAGTTTGTAACAAATTTGCATAATGCCAGTCTATGGTCTACATTGGATGCCCGTGTACAACATCTACTTTGACACTGAAACACTGAAGTTGTAGCTGATGAGGCCTGGAAGAGTGTGGTTTATGTTGTCAACCTGTTGAGAAGACACTGTTTTCTGAAAACGTTTCGTTTTCAACACACGCTGTAAGAGGTAGACCAATCACAACAGACTGGGCAGTCTGGCCAATCAGAGCAGAGTAGACCAATCACAACAGACTGGGCCATCTGACCAATCAGAGCAGAGTAGACACATTCGCGAGATGGAGGTATGCGCATTGCGCATTAGGCTACTCTATTTGTTCTGTGTTTTCTTTCTAAACAGTTAGGCTATTTTTAGGTGGTATTTTTTCATGTTTTCATCACACAATCATGTTTTTGATGCGGTGGTGATGCGTTCACGTAACATGATGTAGACCTGCTACGGGTGGCAATAAAGCACCTAAAAGCTGTCACAAAGAACCAGCAAAAGCAATGATTATGAATATATCAAATATAGCAAGGAGACATTTTAATTGTTTATTAATAAAGATGAAGTTGACGTTGCTGACTCGCGATCTTCGAAGTATAGTGAATGCGTGAATTTCATACAGATAGGCTAAGCAGAGAGCAGTCCTTTTCTTTCGTTTTGAATTGTTCTGTTTACAAGTAGACATTTCAATACAGATATATTTTTTCAGGTCTGTGAAGTAGGCTACCTTATAGGCCTACGCTGAGTTTCGGTTAATGAAATGCGCTCCAGTTCACGCGCGGGGGCCTCCGTGTCGTGAGCCTATCTATTGTCTGCTATATTTACTTCTTATTTATTAAATTCAGGCAATTGGTTGATGAAACATTGATTAAAATTAAGATACAATTAGTACAAATCGAAATTCACTTTAAAGAAAAGCTTTGTGTCTTCTGTTTAACTGAGGTCTCTGTGAAAGTTTTAAAACAGTCTTTTAGTGCCGCTTCAGAGTGGTCGCGTCCGTAACAGACAACTGTCACGCCCTTACATAGTTTTTTCCTCATAAATGCGAACACGAAAAATAAAATGAAATTAATATTTTATGTTCTGTGAAGAGCCAACCCTTCTTCATCCGGTGGGTAGGCCTAGTATTACTTTTGATTTGCGCAGTATAATTCACAGAATTACAAAAAAAAATATTTTGCCTCCTAAAAGAAAAAAATTTTTTTTTTTACTTTTAAACGTACAGTATGTAACTTTTGGCCACCAGGGGTCACTCAATCAAAATAATAGCAAAAGACGTATTCTGATGACGTCGTGAAAGAGCATGTGCTCATGGGAGTTGTTGTCGTTGTCGAGAGAGAGAGAGAGGGAGTGCGCGCGCGAACCAGCGATACGATGTTCATTGGGACACTCGCGATTTGTCATTCCCCAGCCATCTAGCATCTCCAGCAGATAACATGTTCACTGACGAGGTAATGTGTTGTTATTTATATTATATCTCTATTCGTGTTAGGTTTAGTTACGGCTATTAACTTTATGTAATGCCATTGTAATGAACACGCGCGCTCTGTCGCTCCCCACATTCCTCACTCATTCTAACTTACTGTTTTTAAAATCACGTCTCTTCGAACGGAGAGATATATGAATTATCAGGGCTATTGAATCAATATTCCATCTAGCTAGTATTAATAGATGTTAAAAAACACGGTCACCTTTCGTTAATAATTATAATTACGTTTATACTATGATATTGAAAAAGATGGTGAACTGCATATGAAGCTACTTTCTGCAGCTATATCTACAACAAATGTGAATTTACATTATACTGTACATGAGAGCTAGTCCGTCTGCGTTTTGCACATGCCATCATCGTTTCACAACATATAAGTTAAGGATAGATATAGTTAGCTGAATGGGTGCTTACTTGTTTATTAAAATGCAAGCGAGATCGGCATCTCTCTGTAGTTCCAGTTTGTCACGAAGCTCGTGGAAATGCAACTCCAATGTTAACGCGAGTCATGTCTCTTCTCCTGTCCCAAAACCTTCTCGGGTCATTTCTGTCACCCGTGCGTTTCCGCTTCACGGATCTTCCTCCAGCAGCAGAACGTGCAGGCAAAGCATAATCATGGTCCATTATTGATATCCAACTATTGATTTCTTTATCGTCTTCTTTTATTTTAGTGACGTGCGTCCGGTGTTTACATTTGCGTTTGGCGGTTTTTCGCCGGGATCCGCACGAAGTTAGAGAAACTAGAGTCAAAGGTTATATGACGTCATAGACGGGCGACGAAACGGAAATAAAGACACGGCCCGTGTCTTCAAATTAAAATATAAATTTCTCCGGATTTGAAAGTTGGTGGGAACTTTTGGGATAATGTTAGTACACAACTAAAAGAAATATAATAACATAGATACAGTTATTTTTGCTATTTTGAAAGCCGAAAAGTTCCATATTGTGCCTTTAAAGTGTATTATATGTGTAGACTGATATTTTTCTCATGTCTGGACTCATTTAAGGGGGTAGCATATGGATAAACAGACGTTTAATATATTAGTATTAAATGCATTTTCTGATAATATTTCAAGTTTTGACTGCAAATGTCTCGTACATAACGCTGGAATTCCCCAATTTTAAATAATTAATATTTTGAATAACATTTTAAATAACTCAACTAGTTATGTGGTGTAGGTCTACGTATTTTATAACGTTAACTTCAAAATTCAAATAATACTAAGAGTAATTTAAAGATGTGGTTGCATTGGATCTGGATGGGAAGGACAACTCTTGGAGTTTCACAGTGCAGTGTTGATTTTAAAACTTGTTACAATGTTTAAAGTGGCTGACAATAATACATTTTCTTATTATAAATAAAACTGCCTGGTTTTTGAGCCTGCCTGTGCATAACTGTAGCTGAAAAGTTAGGCCTACTACTACTACTGTATTTTAATGTTGGTCGTTATGGTGGTACTTGGAGAACCAAATATTTTCTGAGGTGGTACTTGGTGTAAAAAGTTTGAGAACCACTGGACTAGACCATCTGACCAATCAGAGCAGAATAGACCAATCACAACAGACTGGGCCATCTGACCAATCAGAGCAGAGTAGACTAATCACAACAGACTGGGCCATCTGACCAATCACAGCAGAGTAGACTAATCACAACAGACTGGGCCGTCTGGCCAATCAGAGCAGAGTAGACCAATCACAACAGACTGGACCATCTGACCAATCACAGCAGAGTAGACTAATCACAACAGACTGGGCCATCTGACCAATCAGAGCAGAGTAGACCAATCACAACAGAGTAGACTAATCACAACAGACTAGACCATCTGACCAATCAGAGCAGAATAGACCAATCACAACAGACTGGGCCATCTGACCAATCAGAGCAGAGTAGACTAATCACAACAGACTAGACCATCTGACCAATCAGAGCAGAATAGACCAATCACAACAGACTGGGCCATCTGACCAATCAGAGCAGAGTATACTAATCACAACAGACTGGGCCGTCTGACCAATCAGAGCAGAGTAGACCAATCACAACAGACTGGACCATCTGACCAATCAGAGCAGAGTAGACCACTCACAAGAGACTGGACCATCTGACCAATCAGAGCAGAGTAGACCACTCACAACAGACTGGGCCGTCTGACCAATCAGAGCAGAGTAGACCAATCACAACAGACTAGACCATCTGACCAATCAGAGCAGAGTAGACCAATCACAACAGACTGGGCCGTCTGACCAATCAGAGCAGAGTAGACCAATCACAACAGACTGGACCATCTGACCAATCAGAGCAGAGTAGACCACTCACAACAGACTGGGCCGTCTGACCAATCAGAGCAGAGTAGACCAATCACAACAGACTAGACCATCTGACCAATCAGAGCAGAGTAGACCAATCACAACAGACTGGGCCGTCTGACCAATCAGAGCAGAGTAAACCAATCACAACAGACTGGACCATCTGACCAATCAGAGCAGAGTAGACCAATCACAACAGACTGGGCCATCTGACCAATCAGAGCAGAGTAGACCAATCACAACAGACTGGGCCATCTGACCAATCAGAGCAGAGTAGACCAATCACAACAGACTGGGCCATCTGACCAATCAGAGCAGAGTAGACCAATCACAACAGACTGGACCATCTGACCAATCAGAGCAGAGTAGACCAATCACAACAGACTGGGCCATCTGACCAATCAGAGCAGAGTACACCAATCACAACAGACTGGGCCGTCTGACCAATCAGAGCAGAGTAGAACAATCACAACAGACTGGGCCATCTGACCAATCAGAGCAGAGTACACCAATCACAACAGACTGGGCCGTCTGACCAATCAGAGCAGAGTAGACCAATCACAACAGACTGGACCATCTGACCAATCAGAGCAGAGTAGACCAATCACAACAGACTGGGCCGTCTGACCAATCAGAGCAGAGTACACCAATCACAACAGACTGGGCCATCTGACCAATCAGAGCAGAGTACACCAATCACAACAGACTGGGCCGTCTGACCAATCAGAGCAGAGTAGACCAATCACAACAGACTGGACCATCTGACCAATCAGAGCAGAGTAGACCAATCACAACAGACTGGGCCGTCTGACCAATCAGAGCAGAGTACACCAATCACAACAGACTGGGCCGTCTGACCAATCAGAGCAGAGTAGACCAATCACAAGAGACTGGACCATCTGACCAATCAGAGCAGAGTAGACCACTCACAACAGACTGGGCCGTCTGACCAATCAGAGCAGAGTAGACCAATCACAACAGACTGGGCCATCTGACCAATCAGAGCAGAGTAGACTAATCACAACAGACTAGACCATCTGACCAATCAGAGCAGAGTAGACCAATCACAACAGACTGGGCCGTCTGACCAATCAGAGCAGAGTAGACTCTTGGAAAGGAGGAGTTTAGAGAGACTGAATCCTTGATTGAATCGTTTCAGACACTGTAAGAAAGGAGGTGATGTGCGTGCGATGTATATTATGAGAAAAAGTGTTTTTTGACATTGAATGCATGTAAACCTATTGTAAGAGACCTTCAAAACAAAATTAGGAACCTTTAAAATAGCATAATAGGGGCACTTTAACTTTAAACACTTTTATATTTTTATAACCAGGCATAGAAATAGCAAGGAATTTATGCAACAGCTTTTACCTTTGACACCAGAGGTGTGGAGACATTGTGGATGACATCAGGTTTGACGCCATTGGCTTTGGGCCGTTTGTAAAGGGCCAGCCGACTCCTCCTGCGGCCCTTGTCCCCGCTAGCTAGTGAACCATTATGCCTGCGGGTAGCAACACCACAATAGTACAATCTAAGCTTTGCAAAAGCTTTGAACAATAAAGAATGAATTAATGAAAACACATTTGATGCTTAATTTAGAAGCAGCACCTCTCCCGCTGTCTGATTTTGATAGAGCTGACAGATTGAGGACAGACTGTTGTCTTGGGGATGGCAAAAAAAAACTAGGCAAGGATGACTTCTTTTCACTTAAGAGCATTGGCGTGTACTTAAAAATAATTAAATGGCATTAATCTATCTCTCCGTCGATACTATGACAGGAGTCATGAGCCGTCCACAAAATGGCTGATGCAGGCCTTTGAGAGTCTGTCAATGAGGAGGCGAAGCCATCTTATAATTCATCTAGACAACGATCAATAGTCCAGACACTTACATGAGCTCTCTATATCTCCTTTCATCTCACTGGGAGACGGTGTTAATTTATACAGTTTTTTTGTTTCAGCTGTAGTATCTTGTGATCAGGGATGCACGATATATTGGCCACCATATTGGTACCAGCAGATATATGGTTATTTTTAACGTTACCGTTAGCGGCCCGGTAAGAAAATTTGGGCCATATATTAAAGCCGATAATTAATGGATTGTTTCCTTCAGCTGAGACACTTTAGATACACACTGTTCGCCATGATGGTTTTGAATTGCTTGAAATATGATTGAAATCACTTTAAATGGGAAAATAAGGTCAAGTGCACCGCAAGTCTGTCATATAGGCTATAAAATTATAATGAGAACATTATAATTATGTGCTTGGGTCATGGCTTTTAATGGTAAGATAATTATTTTATTTATTTAATCAGGCTCTCAAAAATAATAAAAAATTTGGATTTAGATTTATCGCCAATATATCGGTTATCAGCTTTCAAATACAAAGGGTTATCGGCCAAAATTTTCATATCGGTGTATCCCTACTTGTGATGATATTGTCCTTTAAATTTAGCAAATTTTTTGTCTATTCTACCTTTACTGAAATATATCATTTAGAGCCAGATTTACTAGCAGTTTGCACCAGCGCAAACCCTCTTTTGCCGTTAAAAAACTTCTGTCAAGATTTACAAAAGACACGAAGAGAAAAATTAGCGCTGAAAAGGCGTGGACAGTGTTATTTTTGCGGCTGACCTTATTGCATATGCATTTGTAGGAGTTTCCCTTTCAGATGTAAAATTTATGGGAGGAGAGTATTTAAATGAATCACGCAAGGTGATTTACTAAGGTTTGCACTAGTCAATTTACTGGTATTTGTGCCATTATTTACTGCCCAAAAAAGCATTGCCTTAAACCAGATGCTAATTTGCGTTGATCTTGGTAGATTGCGTTGGTCATTATGGAAATTATCTGGCCGCGTCTGTGTTTCTTAATTTGCACGCCGTCAGTAAATCACGCACAGAACTTTCCACTCCCGTCGGCGCTTTTCTGGAATTGCGTTCTCACGCTAATTTGCACAAGGCTGAGTTTCCCAAAAGCATCATAAGTTCTTCTTGGAGACCATTGGTGGCAATTGTTCTACGATGAACTACGATGCTTTTGAGAAATGCAGCCAGTTTGGTTAATCTAAGCCTGCAAAAACATAATTTTAAAATTGTTGATAATGTGCAAAATAAAAACATGTCAAGCTGTGATAGACTAATTTTACTTTTGAGTTCACCTATCCATTCACTTCACTGTCTTTGCAAATGTAAATAGTCATATATATACATGTTTGTGTTTTGGGTTTACTGTAGCTGATTAATCTCATATACCCTACAGATGAAAAGTTTGGGGTATTTTATTTTCAATTTGAATATATTTAAAATTGTTATTTATTCCTGTGAGGCAAAGCCGATCATTACTCCAGTCTTCAGTGTCACATGGTCCTTCAGAAATCATTCTAATATGCTGATTATTAGTCTGTCAACAAACATTCTTGTCATATTTTCCTGAAAACTTTATTTTACCGACATATTTGAATATAGATTCAAAACAGATGAACACTTTTGCAGGGAATACAAACACCACTATGAGCTTTCTCTTTCCCGCTTCTTGTAGCTCAAGGGTTAAACTTCTTCCCCTTCCTGGCACTGAAAACATTCACTGCTCTTCTCCGTGGCTGTGTGACGTGAATGACATCTTTGTTGGCAGTCAAATGAAGTGTTTTGCATCCGCAGCTGAAATCTACAGATAAGGCAGGGAAACCGGCTGCAGGTACACCAGGGGAACCAATTGGCCCGGATGACGTGGCGTCCATTCATCCGTGAGAAAAGATGTTAATTGAAGTCATATTTATTTGAGGGTAATTTTACCCTTGAACTCCCACTGAACTCCTGCATTCAGCAAAACGCTGGCTGAGTGGAGGAGCTGTAATTTAGATAAATGGATTGCAGGAATCCGAGTATTGTACAGTTCTAACTCGTACAGTTAAACCTGAATGATGTTGCTGATGTCAACGGTTTACTTTAATCAGAACTAACTATGTTCAGACACAATCCATTAAATACTTAATCTGCAACATCTCTTTGGAATAATTTGATGGTGTCCTTTTATTTGCAACAATGCATGTTCTGGACTCAACAAACTGTTTGATATAATATTAATCATTTTGAAATAATTACCATTTTTAAGGCACTTGCAAAGGAAATCTAAGGCGAGAGAGTACAGAGAGTTTTAAAGCACAAACGTCATGGTTTTTTGTTTTGCTAATGCAACGAATTAATAAATCGAAAAAAAAAAAAAAAAAGATTACTTGACTTGTCTAAACCATTGTCTTTGTTTTAGGTGATTTAACTTCACCAACTTTTCCGTTATCCTTCAGCATATCATCACAGTTACAGGGTTTACCAGCTTTACATGATCATGATGTAATAATGGATTTAACTTACAAGGTTAGTAGTCAGATGTTTGTTTATGTTTGTGTGTTGTAACTTTGATATAAATTGTCTATGTAAACTCAGCTGCCTATCTTGGCCAGGACACTCCCGTAAAAGAGATTTTAATCTCAGTGGGTCGTCTTTCCTGGTTAAATAAAGGTTCTATCACTCAATTTTCATGTTAACATGCACAATGTTTAGGAGTCATGGCTCTACAGGTTGTGCGTGCATTTTAATATTTATTTATTATTAGACTTTACTTCCTGCCTTACCGTATAGGCTACTACAATGTTTGCTTAAAAAAATGACATGTCGAAACGAGTTGAAATTATTTTCTGTGGTAAATGACATCATGTCTTTATGACTTTCTTTTTTTTTTTAGAAGACACTTTGCTACATTGGACCCCATTTACTTAGAGCAGCAAATCAGCATATTATATTGATTTCTGTGATTATTTGGGATCATGCCTGATATTCATCACACTGAAGACATGAGTAATGATGCTGAAAATTCAGCTTTGCCTCACAGGAATAAATAAAAACAGTTATTTTAAAGGTACCTATTATGGAATTTTGAAAAAGTTATTGTCTTTCAAAAGTAAGAGTCGACTCTGAGTCGCTGATATGAATCGATAGACGAACGATGCATTTTCTCTAACTTTCGTACATCACTTGTACAAGTTATTTGAATAAGATACGCCCACTCATTGCGCGCGCCAGAAAACAGTGAAAACAACATGTCGACGAGCTGTTCTGAAGTGCGAATCAAAAGCGAACTTTTTTTTCACTGCCCAGGGACGAGCATGTGAAGACTCAGTGGCTAGAGTTTATATTTACAACTATACCACACAAGTATAGCCACCTTGAGCTGTGTTCGCGTTATTTTAATGACGATTCCTTTACAAACATAAAGGCTTCAAGTGTGGATTCGCGAGTCGGTTGATACTGAAGGAACGTTCAATACCAAGTTTATTTGGATCGGCTTCATCCTCCGAATCACAACCTGTAAGTACTGTTAATAATTGTTGCTTTTATGGGTTTTGTAGCATGCTCAATAAGTGTGTGTGTGTGTGTGTGTGTGTGTGTGTGTGTGTGTGTGTGTGTGTGTGTGTGTGTGTGTGTGTGTGTGTGTGTGTGTGTGTGTGTGTGTGTGTGTGTGTGTGTGTCAGTTACGCTCAACGCAGCTTCGGTCTCCAAGCTGTGTGTGTGTGTGTGTGTGTGTGTGTGTGTGTGTGTGTGTGTGTGTGTGTGTGTGTGTGTGTCAGTTACGCTCAGCGCTTAGGTCTCCAAGCTGTGTGTGTGTTTTTTGAAATATGTAAAATGTTTGTCGTTGTTATTGGAGTTGTCATAAAGAATAGAGCGTATTGTAGTACTGCAGTGCTTTATCAGTATGTTTAAGCTTTGGGTTAACGCAAAAAATAACTGACTGGGTCATCTGACCAATCACCGCTGATTAGCGTCACGCAAAGGCGGGGTTTGAAAAATGTCATCAAACGAATCATTTGGGAATCGCTGAGCAAATCAGGTAAAAATAAATGCATATTATAAGACAACAAAAGTGTTTTTTGTCATTGCATGCATGTAAAACTGTTGTTGGGGACTCCCAGAACATTATTAGGAACATTTTAAATGCCATAATAGGTACCCTTTAAATTGTACTAATATTTCATAATATAAATTTTTCATTTAATTCATTTTTTTTATCAAATAAATGCAGCCTAAGTGAGCATAATATGCTTATTTTATATATAGATAGATATATAGATAGCTTAACCTTAATTTCATCCTTTTAATATTACTATAAATCCCTCAGGGGTTGCTGTGGACTTTGTCTTACCCCAGTACTATCAGCTCCCCGTACTTGATAGGCTCCTTGTCCTCAGGGCAGAGAGCATCATGGGATTGAGATCCTGATCCCAGAGGAGGAGACGGCTGGTTCTTGTTGCATGATGGGCGCAGCTCCAGGGACGGAGGAGGGCAAAGAGCTTCGGAGCTCCCTTCCAAAACCATATCCACAACTCGCAGCTATGAGAGACAGCGAAGGGAAGAATGCGAGACTGAGATTATTGTTCACATTTTCTTGTTTTCTCACAGTGAAATGACAACTTTATCTAATAAGCGGCGCAATAGGGAGAGGAAATGGAAAAACGGCATGATTATTATCTGCTTCCCAACCCTTCCTCCACACCAGTTCCTTCACCTGTAACAAACAATAACAGGCGTATCATGGATCAGCTGTTATGTGTTTATGTAACGGCTGATCCTGTGAGAACAGCCTGAGATAGTGTGGCTGTCTCTGCAGTGTTTTGAAGTCAACAAGCAGCCAACCATCAATTGACAACCTGTCGGGAACAGGAGATTTAACCAATCCCAGGAGAGTAACAACCTCTCTGCAAACACACAGTCAAGTGCTCCAGTGAAAAGGACTTTATTGTTGTTTCTCATACAGACTTCGACACAGTCATACAAACACTCATAGCAGTGGCATTTCAGTGGTTCGATACTGACTGTTAGATAAATTGGTGTGGTCATTACTTTAAGTGCCTATGTGTGTTATTTGGGGAAAAATAAATATATATCAATCTATCTATCTGTTGCTGTGTTTGTCAGTCTGTCTGCCCAATGCCCATTAGGGGTGTAACTGTTCAAATTACGTTTTTTATCACAGTTTCGGTACGGTTTGATATGTGCTATGTTCAGGGGAAAAGACTACTGTCAAAAAATAATAATAATAATTCTGTCTCTCATCTCTTCGACAGCGATTTGACACACAAACCGCCTCTCCTCAATCACTCTTTCATTTGTTACACATTCCCGCAGATTTTGTGCTCACACCCAAAGTGTGGACATATAAAGCCGCCTCTCAGCACAAAATGTAGTTATTTTTCACAGCTTATTTTGCTTAAACAGTCAAATACACACATTATAATGCCAATATGCTGGTCTTGACCAGTATTCATGTAAACCATTCAGTTATGTTTTAAGTGAACGTAAACAGTTGAGAAAGAAAACATGTGTAAGAGTGTAATGGATTCGTGCATCAGGTCTTAAAGTGACAACAGCCTAATATACCTACTGCCAAATTATGAGATAATATAAAATATGCGTTTTTTCCCCATGTTAAGATGTAGCTTACCTAAACAATTAATATTTGATAGCCGTTTTAAAATAGAAATGTTAAACAAGCAACAGAAATAATCAGGGATGCAAATTAATTAACGTTTGTCTTATTCCGCCATTTTGAATTGAAAAAATATCATTTCCATGCAAAGTAATTCGTAACTCTGAATGTGATGAGATGAAACATTAACAAAGCCATTTTCATCACATTAAGGATAAGATTCATTTTGAAAGTGCACGTTTTGTGAATTAATAAACTACCTAGCTATTACGTAGCTTTCCTGGTAGCGAATTTTTTTTTTGCAGGGTGGTAGGGGAAGACTCATTAATATTCATTCCCTGATTGGTCTTAACCCCAGTGACGGGTAGGTTTAGGGCGGGGTTAGGGGTAGGTCATCAGACCAATCAGGGATGAGTTCCCCAATGAATATTAATGAGTCTTCCCCTACCACCCTGCAAAAAATAAATTCGCTTCCTGGTAGCCTTTAGTAAATTCGCTTGTCTAAGGGGCTGTTTACACAACACCGTTTTCAAGTAAAAACGTAAAAATTGTATGCGTTTTGTCCGTTCGTTTACATGGGAGCAGCGTTTTGGATGCCTGAAAATGCAAACTTTTGAAAACGGGAATGACATCATGCAAATACATATTACATGTTCAGTCTATAGTGTTTCATCGCCATCTAATGGCCTGGCAGAAGAATTTAATGTTTTTAGTCGGTTTCGTGGATGGATGCGTGTGAATGTTGATTGTTTTGAGTATGGTGTCGTCTCTCTCACGGAAAACTCAAAGGAAAAACTTTTCCATTTTAAGCATATAGTTGTCGTGTAAACGTACCCTAAGAAAATGATTCATAAAAACATAAACATCAGTTGAACTTAACCCTGTTGAGGATAAGGATGAGGATCTACTAATCTAATTTTATTAGTCTACTAATCTAGTTTTATGTTCACTCTTATTTTTTTTAATTATAAGCATCTTGCAGTGCATTTTGTTATTTAGCAGAACTGTATCTGTAATGTTTAACTAAATTAACAACATAAAACAATTATGTAAAACCTTGCAGTGCAAAAACATTTACAGCAACTGGTTATATGTCCATTTCCTTCTTCCAGGCTCCCTTATGCAGCAAATGAATCTGAACTGAGTGCAAATTTCTTCACAGGAATCACACTGGTTTAGAGATGACGGACAGCACAGATGAGCCAATGTCTGCGCTATTATGGCACTGCATGACTGTGGGTGTGCAATGGTGAGAGGTGGACTGGAGGATGAGGGGGTGAGCAAGGAGAGGGAGGGAAATTCAGAGAGGACAAAAATAGAAATAGCATGTGGTGGTGCAGGTGATGAAGGGGAGAGGAGCAGGGATGGAGAAGGGTATGTAGAGGTGTACTACATATATAGTGCTTACAAAACAGCAGATTGTAGATAACAGAAGATTACTAGAGATGAACAAGCACTGTTACAAAGAGATTGCGTGTGCGTGCGTGCGTGCGTGCGTGTGTGTGTGTGTGTGTGTGTGTGTAGGTTTGGCAGGGTGATGGATTGCCTGTTCTGTGCCACGCAATTTCTAATCAGCCCACAACCTGGGGGAGGAAAGAGGGAACGAGCGAGATATAGGAAAGAAAATCAACAGGAATGCAGGTGAAGACGTGGAATGGGATTTTTCCAGACACAACAACTTTAGCATATAGTGCATGCATGGCGGTAATAAAATGACAAGCACCGTCTCTGAGCTCTACGCATTATTGAGCCGCTTATTAATAATTCATTTACTTTAGTGCCTTTATTAAAAGACTCAAGTCCCATAGTGCAGGTACTTCTTTATTCCCTTCATCTACCCTTCTCAGATCACCACATCCTCCATTCGGTCGGATTTTATGTCTTTCTGTATCATCTCCCATCACCTTCTCTCCTTATTCCCACAATGCTCTGCAGCGGGGTGAGCGAGTGCGGTGTGTGTGAGACCGTGTGTATGAGTGTGAGCGGGTAGACAGAGAGCGAGTCTGCCTCATCCATCTATATCAGGAGCCAGATGAAGTGAGATCTAAATATACACGCACAAGGAAATGATCTCACGAATAACTTATGAGGCTTACTCAAGTCCAGACTTGCCAAACTCAATTCTTCAAAATCTATATCTGCTTTTCAGCAGATCATTAGCTATTTCGCAGCTTTGTTGGAGCGGCGTTTTTGTGGAATACACATCTTTAATACTTGTAGGGCTGCAAAAAAAATCTGTCTGCATTGTTGTTCTGTCTGCAAACAATAGTATTTCTGTTATGCTTTTACACATTTGAGATTGTGAATTTGTATAGAATAATGTTTTATCTGGAGGAGTTAGTTGAAGTGATGGCATCTCATAAATCAAATGATATACAATGATATATGTGTCTACAATGGTCTTTTATGGTTTATGATTGCACAGCTCTCTGGAGTACTTGCTTCTGATTGGTCAATTGCACCAATTTACGGTCAAATATATTTGTATAACAAGCAATTTCCACAGCTTTTGTTCTACACATAATACAAATAATATTGTTTATTTAATTGTAGTAAAAAGTGGAAACCTACAATTGTTACTTCTACCTGATCTAACCCTTTAGATTTATTGGTTTAATCTAATTTTTTTAGGTGGATTAGTGATGATAAATAATATTTTGACTTCTAAAATCTTCAAATTTAGATGTTCCCACATAAAACATTTTTAGGTTAAGTATGTTCAGTATATAATTATTGCAAAATAAATTCAAGATGGTACGTTCCGATTACCCTGTCACGGTTTTATATTGTAATAATGACTCGCTGTACGTTAACCCTTACTTGAGGATTATAGTTATAATAGCTATTAGATATACTGTTTAAAACGTCTGCTGAGTGACTGTCCATCATTGTAACCCTGTAAGCCTGTTATATTGTATATTTATATACACTACCATTCAAAGGTCTTGGGTCAGTATGATTTTTGAAACATGATTTTTAAATGTTTTTGAAATAAGGGGGAATTTACACAACACCTATTTCAACTAAACACTTTTTATGTGTTTTGGCCGTTCATTTACACAACAATGGCATCTTGGTTGCCTGAAAACGCAAAGAGCAAGTACATAATCTTCATGTAGACTACAAAAACATGAATCTGGGAAAGAGATGACGTCATGCACATTACGTTTTCAGTCTATATTCGTGGAGTGTTTCTTTACAAAGTGACATCGCCAACTACTGGCCTGGCATGAATAATACAGTGTTTCTATTTGTTTCCGAAGGTCCGTGTGAACGAACGGGGGTCGTTTTGACAACGTTGTCCTCCAGCAAAAAAAAAAACGTTTTTAAAGTTATAAATTTAATTTTAATTTAAAACAAGTTTTTATTTGAATATATATATATGTATTCCTATTATGACAAAGCTGAATTTTCAGCATCATTCCTCCCGTCTTCAGTGTCACATGATCCTTTAGATATCAAATGCCAATTGTCAGGTTTAGTTCTCGGTTTCTGTTCTTGTATATAGCTTGTTCCTGTGTTCTTTGTTCCCTTGGTTTCCTCTGCTATTTTGTTTCTCACGAAACACTTCTCCTAATGTGTGTGCACTAACTTGGATGGGTTAAATATGCAGAGGACAAATCCCTCGCCTTCCCAATGTACTTAAGTTTCAGTTTTGTGAGTTCTTGTCTTTGCGTGTTGTAAAGCCGTTGTTTATTAGCTGTTGATTTTCTTTGTTTTGTTATTAAAGTCTTTCGCTGCATTTAGATGCAAATCTCCTCTCCCTTGCCTGACTACCCATAACACTAATTTGGTGCTCAATTAACATTTCGTATTATTGCCAATGTTGAAAACAGTTGTGCTGCTTAAAGTGCCCCTATTATGCTAATTTAAAGATTGCTAATTTTGTTTTAGAGATCTCCTACAACAGATTTACAGGCATAAAAAGTTAAAAACACTTTCATTTTCTCATAATATACATCATCGCATCAACACATTTTTCAAAGATTCTCAAACGACTCATCAGAAGGTTTAGTCTCTCTAAATCCCTCCTTTCCACAAGCTACTCTGCTCTGATTGGTCAACCGCTCTTTATTACACATGTCACAGAATGTTGAGTGACCATTCAAAATAAAAAAAAATAAAAAATGTATTATTGTTATAATTATTTAATTGGATGGTTTGTTAATTTTAGTTAAATAATTGCTGAGCTATCTTGCTTACAACTTCTTTGAATGAAAAATAAAACAATGGGAAAAGCAAAAATCCTAATTGTAGTACGATGTCTAATTCGAATTTCACAAGCGCGTAGTCTAATCAAGCCTACTGATTGGTCTACGGCTTACAGCGTGTGTCGGGAACGAAACGCCCACTACTGAACTTCGGTTCCGGAGACTTTCTAAATCCTCAGCTATTGTACACACTGTAAAGACAGTAACCAGTCCATCAACAAACCGATGTGTATATTTCTAATTTATTGCACTGCACATGTGGGAACTGTATTATCTGTATCAATAACTGTGCATACGTAGGCCCAGCACTAATGTGAATGACTGATGTAACATTAAAGTTTGTAAAACAAATCTTGCTTCATCCTTTATCATTACTCATAGTTACAACAACGGTACATTTTGCATTAAAGCTACACTGTGTGATTTTTACCCCCATCTAGCTGTGAAAAGGTATATGACCATCCAGTGAATATTAGTTTCTGTTCCTCTCAATTCCGATTTCGTTTTAACTCCTACGGTGGCCAATGTAGTCCAAGATTAACATGGCTTCCAGTTCGACCTCGTCCATGAGTGTTCCTGCTGGCCATCGAGTGTTAAAACGCGAAAGGCGAAGCTTGAATAAACGGGTTTGTCCCTCTTTGGCTAATGTACTTTCAAGATGGAGGGGCAACATGGCGACCGACATTAGAACCCCTTACCCGTATGTATTTTCGATGGCATATTATACACTCACGAGAATACTTTATTACTTGAACGAAGTAAATATACATTAATGAGCACATATGTTTTTGAAAGAACTAAGTGTTTTTAGCTAAGAATAAACTAAAAAAGTTACACAGTGTAGCTTTAATAGACCGTTTGAGGTAATAGTGGCCCACAGCTGCTTAGCAGAAGTGTTTCAGTAAGACCGTAATAACGCGAGTTAGCCGGTTAGCTGGAGACCTTCACAATATAAAACACAAAACTACGTGTTTTGAACACCCGGTAGAAATTATATCAATAATTGATCATACTTACAGGTTGCTGGGATTCTGAGGAGCAAGTTAGTCCACATAAAGTGGGTAATGTCCCATCTTTATTGGATAAGCATTTTGTAAATCCCATTTAGATTGTTAAACTCGTCAGAAGATTACACTACTGTTGTGTCACTACTAACACATCTTTATCCTTTATAATACTTTACAAAGAGAATTTGCTTTTGGAGAGCAGAAAACAGCATCTTCTCCACATGTACACAACACGAACCAGCTACAGTGTTTGAGATCGAGTCAAAGTAGATGTTGTTCACGAGAGGCCAATGAACACCACAGGTGAGCATCATGCAAATGTGTTACATTGTTATGTATGTGAGTTACGAAAGAAAGACAGGAATTACTGATGAAAAACCAATTACTCGTTTCGGCAGTTCAGAATCGATTCTTTTTTTTGTGAGACAACTTTATTTATTGTGCACTTTGATATTTTGCTTAACATTCACAAACAGCTATATTACACATTGCATTAGAGGTAGTGGCTGAAAAAGCATAATATGGGCATTTTAATATTTTTGTGGAAACCGTAACTGCTCCTAGTAACTGAGTAACTCCAAGTAACTGACCCTAAACTTTTTCATGCTAGTATTTTGATTTCAATATTTGTGTGTCTAGTGACGTTCTCTCTCTTGTACTGCGCAATGCATTTTCCAAGATAAACAAATCAGACAAAAACGTTATGTTTTTTCCATCTTTGAGGGCTTTTCTTGTAAATCGTTAGGCTAAATAAATATATGCAATACTGTGGTGGTGATGATGGAAATCTCTTGTATGCACAGTACACTATGTTCTACATTAGCACAATGTTGTCTTTTAAGAGAATAACCCCATTTATTTGTTCTGGTGAGCTGACTAGACTGCAGTCTGCACCATTACAACAGTGGTGCATATTGCATAATTAATGCGAAAACACCATCTATAACAGTGTTGCTCACTATACTATATAATGCCATTATCTCGGCAGCAGCTTGTTGAATGGATGTCATAGCTGGGGTCTGCAGCAGGTGTGTGTGTGTGTGTGTGTGTGATGATGGAGTGAGTGTCCTACAGTGCTGTCTGACCCCGCTGCTCCTGTCTGGACGAGCGGTTGAAAGAGCTGCAGCCACCGAAGGGAGGGAACGAGAGAAAGAGCGAGAACACGTTGACATCGTCTCCCGTTAGAGGTATCGTGATTGTGAAACATGATAGTGACCTTCAGAGCAGGGACCTCCGCAGAAGCTCGATCATTTACACCCTTCCTGTTCTAACAGCACATCAGCATTCACAGGGGCATGTCAGCTAAATCGTATATGGGTCACATATGTGACATTGCAAAGACGTTCGTTTATGATTCAAATGAATAACAATTCCAATTCTCGCATTCATAATAAACACTACAGATGACATATTTGACAAATGTGTCAACTTCAAACATTATAGTGCTGATAATACTATTAAAAAAGCATTACTGTAGTGCACACTAAACAAACATGTAATAATTATCCCACACCTCAACAACACAAGCAAACTTCGTTGCTCTTTCGCAACCTCATACAAAGAGTCTGGGGGATTGATGGGGGGTTTAAGACATTAAGAAATAACTCGATTTAAAAATGATGTTCTGTTCGGTTAAATGAGCACTCATCCCTCTCAAACTAATGATAATTGAGAAATGTCTCCTCTCAGACATGGTTCAAATAGGAAAAACAAAATCGTTTTCTTAATCATCATGCTTCAAAACGGATCTACTTGACATTCAAAATAACAAGATATTGTGTCTAGATTTCACTGAAACCTCATTATCCTTTTCTAGTAAATGTGCAGTTTATTGTTTTAAAGATGTTTGCTGGAAATCTAAATTTTTATTAAGACTTATTTTTGGTGTTGCATGTGAAAACTCCCCATCCATAAACATCATGAAGGAGACATCTAAATCAAAGCATCTTTTTAAATGAATGTTCAATATGTCGTGTCAGACAATAAGCAAATGGGAAAGGTTTATGAGATCGGATTCATTAGTCACCAGAAAAGCATGTATTTTGATCTGAACATGAACGAATTACTGTAGCTTACCTGAAGGTTTATGAGACAAACATTGATTGTTTATTATTTGAAAAATGTATTTATGCTGTGCTTATCGGAACATCTAGCTATTTATTGCTTTTTATATTGTTTTATTGGTCATTCAAAGTTGTAAATAGCAAAACTAGCCCAGCAATTTATTAACTAAAATAAACAAAACCATCCATTATTTATAACAATGATTAAACAAATACATTCTTCATTTTTAATTATTATTGTTACAATTAATTAATTGGATGGTTTGTTAATTTTAGGTCAATAATTGCTGAGCTATCTTGCTCAACTTCTTTGAATGACAAACAAAACAATAGAAGAAGCAATAGTGAGACATCAGAAACTATAAGCAGGATTATGTAATTTCATTTCTGCTCATTTACTCGAGACTGCATGACCCGTGGACCAGCCCGTGCTCTCACACGGCAGATTGCAGAGGATTGCGTCTCTGAATCCAAAGATTCGAATTATAAAATTCGAATTATAGTTCGATGTCTAATTCGAATTTCACGACGTAGTCTAATCATAGGCCTACTGATTCACCCCGGGAAACACACACGCACGCGAGACGTTTAGCCAACTATAGATGAAATGTGAAGGTCTGGCAATACTTTTTTAATAATGATTCATTTATAAGGTGTCACCTTGTTAGTGTCACACTTGCACTACTCCCATTTTAATTTTTAATCAAGACTGTTTTAAAAAATGCATGTTACATATGGACAGATTACTAGACCCTATTTGTTATTCATCAGAATCATCACTGCAAAATATAAACTGAGATGCTCTTATTTATACTGAGCCATTTCACAGCTGCCATATGAGAGGCCTGGGAAGTACACAAGGGATTCCGCAGAAAATAAATACATTATTGATTTCATTGATTATAAACAGTATAATTTAATTATAATTCGTATAATTTAAATACAACACTTTGAATAAAAATAATTGCATTCATTATTGATTTGCTTAGAAATAAAAGAATAACCAACTACAAAAGAACGCACGCTTCTAGACATGGACTCTGAAATAACGAGAAGACTGTTTAAGTGTATAGAAAATATTTCGGTGCCAGACCGCCAGAAGAAGGGAAGAAATGATCCGAATACGCACCTGATGATGTTATAGACCCCTGCCTTGAATATCCTTGGCTTGTCAATCCCCGTGTGGCCGTAAAACTGGGCGTCGTGCTGTTAATTCATCACTCGCGGTGTTAAACTGGATGGCACGCGCATCACGTCGTGTGGTTTGCATTGCCACACTCCGTTGTCATCAGTTACACGGAAACCAGCGCGGATCTTAATCCAGGAGAAGAGTGTTTTCAGTCTGGTCCAGACACTCCGTTGTCACGCCCATCTCATCTCTTCCTCGCAGTTCTCTCTGTCGGTAAAGAAATCCGAGGAAGGGTTTTGCCCTCGCCCACATCATGCGCCTCGGGTGCCACGACACGCTTAAGCCCCGCCCCCGGAAGCGAATTAACGATTCCTAATATGGTAAGAGGCTTATTAATATTCACGAGCAGAACCTTCGCCATTGGACTGCTAAAGCGCAACGTCAGCGGGGGCTAATTCATATTCGAAAATCAGGCTTCGCAGATAGAAGATTACTCGGCGTGATTAATATTCATGAGTTAAGCGTAGGCTTCGTGATTTCACCTCAGGATGGCGTTTGTGGGGTTGGCACCACAGCACTGCTGTTACATACGCGCTCAGTGACGCTCGAGCGAGGGATCTGACAGCTCGTGGTGGAATCCTCCGCATTCTCCAAATTTAGGGATACACCTGTGGAACAGTCCTTGACTGTAGTAGGCTACTAATATATATGCAGTGACTGTGCTGTGTCAGTGTCACTCACGCTCTTAAATAAGACTACCATCAGCGGCAGCGCGCGATGATGCGCATGCTATTCAAGCAAGCTACATAATTATTATTAATTTTCAAAATTAAACAATGTAATCTCTGTACGGTTTGCAATACTACTACTACTACTACTACTACTACTACTACTAATACAACTATTATACATTTTATAATACAAAAAATAATATATAGGCTAGGCTACTATCATCATAATATAATTTTCACAACAGAATAAAACAGCTAAAAATAACTTGTTGACCAGAGTTATGTCTTTATGGAAATCCAAAAATGTTTTGGGGAGACTACTTGACAATAGACATAGACAAGGTAGTCCAAACACGCATGCACCAAATAATCTATACAGATACTGCAAGGAATGTCGTAGGAGACATGTTAAATATAGATTTTTTTATTGCACGGTGTGGAATTTATTTATTTAAAACATATTAGGTTATAGCTTCATAGCATCCCGGTTATGAGTTTTATAAACAGTCCGTCGTTTTCCTTTTCCACATTTAATGTACAGTGTATCATCATCATCAGCTGTCACGAGTTGTGAATGGAAATATGGGATATGGGCCAGCAGCAGGACCGTCTCATATTGATGGCGTCATTCTATGGCGCCAAAACAGTCTCCTCTCGGCTTCTTTCCAGAGTACCTCCATTGTGGACTCACTTATCTTGGATAAAAACAAAATATCGTGTGTGGTGTTTAATGTGTCACCCACACTTGCAGTTTTTCAGCGCGTCTTGTGGATTTCAGCCCCTGTCGGTTTCGCCATGAAAGACGACGATGATTTGACGACAGGGTTTCATTCAGCTCAAGTCCATGCTAATGTGGCGGCGGTTCCTGATGGGCTTTGCTGGGTGTCAATCCTCTCCTGTTTACTGCTCGCGTGCTCCTATGTCGGAAGTTTATACGTTTGGAAAAGCGATCTACCAAGGTATGGCTCGTAGACTTTGGCTGTGTCACAAAACATAATGCGCCCCCTAACTAGACAGCTTGTTTGACTATCATCGTCATATTATATAATTCGAATGTTCAAAATATCGTTTGAATCGAATGTTCCAATACAGCTTGAATCGAACGTTCAGTATTGTTTGAGTCGAAAACATGTAAATATTGCTGTTCGAATAGAATGTTAAAAATGCAGGTCGAATGAAGCGTTCTAAACTATTTTGCTATATTTATTGTCTTTATTTGTTTATTTTGTCGATAATTTGTTGTGGCAGCCGTATGTGAAGCCTGTCTTTTTCCCACAGTTTTTTTTTATGTTGGTCTTGTCTCATGTAACATAAGCTGCTGTCATGATGCAATCCTATTACTGTGGAATGCATTAAAACAACACTGTTTGTTTGTTTTGTTTGTTTGTTTGCATCCACAGGGATCATCCTGCAGTGATAAAGAGGCGCTTCACTAGTGTACTGATAGTGTCAGCTCTGTCTCCACTGTTTGTGTGGGCATGGAAAGAATTCACAGGCATCCAGGTTAGTTTACTGCAACACAGATGTTTCATCCTTACAATGGCTGTATGTGTTTACTGAAATTAAACTTGACAATTCTCATTTTGTGTGGAATATTGTAGTATTTATCAGTGGCGGTTTTAGCTTGTATGACACCCCGGTCGAAGTTCTGTGGCGCCCCTGGGGCGATTGGGGGTTAAGTGCCTTGTTTAAAGGGATACTCCACTTTTTTTGGAAATAGGCTCATTTTACAACTCCCCCAGAGTTAAACAGTTGAGTGTTACCGTTTTCGAATCCATTCAGCCGATTTTCTGATATTTAGAAGAATATCAGTACCCAGACAGTTTCTGGTCTCATTGACTTCCATAGTAGGAAAAAAATATACTATGGGAGTCAATGAGACCAGAAACTGTCTGCTTACTGATATTCTTCTAAATATCAGAAAATCGGCTGAATGGATTCGAAAACGGTAAAACTCAACTGTTTAACTCTGGGGGAGTTGTAAAATGAGCCTATTTCCAAAAAAAGTGGAGTATCCCTTTAAGGTTCACCTCAGTTGTGGGTAATATACCCTTTCAGTTGAGTGTAAAAGAGCACTGTTCATACACCACATCTAGTGGCTGTAGTTGAAAATTCACGTTATTTTAATTTTAACCATGGCACATTTTTTTCAATCTCAATCTCCGCCTACGCTTCAAAACCGTGAATCTGTTAAAACGCTGACGGCGTGCACATGCGTATTACGTGTTCAGCCTATAGGTACCGGTATGCGCGTTTGAATATATACACACACACGCAGGCGTGTAGTCTTTCCTTACAAATTGACCCCACCAAATTACTTGTCTGGCCTTAAAAATTCATAATACAGAGTTTTTTGTCGCTTCTGCATATCCATGTGAACTGGAATCATTTTGACAACATTTTATCTGTACAGATGTGAAGGGAATGAGGCCTTCACAGGGGAGACATTTAATCTTTTAGCAATCGCTTTTATGCGACTTACTAATGAGGAGAGCAATAGAACCAATCAGACCAACAAGGGACAACAGTATACAAGTGCTGTAACAAGCCTCAGTTAGTCTAGCATGATACATATATACGTTTTTTTTTTAAATCAGAAAAGGTAAGTGCATAAAGGTATGCATAATATTATTCTCATAATGAGATGATAATGATAGCTGCATACATATCTTTATTTTTTGCACGTCCCTCTTCGCACACACTCCGCGTCTCGACCTGGTTAATTGACCCACAGCACACTGTGACATGACATAATTGATGTGATGTGCAAATGAGTGGTGAAACCCTGATCGTGCATTACTTTTTTTTTCTTTTTTTTTTTTGTGTGGGCGCCTGTATGCTTAAATCAGCCACTGGTATTTATTATAAATGATATATCCTTCATTATATATCATTATATTTTTGAAAATCACGTGCCTTCCCAATTGTTATTCAAAATAACTTCTTCTCTGATGATGTGTTTACCGGCGCGAGGGCGGCAGCAATTGCAAACCACAACAATCCAATCAATTCCCGATGGACAAATCAAGTCCCGCCTCTTTTTTTTTTTCTTGTTTGAGAAGTGTTTTTTTTTTTTTTTTACCTTTATTTAACCAGGAGAGAACCTCACTGAGATTAAAATCTCTTTTACAGGAGTATCCTGACACTGTTTTGTCTTTGTTTTAAAGGCTAACTAAATTAATCAGATGAGTAAAAACATCAATTCGAAATTTCCTTATTTGATATGTGGTACAGATTTAACTGCATCATACAATCCTGTTTATAGCTATAATAAGATTGTTTTTGGCATTGCATTTAATGGTATTTGATGGTGAAACATCAGACGTGTTTGATTTCTCCTATAGCCTGGTCCCTCATTACTGGCCCTTATGGGGATCCGGGTGGAGGGCCTCATTCCTGCTATCATTCTACCGCTCCTACTGACCATGGTAAGTAAAGGACAACGTCTGTACTTGGTGTTCTTTTTAAACAACTGTTAAACAACAAGCATCAATTTTTTCCTTGGGCCTAAAGCGTTATCCAAATTGCACAAGAGTACATTGGACATCTGATCTGGCAGATTTTGTTGTCTTGTATTTGATCATTGTATTACTTTCCTCTCTGTCAGGTGCTGTTTCTGGGCCCTCTGATCCAGCTAACCATGGATTGCCCCTGGGGGTTCATTGATGGGATAAAAGTTATAGTCGGTAAGCAGCCTTTTCCTCTTCCAGTGATTTCTCCTGTGAATCTCTCTAGCTATTTTGGGATTTTAATAGTGTTAGTGAGCTGTCATGATGCTAAACTATTGTAAATGATGATTTCCTTAAATAAATTCTCATATTTATTTTGGGGAAGTGGAATAGGTGGCCAACTATCAATCAACTAAAATCGATCTATGTTGCTGTAAAAGAGTGAGAAAGGCTTTAGTGTGGTTGTTGTAAATGTGATTTGTCTGTTATGTTTTGCAGACCCATGCTTCTGGACGCTGTGTCTGAGCGACATGCGCTGGCTGAGGAACCAGGTTGTGGCGACCACTGACAGAGGAGCTGGTTTTTCGGGCATGCATGCTTCCCATGCTGGTACCCTGCGCCGGCCCCTCCACCGCTATCTTCACATGCCCGCTCTTCTTTGGTGTTGGTGAGTGGTGACTCGGGATGCTAATGATTAATCAACAATCAATTCATTCCTGATAATAATTTAATCCATATAACTTATTGATGGTCGATTAAGCAAGGTCATCTTTAGAGTGTGTGATTTTGAGGTTGTGCGACTCGTTAGGTCAAAGTTAATGATTTTCATCCTACTTTAGTCAACAAGAAATGGACTATCTACTTTCTTGATACTCATCTTAATGTTATCTGTTTTTCAGTGCATTTCTTGTTAGTTTTTTTTTATCAAATATTATAACTTTCTCTGACTTTTTTTGTCTGATGACATCAAGGCGTGCAGATGGGGAAAATATTGTCAAATAATATTTAATATATTTTAAAATGTAATTTATTCCTGTGGCAAAGATGAATTTAACAGCCTTTTAAATCAGTCTTCTGTCACACGATTCCTCAGAAATCATTCAGGGGCAATGGCTGCTGAAAATTCAGCTTTATCATCAAAGGAATAAATTAAATGTATATAAATATTGTTATAATATTTCACAATGTAGTAGGGATTACTGTTTTTTTTTTTTATTATAATTTTTTTTATATCAAATAAATGCAGCCATAGTTATGTGGCATAGTTCAATAACATGAAATTATAATTATTCCAAACTGTTAACTGATAGTTTGGACCGTGTACATTTTTATAAAGGGATAATGTATAAAGGTTGCTGCAATAATAGCAATTACTAAAAACAGATTTGAAAGCTCCAGGGAAATTATTGTAGATACTCGGCACTCGACACCTGGTAATTGGGAACCGGAGCATACCATACTGTTCTGGTGGAAAATCAACACACTCATGTCTTATTTATTACAGTGGGCATCACCCCTGCATTAATGTGTATTTGTCTGACCATCACATTTTATTTGCGTTGCTTTGTAAACTTATTGTAATGGTAACCTTTTTTCCTTCCTCCGTCTGTCTGTCTGTCTGTCTGTTTGTCTCTCTCTCTCTCTCTGTTTGCAGCTCATTTCCACCATGTAATCGAGCTCCTGCGGTTCAGACAGGGCACTGTCTCAGGGATTTTCCTCTCTGCAGGTAACCGAGTCATTCGTTTAACGTCATCCTTAGTGCGAGTAATGCCGCCCGCGAGACATAATTACTCATGTCTGTGTTTGTGTGTGTCCTTTTCAGTGTTCCAGTTCTCCTACACGGCAGTATTCGGAGCTTACACAGCCTTTATATTCATCAGGACAGGTGCATCTATGATTTATCTTTAATACCATTGATGCTTATACTACTTCACAAGAGTAAAAGTATCAAATAAAAAAAAGTTTTGTTAAAAATGATTTTTGTATTGTGACTTTTCATGACAATTAAGCACATTGACTTTAGTAATGCAAAAAAATCTTGACTAATAATACACTTTGAAAAAAAATTGTATTCGCATTAAATTGTCTTGTATTTAATAATTATAGACATCATGATTTTTTTTTGTGGTATTCCCTTCATGCCACTTCTATTAAAAATATTGCATTCAGACATGAATGATGATATTTCTTATTGTAAATTGAGAATTACAGTTAAGAATAACTGGTAACACTTTACAATAAGGTTCATTAGTAAACATTAGTTAATGTATTAACTAAAATGAATTAACCATGAGCAATACATTTGTTAATCTTTGTGAACGTTAGTTAATAAAAATACAGCATGTTAGTTCACAGTGCATTAACTAATGTTAACAATGTATTAGTAGTAAATGTTGAAACTAACATTAACAAAGATTAATAAGTGCAGTTCATTATTATTTCATACTAACTAATGTAGTTAACCAATGACCCTTATTGTAAAGTGTTACTGAATAACTTTTAGTTTGTATTACTGACGGTGATGATAATTTAGGAAGGAATTATCTGGGAAAGAAGTATTTGTGCTATTGCCTTTATGCTGGTTTTATTAAAAATATAATTGTGTGAAGACATGATGATTCTTACTGTAAATTGAGAATTGCACTTATAATATCTGTTAGTTTGTATTACAGACAGGAATAATTGTCATGAAAATAACATACAATGCTTTTTTCTTTAATTTTTTTTTTTTTGTGACCTGGAAATTGTATTGAGCTGGCAACATTTATTGTAGTTTCTGATATATTTGTAAATCCAAAATCCAACTATCTCTTCCTGTTTGTGCGTCTCTAGGTCATTTGGTGGGCCCTGTGCTGTGCCATTCCTTCTGCAACTACATGGGTTTCCCAGCTCTCGGCACGGCCCTGGACCACTCCAACCGCCTCACCATTCTCTCTTTCTACGTGCTGGGGGTCGTTCTCTTCTTCCTCCTCCTCTTTCCCATGACTGACCCGCTCTTCTACGGCTTGCCCACACCCGTCTGCACCCTGACCTCCACGCATGGATCCATCTGTTCCTGATCCATCCCTACCTCCATCCCGCGCTGCATCCATTCCTTTTCTCCAGCCATTTGAAAAGGTTTTGTTGCTTTGGAGAGCGAGGGACTGCTGGAGAACAGGTATGAAATACACAGCCTCCGTGAGGTGCTTGGAGGAACTCGGTGGAAAGTCAAAACATCCTCAGGTTTCACTGGAAGCTCTTTTTACCATTCAGCCGATGTTGCGTTATCAAGTGACTTTCAGGCCTACGTTTGATAAAGACAAGTTGGTTATACGCGCCTGCATGTTTATATGACAACATTTCCGTGTGTTTATCATGAGATTGGTGCTGGGGATAAAGATCAGACACAATTACGGGTTTCCTAGGAAGATTTGTACACTGTAATGTGCATTTCTTAAATGCAAAACTCCCTATTTTTCTGTCCTAATATTAGAATCTTGCTCACATACACATATATTGGTCTGGTGCCCTTACTTGAAGACGATATTTTTTTTTTTTTTCAGACGTTACATTTTTTGTTTTTACTCTTGTTTTTTATTTCCCAAGAAGACGCATCACTCCATTCAGTAGGCTTAAATCTAGATAAATGTCTTTAGATGCACTATTGGAGCAATAGACCATGACCATTTAGAATAACAAGATTTAGTGAGTGTGTATCAGAAGTTGAATTCCCCTGAGCACACAGCTTTTTGTGTAAGTCTAGACAGAATCGTGGCCTCAAGCACAATGTTTCAAATTATCAGTTCTTTTTAACGCATTGGTAGGTCCTGTTATGGCCGTTTGTTCATTAAAAAAAAAAAAAAATCGCTAATACCAATTACTTTTTATACTGTATAGAGATCATTTGTACAATTTCAGGATATTCAGTGATACGTTTTGACCAATGGTATTATTTCATTCATATTTAATGCAGAAGTAAATATATTCTTTTTACGTCAACATAGGAATTTCATTGTTAATTTAGTTGGTAGCACTGGAGGATATTGAGGTAGACTCAAAGCTTGTGCTTTTACAATCGGTGGAAATTCCAACACTTTCTATTTATGACGTTACTGTCTAGTTATAAATAAACCGCAACAACATTGAAACAAGCTATATCAGAGAATTCAACACAAACATGGAGCTCTTTAACCGATATGTTTTACATTCTAAATCGAAATGCTAAGCTTTTTATAGATCTTTTATACATTACAAAGGACATTTTTAAGTGTGTTCCTTCACCGTGGAGTGTTTGTGAAAACTCACACCACTGAACTGCATGCTGCTACACTCGTGACATATGGATGTTCGGATGATGATTGATATAGAATCACCAAATATGACTCGCATAACTGCTTATAGGTGTAGTTCACCCAAAATTTTAAATCTGACTTATTAATATTCAGTCGCCCTCATGTCGTTTCTTCTCTAGAAGACCACAAAAGGAGATGTTCGTCAGAATGTTCATGCTGCTTTTTCTATATAAGTGAAAAATTATAGTTCATATGACTTATGTGCTATATTCCACTCATTTGTGTGGCACATTTACCTCATTAGGAATTGAATATAACATCGTCTTTAGTGTTTTATGGAAGAAAGATCAAAATGAGGGTGAGTGTATTTTTAATTCACACTTTTGTGTGAACTACACCATTAAGTTGGCAGATGCGGCTTGCTACTCAAGAGTAGAGGCTGCTTTGTGCAGAACATAATGTGGTTGTTTTTGGTTTCAGTTCTCATTAAATGTGAAAGCAGAGTATATAGAGAGAGTATATAGAGCTATCATCTACTTAATATATTGGTATGGCTTGCCCTGGCATTCATTATGTGTAGTGCATAGGGATCGATCTGTGTTGTGAGAGACCATGCAAACATTTTAAGCAATAGTCTCACAAACAGGATCAAATCAGGGATTTCCATCTAGCGCCAAGTAAGAGGTTTTATTTGGGGTGTATTCATTCCCAAAATAATTTCTTATTTGACTCGCTATAAAGAAAACCTTTATCTTCACACAGCCAAAGTCATGGTAGGAATTTATCGCAACTTGTCCGAGGTACTGCAGTGTCTAGCATTGAAATAAATCTGTGTTTTAAGTGTGCCATAGTGAATGTGACTGTATCGCCGTGTTTACACGTAGAGTATGCTGTATGTACGCACTGTTTGCCTGTGACTGGCTTACACTGAATGCTGCTTTAGTTTAGTTGCTTGCGCGCGTTACGCTCAACAGAGGGCGCCATTGTTGTGTTTGTGTTCTTTCGTTTTCCGTGTTTTTATTAATCTATTTATCCGTTTTGCTTTGCCTATGTAATCCTGTTATTAGATAATTTAATAAAACTATCATTAAAAAAATGCCCTGATACTGAAAATACATGTTAAAGAAGGTAAACTTTAAACTATCTGTGGAAATTCACTCATTGTTGCAGATTTGTTTGATAATGCACTATGGGATGTTGTGATTGTTTCAGGAAAGCTGAACACACAGATGCTCTGAGGACAGGCTTGCTGTCAGCGCTGTGATTGATTACTGGCGTTACGTTTAGATGAAGAATGTGTGTCGGAGGCTTGTCACCCATTCCTGTCCAATATGTTATTCTCACTTTCTTTCTTTGAAGTTTCTGCATTCATTAATTTTACTTGAGAGGGTTTTTTTTCTCTTTTGTCTGTCATCGAGTTCACAGTGTTCTTTCTTTAATCTAGTTAGTTGCAAGCAAAATATTCGCTCCTGGCTTGGGTTTAGATGCTTTGAACGTCACATTTACAGTAAGGAGGAGCAAGACATTCAAATCTATTTTTGCAAATGTGAAAAAGTAGCTGAGCACTGTTTTAGCTCATCGAAACATCACCTGTAAAGTACATGAGAATCGCTACGCAGATGAATTGAATTGACTGGTTTGTGATTACAAACAAGTCTGATGTTTATACTGAGAGATATATTTTATAATCAAATCTATTTTGGTGACTCAGAGAATAATGTGCATGCTTGTTGTTTTTGATTAATGTGCGATGCAATTCACTGATGGACAAATGTTTTATGACAATTTGACAATCTTTCAATCCACTCTGCAAAACTCTGCCGTTTGTAAATAAATGAATGATTTTTTTTAAACGCCTCACTTAGTTGTGTTTTCTTTTTATTCTCTTTATTTCTGTGTCTCTTCAAAGATGCAGTCTGCAATTTCTTTCCCAAACACTCCTGCCATTGTTCATTGTTTTTTTTTTACTTTAATACGGAAATGTGCTTGAATTTGTTTCTGCTGAATGTAGAAACTGAATTCACAATTATTGAATGTTCACAATTATTGTAATTCACCAATTATGCTATTTAAAAGGTTCCCTAGTTTGATTTTGAAGGTCTCCTACAACAGGTTTACATGAATCCAAGGTCAAAAACACTTTAATCTCATAATATCAATTGCACATCTCCTCATTTCTCAAAGAGTCTGAAAAACGGGTCATTGGAAGATCCAGTCTCTCTAAACCCCTCCTTTCCAAGAGTTTACAGTAAAACCCCTCAGGAAACCCCTCCTTTCCCTCCTGCCATCCAACCTGAGCTCAAGGTCTGTGTGGAGGACGTGAGCCGAGTCTTCAAAAAACAGAAGACTAGGAAAGCCTCAGGCCCAGACGGCATCTCGTCTGCTTGTCTAAAAGCCTGCGCTGACCAACTGGCCCCGGTCTTCACGCAGATCTTCAACAGATCATTGGAGCAATGTGAAGTTCCCTGCTGCTTCAAACGCTCCACTATCATTCCGGTCCCCAAAAAAAACAAAATCACTGGACTTAATGACTACAGACCTGTCGCTCTCACGTCCGTGGTCATGAAGTCGTTTGAAAGACTGGTGTTGGCCCACCTGAAGGACATCACTGGACCCCTGCTGGATCCCTTTCAGTTTGCTTACAGAGCAAACAGGTCTGTGGATGATGCAGTCAACATGGGACTGCATTATATCCTGCAACATCTCGACAGACCTGGGACTTATGCAAGGATCCTCTTTGTGGACTTCAGTTCGGCCTTCAATACCATCATGCCTGATCTACTCACAGACAAACTGACCCAGCTCTCCATTCCATCCTCGATCTGTCAGTGGATCTCCAGCTTCCTGACGGACCGGCAGCAGCTCGTGAGACTGGGAAAACACACATCCAGGACTCTCACACCAGCACTGGCGCCCCCCAAGGGTGCGTTCTCTCCCCACTGCTCTTCTCCCTGTACACTAACGACTGCACTTCTAAAGACACTCACTGTCAAGCTCCTGAAATTTGCAGACGACACCACTGTCATCGGTCTCATCCGAAACGGTGACGAGTCTGCTTACAGACTGGAGGTTGAACAGCTGGCTGTTTGGTGCAGTTATAACAACCTTGAGCTCAACAGGCTCAAAACAGTGGAGATGACCGTGGACTTCAGGAGGAACAGCCCAGCACTCCCCCCACTCACCATCATGAACAGCACTGTGGAAGCAGTGGAGTCATTCAGGTTCCTGGGCACTATCATCTCTCAGGACCTGAAGTGGGACAATCACATTGACTCCATTGTGAAAAAGGCCCAGCAGAGACTGTATTTCCTTCGCCAGCTGAGGAAGTTCAACCTGCCACAGGAGCTGCTGATTCAGTTCTACTCAGCCATCATTGAGTCTGTTCTATGCACTTCCATCACTGTCTGGTTTGGTTCAGCTACCAAATCAGACATCATGAGACTACAGCGGACAGTCCGGACTGCAGAGAGGATCATTGGTGCCCCCCTGCCAACCCTCCAGGACCTGTACTCTTCCAGAATGAGGAAGAGAGCAGGTAAAATCATCACAGACTCCACTCACCCTGGACACCACCTGTTTGAACTGTTACCGTCAAGACGGAGACTCAGATCACTGGCCACAAGAACATCTCGGCACAGGAACAGTTTCTTCCCACAGGCCATTTCCCTCCTGAACAGTTAACATATCTCCCAAGGCATATGCCTTTAAGTGCAATACCCCCACTGTTTAGTGCAATATCTCCTAAACTCAGGTTATTTATTATTTATTCATACTATTCAAAATACTGTATATATGTTCATAATCCGAAAATGTTTATTCTGACTAAACCCAACCGTGGCCTTATATTTTATATTTTATAGTATTTTCATATATATATATATTTTTATAATTTTTATTTTTATTAGATTTTGTATTACTGTTTCTTGTTGTATTTGTATCTGTATATGTGCACTGGAAGCTTCAGTACCAAAGAAAATTCCTTGTGTGTGCAAGCACACTTGGCAATAAAGCTCTTTCTGATTCTGATTCTGATTCTGATTACTCTGCTCTGATTGGTCAGAAGGCCCAGTCTGTTGTGATTGGTTTACTCTGCTCTGATTGGTCAGAAGGCCCAGTCTGTTGTGATTGGTTTACTCTGCTCTGATTGGCCAAAAGGCCCAGTCTATTGTGATTGGTCTACTCTGCTTACTGTGCGTGTCGGAAACAAAACCCCTATTACCGTATCTGAATACCGTATCCGGAGGCTTTCTCAGCATTTGTTACAAACGGGAACGATGGCGTCTGTATTTCCGTATAAATTTCTGATCCTTTTGAAGTGAATAAAGTGGATTCTCAGCACTGAAAACAGCGTCTTCTCGACATGTCGATAACATGAACTAAGCTCTTCCAGTCTCAGCTTCAGCTACAGTGTGTGAGGGTCAAAGTAGACGCTGTTCGCTGACAGCCAATGAAGACCATAGACTGGCATTATGCAAATTTAATACATTGTTACTTCGGTATGTAACAAAAAGAAAGACTGGAATTACTGACGACTCGTTTCAGCATTTCAGAACCAATTCTTTCTTTTAGGAGACAATAACGTTATTTGTCGTGCATTTTGATCTTTAAAACTTTGTAGATCTTTTACATTCACAAACAGCGATATTACACACTGCATGAAAAGGTAATGTCTGAAAAAAGGATAATATTGTCTCCTTTTGTTCTAAATTGTGTTACCAGTGTTTGACCACCAGGGAGAGGTGTTATGATAAAGATTTGACATTTATGCATATTTAAGATATGTTTGTATTTAAAATTCTTTCTGTTCATGCACCCTACTATTTATTCATTTCAGTACAAGTAAGCTGACAGCTCAACTTTTGACAATTTTGAGCGTTTACAAAACTGGACCAAGAACACGTGGGGATTGACAGTACAATTGTTGGTCTCTTGTTCAGCCACAGTAGCATGTCACGACGTGTGTCTGTTCTCCCCTTTCTTTTAGATCTTGTGAATATTTTCGAGGTTGTACCCATAGAATCATTCTTTGCAAGCTTGTAATTCTTCAGAAGATACAGATACTGTTAACAGAACACTGAATCACACGTTATCTCGTCTGTGATGATTCATTTGCTTCATACAGGTGGACTTAACAAATCAGAAAATAGAGTCGGTAATCAAAAATACAGTAAAAACAGTAATATTGTGAAATATTAGATTGTAATTTTTTTATATATTGTATTATATTTTTATGTAAGTTCAAATTCAAATCTAAATTCTATTAAAAAACGTACACCAAACCTTTGAATGTGTGTTTTCAATTCCGTTCAATGTGATTTTGAATAAGAAAAGAAAAATCTCACTTGCCCGAATCTTTTAAGCGGTTATAGTTATCATTATTTTATGTTTTTAAATCCCATTAAAACAGTATGGAGAGTTTTTGTATTTCAGTTTCGGCTCTGTATTTCAAAGCACTGTTCTATGCTTTGCTTTCTTCCTTTTTGTCGGCCTGTTTTCTATCTCTTTTGAGCATCTGTCTTGATCAAATGCTAGCCCAAAGCTTTTGAACGGAGAGCTGTGAAAACTGCATCTATTGCATGAATTGTCATGAAAGCTTCTCTTAGTCAAAACTTAATTAAATCCAAATGAATGTGAGTGCTTATCTTGATGAATAAAGCTGTTTTGCTTTTGTCATGCTTGATTTAACCCGGTGAGAGTACATTGTTGACATGAAGTATCAATGCAAGCAAATGAACCGAAGACTGCAATTTTTGTTATTGATATCGACCTGTGGGTGAAGAAAACTCTGCAGGCGACCTGTGGGGAAGAAACTGGTAATGATTCATTTGGATAGATGAACACAAACATCAGGCTTTTTTTTTTGGCCCTGATAGAATTTGCATCTTTATTCAGCCATATTGTTGGGGCGTAATAAGAGTAGTGATTGGACATTGGACACTACTTCTTTCTTTCTTCTTTTTTTCTTGTTTGAGAAGCAGATATACGTCACAACAGGGAAGAAAAGACTATTTCAACTTCTGTTTCTAATTGCATTGTTGAGAGAAAAAAACAACAACAACGCTAAAGTAGTTGCATTCAGAAATAATGTTAAATACTGGTAAATAAAATAAAATTTAGTTCTAATAACTCCACAACAAATTCGTTCAATTTAACGGTATTCAGAACAGAAATAAAAAATTTAAGTACAAAGCAAACATAGTGACATTCATAAACATGTAATTATTCATTATAAACACCAAGCCTAAACAGAAAACGCTTTTATTCAGAAATATCTTGTCAAGTTTATGGATTGTGATATTGTTAGCCATGTAAATAGCCTTGATGCTAACATGGCGTTAACTTAATAAACAAACAAACGAACCAAGCCTAAACAAAACTACCCCTGTGTGGGATATGCGCTATACAAAAGCATAAGTCACTTATGAATCTATAAGTCGCAGCACATTTTAGATGATTGAAAAATATAACTTGGCTGATTCTTTAAAATACGGTAAGTGAACAAATTGTCAGCTGGATCATTCAACATTTTGGCAGAAATTAATATGTTGCTAATAAAAGCACAGAAATGAGATGCATGTAAATTTAAATTTATGTATTTAAATATCACACCTGGCTCTTGTTATAACAAAACAGGGCATATGAATACTTGTCATATTCTTTCAGTTTTTTCATTGCATTTGAAATTAATTAAAAAAAAAATAGGAAGGACGTTGATTTTTCAGAAAATGAAGCTGAGAGAAAACCAGGAATATGCAGCTTCAAAAGTCTTTCACCAGGTTTATACACCTGGAAGAGGCTATACACCATCTGTTTAAATTTGATGTTTTCTTGCTTTCTCTATCAGTCTCTTGTTTGTACTCTGTTTACTATATGTATACATGAATACCGAAAGCCGAGGCTGAAATGCAAGTTTTCATGAAGACTGACATTGGAACTACAGGGGTTGGACAATGAAACTGAAACGCCTCTCATTTTAGTGTGGGAGGTTTCATGGCTAAATTGGAACAGCCTGGTGGCCAATCTTCATTAATTGCACATTGAACCAATAAGAGCAGACTGTGAAGGTCCAATTAGCAGGGTAAGAGCACAGTTTTGTGCCGTGTATCAGGATGACAATGCACCGATACACACAGCAAGACTGGTGAAAGATTGGTTTGATGAACATGAAAGTGAAGTTGAACATCTCCCCTGGCCTGCACAGTCACCAGATCTAAATATTATTGAGCCACTTTGGGGTGTTTTTGGAGGAGCGAGTCAGGAAACATTTTCCTCCACCAACATCACGTCGTGACCTGGCCACTATCCTGCAAGAAGAATGGCTTAAAATCCCTCTGACCACTGTGCAGGACTTGTATATGTCATTCCCAAGACGAATTGACGCTGTATTGGCCGCAAAAGGAGGCCCTACACCATACTAATAAATTATTGTGGTCCAAAACCAGGTGTTTCAGTTTCATTGTCCAACCCCTGTATATATATTCTTCCCCCATAACCACGAGAGAGTTGTCGATATTGAGTTTCTGCACAGTTCTTGGGATGTTTCTTAGGAAGGAGCTCATTGAACGCTGTCCTGCGATGACCTTTCAGCAAACAGGACTCTAGAACGCTTAGATGTGCCTGTGCGTCAAATTACAGTCATCTTAAAGTCTTTAAATGTTTATGAACATAAGTGATTATTTTACAGTGGAAAAAAATAAACTAAAACTATAACTACCTCTATAATCTAGTTTATTTGAAAGGCTACATTTTAGACCTGGTGTATAGTGGACCTGAAAAACTACTTAGACAATGATGTCACGATGATTTAATTGTCAAAGGATAACAAACTATGTTTTTAGTTTATATTTTGTTTTCACTTCATATTTTGTTTTGTTTTATATACTGCTTTTACATATTGTTTTTTCATTTTATATAATTTAATTTTATTAAAGGAACACAATAGCTGTGTCCAAATTCAGGGGCTGCATCCTTCGAAGGCCAAATGCGTCTCAGTGTCTATGGAGACAAGAACAGTCCTCCGTAAGCCAGACCGTCCCATTTTGCATCGTAATGTGGCCTTTGAAGGATGCAGCCTCTGAATTGGGACACAGCTTATGTAACTTTTGGCCCTCTAGCAAAACTGCATGCATTTTGCGGAAGAACATTGTTTTGGTTGTGCTTCGGCTCTGCTGATGAATATGGTCTGCGGCAACACATGGAAATCCTAAAATGATGACATCTAAATGTAAGTGCAATATTTTATGCTGTTGCTCTGACTTATTGGAAACACTGATATTTTTAAATGAATGACGTTACAAAGTTATCGTCAAACATATTGCATGTTTTTAATAACTGAAATTCTGGCCAAAGAGTAAGAGATCATCCCACTGCTCATAAAACATTCACTACTAGACTTCAGAGATATAACCAGTTTAGATGGAAAGGATCTCAAGCTGACTAGCTGAAGACGCTACTGTAGTTTTACCCATTATTAGACACTGAACTTTCTTAAAAATAAGCACTACAACAACCATAATGAAACGACCCTTCACAATAGATAATGCTTTACAATGAAGAGTGACATATAGCAGTTTATCTGTTCAATAAAATACCTTTCTCACCAGAGTAATAAAAATACCATCTCCGTGTCACTTTTACAACATTTCAAAACCCTGAATTCTCTGCATCTCCGAAAAGCCAAGTCAATGTTGTTTCTTGTTTTATTACGAGCTCTGTCGTTCTCTTTTTACCAGCAGATTCTCCTCCATAGTATCCGGAGTTTTTGCTCTCTCTCTCTCTCTCTCTCTCTCTCTCTCTCTCTCTCTCTCTCTCTCGCTCTCTCTCTCGCTCTCTCTCTCTCTCGCTCTCTCTCTCTCTCTCGCTCTCTCTCTCTCTCTCTCGCTGGATGTGACGAGAGACACACAGGCATATTGACTTATTATTTAAATGTTAATTTTGAACCAACAGTTTCATTGTGTACTTTTAAATCGAAATGAATAGATACTCTGTTCGAATCGAGCATCACATTGAGACCGGTTGTTTAAAAGTAATTGTAAAACGGCTCAGAAAAGTAAGGTTAATCCTGAGAAAATTCATATAAGTTTATTGAGTAGGATAAACCCCTTGAGATGGACCATCTCGTTTTCGAGGGGGTCCTAAATACAATACAATACAAAACAAGGAACAAATCAAACACATTACAATAAAAAGACATAAACAATACCACAATCAACACGCTACACACAAAAAAAAAAAAAAAAAAAAAAAAAAAAAAAGAGATAAGTATGTAGATAAATACAACCACTAGATAGCCAGACAGAGGCTGTGATCAAATACATGCCAACACAAACAAATAATAGAGTGACTTATACTATATATATATATACATATACATACACACATATACACATACATATATATATATATATATATATATATATATATATATACATACATAGACACACATACATGAATACATAGTATCATCTGAAACATGAACATTTTAATTCATAATAAGAAGACAAACTATTTTTAAATATGTGAAATGATGTTAAAGATCGTATATTTAAAGGTAATTTATTCCAGTCTGAAGGAGCCTTAAACATAAATGCTCTCTGTCCTATTGCTTTTTTGACTATAGGAGTGATAAAGAAATATTGTGTAGAATGCCTAAGGTTATGTATGGAAAAATACGGTACCAGAAACCTTTTTAAATATTGAGGATAGTTAGAATGTACACATTTAAATAAGAGTTGCAGCCAGTGTATGTGTCTTCTTATATTGAGTGAGGGCCATTTAAGTAAGTTATACATTACACAATGATGAGTATTATAGGAACATCCAAGAGAGAATCTGCAGAGATTATTATATGCTGTATTAAGTGGTAGAAGGCTAGTTTTAGATGCATTTTGATAGACAACATCGGCATAGTCAAAAAATGGCAATATCAGTTGTGTAGCAAGTTTTTTTCTAACACTAAGTGTAAAACAATTTCTGGATCGAAATAAAACACAGGTTGCAAAATTAATTTTGTGCAGAAGGTAGTCAATGTGAGATTTGAATGTAAGTTCAGGATCAAGCCATAAACCCAAGTATTTAACTTTATCAACCTCATTCAGAGAAGTACCGTCATTACACGTTATAATTAAATTATTCGTTTTTGTTTTAAGAGTATGTCTTGTACCGAAGACCATAGTGTAAGATTTAGTTTTATTAAGCAATAGTTTATTAGATAACAGCCATTTCTGTAAGATACTAAAATCCAATTGAAGAGCAGTTTGAATTTGCAATAAATGTGATTTAGACGTATAAATGACAGTATCATCTGCATATAGTTGAACAGAGGAATTAGAACAAATTAAAGGCAGATCATTAATAAAAATAGAGAAAAGAAGTGGACCCAGGGTCGAACCCTGGGGTACACCTCTTTGTTGCACAAATAAATCAGACCTACTCCCTTTAAAAATAACACATTGTTTTCTATTATGTAAATAAGAATTAAACCATAATAATGCATTTTGAGATAAACCAATTGAATACAGCTTATCTAAAAGTAAATAGTGATCCACGAAATCAAAAGCTTTTTTGAGATCAATAAAAATAGCCCCTGTAAGATTGCCAGAATCAGATGCTGAAAACACATCATTAGTAAGTTTTAAAAGAGCAGTAGTTGTTGAGTGATTAGGTCTAAAACCGGATTGAAATGGTGAAAGGATCTTATTAGTTTCAAGATATTGTGATAACTGATTAAATATTATTTTCTCAAATATTTTAGCAATAGAACAGATTATTGATATAGGTCTGTAATTATTAGGATCAAGACTGTCACCACCTTTGTAGAGTGGAGTAATGCGGGAATGTTTCCAAATAGCTGGTAACTCAAAAGTAGACAAGGACATATTAAACAGATCTGCTAGTGGAAACATGAGAATATGAGAAGCTAACTTAATATATCTGGATTCAATCGCATCAAGTCCTGCACCACTGCTCGAACTTAATTGATTGATAGCATTTAACACATTAGTAGGGGTTATTTTCGTAAAGGAAAAGGTACTTTGACAGGCCAAAGAAATGTTCTTAAAGCTATCAGTACAAGAAACATTCATTAATGGGTCAGAGCAGACAGAAGAAAAATGCTGACAGAACACTTGGGCAATAGATAGCGAGTCAGAAATTATTATATTGCCATCTCTTAATTGATTAATGGGATTTTTATCCGAAGTGTTTATTATGGCTTTCAAACTGTTCCAGAATTGTTTAGGATTTTTAAAATTATTAGAGAGACATTCTTTATAATAATTAGATTTTGCATTGCGGGTCACTGTCTTAGAGATATTTCTTAGTAGCCTGTAGGATTCCCAATCATCATTTTTCTTTGTCTGACGATATACAGCCCAAGCCTTGTCCCTCTGCTTAAAGAGACTTATAAGTTCTGTACTTATCCATGGCAGGTGTCTTCCCTTTACCTTCGATGTTTTCAAGGGAGCGTGTCTGTCGATTACTTAAGTGAACTCAGAATGTAAAAAATCCCATGCATCCTGAACATTGGGTATTAGTTGGTACCTATCCCAATTAATATTAATCACATCATTAATAAATAGATCTATATTCATTTTCTTAATTTGTCTAATATTGACTAATTTTGGTGGAGATTTCGGGATTCTAATCTTCCATATACAATAAATAGCTGAGTGGTCACTGAGGCAATCAGACAAAACACCCGCTTTAGTAAATCTATCCGGGTGAGAGACAAGTATCCAATCGAGTAGAGACTGACATTTTGAAGTAATTCGAGTAGGTTCCTTTATAAGTTGTGTTAGGTTTAGATTTCCAAAATTATTTTTATCCTTAGTAAATTTCATAATCATTTGTTTTGCAGAAGCCATTGGTTTGAAATGTTGAATCTAATGCCATGGCATTCAGAAATTTATAAGTGTGACTTCATTTCTTTTCATTGTCCTCTAACTTTCCCATTAAGTTTGAAATATCGCCTCCTATTGTGTGGTGAATCACTCTATTTTCCCCTCAAAAAGCAGCATTATACACCTCTTGTGCTGTCGTATGAAAACAGATGGTGGTGATATTGAAGGGGTGGAAGAGACAGTGTTGTCGGTAATGAAGGTGCTCTTGCTGAGTGCACATTTCCCAACATCTTAATAGATTCACAGTCTGTGAAGACAGTTTATCTTTAGGAACTGTAGCACTGCATTTCACGGTATTTGCCGCCTGTCTGATGAGGGACACGATGATGGAAGAGTTTCCGGCCGTTGTTGTTTTATGCTTTGCAGTTACAGTGGCATATGAGGCATTATCACTTGGCAGTGTTCTTTCCCACGGAGAAAAATAATGACAGTGTCACCGTGTGCGCCCATCGCTCTGGGTTGTGTCTTTGCCGCATGAAGTCATGTCTGTACTTCGCACATATTTGTCACTCTCCTGCCAGTTGAGGTATTGAGGTATAAAGCATCCCACATGCTGAATTGGATTACCCATTATTCACAAACCACTACACCTCCTGACCCCGTCTGCTTGTTTATGCAATAATTCGGCTTGTTTAATTATGCCTTCAGTCCACTTGTGAAAATGCTTCTATTTTGCATTAATTTAATACCTTTTTTCATTATAAAGCATAACAATGTGAGTGAAAAATGTAATTGAAAAATGAATGAATTGTTACAAGCTTATCGCTAACATGAGTTTTTGCAGAATTTGTAGTATTAATCATTAGTATAATGTTAAAGATACAAATAAAAAAGTTCTTAATGCATTAACTAATGTGAACCGATACAATTTGATTTTAATAATGTATTAGTAATTGTTGAAATTAAGAATAATAAATGCTGTAGATGTATTGCTCATTTTGAGTTTATCTAATGTAGTTGTAAAATGTTTATTATTATTTATTTTAAAATGTAAAAATTCTTAGCATTTATTTAGCCTTACTTTCGCTTTAATGACTGCAGCACTCGAGCCGCATGATTTCCATTTCTTTATTATATTTTATCTTTTTTTGTTTTTCATTTTTCTTTAAAAGGGGTCTTTTGGCATATAAGAGGAATTTTTACCATTGAAAAATCCTGCAAGTTTCATAGCTTAAAATGTCCTCATTATTATAAACAAAGCATTTATTCAATCAAGCTCCAAAAACTTAAAACTTTAAATCAGAATTTCAGCTTTTCAAGATTAACTTCTGTTTGACCGACTTTGTGTATTGAGCATTAAATGATACGTCACTGTTTTCTTCTCCTCATCTATGCCTGATACTATTTGCTCTTGCAATATTCTTTAAAAATAGTTTGCTGTTTGAACTTCTGGTAGATATAAAAGGCTAATATAATATTTAATGTAGTATTTCGTTGTTATTGTGCAGAGTACAGGTGAACGTGATTTCACAGTACAACATCTTTGTGTGATCCTGGAACAACAGACCAATCAACCAATCAGATTTGAGGGACAAGTTTAGTTTCTGTCATGTTTAGACTTACAACCAGGGTTAAGTACTACTACATCAGTGTCATTTCCATGATTTATATAAGTTATAGGTAGGCTTAGGTAATCCCTCGCTCTTGTGTATTATTCAATTGTGGTGTCGTGAGGTTTATGGTCTTTGTCGTGACTGTGTGGTGTTTCGAACCCGCTTTTCAATGTCAGTGTTTTTTAAGAGCATCACGTTTCGTGCAAACGCACGACCTTGCTGGTATCAAACTGACAGCTAGCTTTGTTGTCTGACAATTTTCTATGTGGAATGTCAGTTTTCAGCTGAAAATGTTTCTCTTTCAATAGTTGTGAAAGAGAAGGTGATAAAAAGCCAATGTATTGAGAATACAGCTATTCAACTATGCTCACTTAAAGAGATAGTTCACCCCAAAATGAAAATGCTGTCATCATTTACTCACCCTCAAGTTCTTCCAAACCTGTGTGAATTTCTTTATTCTGTTGAACGCAAAAGAAAATATTTTGAGGAATGTCTGTAACATAACAATTGACCAACGACTGTTTGGTCCTTCATAATATCTCCTTTTGTGTTCAACAGAAGAAAGAAATTCACACAGGTTTGGAACAACTTGAGGGTGAGTAAATGATGACAGCATTTTCATTTTTGGTTGAACTATCCCTTTAAAATGTATCGTACTATCTCATTAAAGCTGTCATATTCTCTGCGCTTTTTATAAGTGGCACAGATTTGTCACCTAAATTCAATAAAATGTAAAGAAACTGTCTCCAAAAATAAGCCAATAAGATGAAATGCTTCTCAATGGGAAACCTGAGCTATTATCCTAGCACTCCAAAGTGAACAGCATGAACATATTGGAAACAGATAGTGTAAGTAACATGCTTTGCTTTGACTTCTTCTGCATTCTGAAATCAACCCATACGTTTGCTCTAATTTAATTTACCCGTGCAGTACAGAACCATGGCCTTGTTCGATCCCATGTCACTTTGAACCACTTTCCGCGGTTCCTGTGGTTATTGCAGTCTGGGGCTGCGGACGCTGCGAGGTGAAGGGTAAATCAGGAAGGCTGAATGTGGAAGGTCTAATTCCATCGTTCTCCAGAGACACTGAGCACACAAACGCAGACGTTATACTGAGACTGTAACACAATATCCCCTTAAAATGGGAACTCGTAGAAGGAACGTGCAACAGGAAAAGCGTGTGTAGTAAAATCGAAATGAGAGTCAGTGAAAGTTTTAAATATCTGATTAATTGTCACTTTAGGCCATATGCGTTATGCAGTGCGTTTCAAATGGTCTTAAGCTGTCAAGTCATGGAAACTCAATCAAATCAATATATGAAATCACTTTTCTCACAAAAAAATGTTGCACAAAGGGTCATATTTCACCCTAAAATCAAAATGCTGACACATTTTGAATCAGGGGCACAGCAACCATTAGTACGCCGTCCATATTCACTTCATAATAATCTATTATGGCTATAGACCACTTACTTTCCTTTCAACCAATAATCACCTAATTAATATTCATAAGCCAAGCTAATAAGGTTTACATGGTGTGTTCGTTTTTAGATTGTGCCTGTCCTCGATTTGCATAAATTAAATCTATTTTTAGTACCATTTAGGTAAATTGCATTTAGATATTTTGAAGACGATTAATAATTACAATTCTACTTTACAATTTAAATAGTTTTTTTAATGCAACTGGTGAAAAGTTTTGCTTAGTAGTCATTTAATTCTATAATCTTCATTTAACAAATAAATACAATTATTGGCATTAAAAAATAAAGTTGTAGAGATGTAAATACTATACATGTCTAATAATTATTATTATTATTATTGAAAGAAATTTTTACTTTTATTTAGCAAGGACAATAATTTGGTCAAAAGTGACAGTAAATACATGTTACGTAACGTAATAAATACTGTTCTTTTGAACTTTCTATTCATCCAAAAAATGCTGAAAGAAATTATCATGGATTCCACTTAAATATTAAGCAGCACAACGGTTTTCATTATTGATATAATAAGAAATGTTTCTTGAGCATCAAATCAGCATATTAGAGTGATTTCTGAAGGATCATGTGACTCTGAAGACTGGAGTAATGATGCTGAAAATTCAGTTTTGAATCACAGGGATAAATTACATTTTAAAATATATTGAATTAGAAAAGTTATTTTAAATTGTAATGATATTTCACAATATCACTGTATTGTTTTATGTTGGTGAGCATAATAGTTAAAAAAACATAACATATAAATATGAAATAAAAAAAAATAAAAAAAACTTTTCTAATTCAAAAAATATTTTTTGGGAATGTCAAGACTTGTTCTGTTTTACCAACAAGAATTAACCTTGAGGTAAATCCAAAATAGCCGAGACCGTAATCACAATTCATCATGTTTTAAATTTCCATTGGTCTCCAGCATGAATGCAAGTGGTTTGTGGTTATTGTCGTTGATCGGCAAACACCGTGACCTCCACTGTTTGTTGTTATGCCCTGATATGCCCACACAAATGATCCACTTGTGTATGTTCCTGGCCATAAGTATCCCAGACACGCAGAGTAATTGTTATCAACATAATTGCCATGGCCACTCATGGCCAGCCTGATTGTGCGTTAGTCTTCACACAGTATGTGTGTGAGTGTGATGTTCAAAAAATACTGATTGGAGGTGAGGAAAGTTGACGTGTAACCTTTTTCAATAAACTAGTGAAGTCCGTCTGGAGAAAGACTCATAAATGTGTTTGCATCCAAATGCTCCTGAGACTGGATTGCACATTACAGCTGCCTCTCGTCGTCCAATCAGCAATCAGGAACGGAAAGTGGATGCAAATGAAGCTGGATCGTTCTGACACTTACATGCAGCCAAAAGGAGACTTATTATAAATGAATCACTGTGCACTAGTGCTATTTTAGAAAGCAGTTAGCTAGAAAATAATCTAAGCTATGCCCAGAGGTGATAAGAGTACCTGGAAACCATACTTGAGTAAATGACAGAAATGACTCCATTACCAGTTACAAACCAATATCCTTCAAAAAGGTCTCTACAATACAATTGTGACATATAAAAGGAAACAACTGCAATTCAGCAACTACCTGCTAATGTACTCGCATTCACGTAAAGTATATTTCTTGACAAGTTTGGGTGAGTAAGGGCGAGACGCACAATATATAATATCTTCTGTGCCCTGTAGATGGCGATATCACTTCCTTTGTAGCAGACATAAATTGCTGCAGAAAAAGTTAGGTGTCATACCAAGGAGGTAATTCATCGACTGGAAGTTGAAACATTGCTTTGTTTGTTTGACCCATGGGGTGAAGGCTTGGTCGTTGGTCTTTAGAGCAGAAGTTTAACAGCGCAATAGAA